>JAQPPZ010002552.1:765000-1346310 GCA_028583015.1 Wollemia nobilis
GTACTTAAAAGGACCAATACATCACTTATTATTGATGAAGGTGCATGTCGTGTGTGAGTACCAAACTTTGTGTCCACACCAAGATGTTATCTATGCCAATGAACAATTATTAACACTTTAAATATAAAAAATCTAGGTGCATGTTTTGAACACATGATCCCTTTGTCCAACATACAAGCATGCCCTCTACTAAAAAATAGTGCCCCACATCTTGGTTAAAGTGAGAGATCTCTCTATTTAGATAAGAAGAATTATTTTCTCCATGGAAAATGATCAAACTCATTCCACATAGGAAATGTGTTGGCAATTTTGGGTACCTTGGGTACATTGCCTTTGCTCAAGTGTAGATGTTGTCATTGATGTCAAGAAGTTCTTGAAGCAATTTGATTTGATGTCAAGGAATTTGTTTTGATGAAGGTTTCAGCATGGACAGTAAGTTTCCAAGAAGATCAGAGTAGCCCAGTTGCAAAAGATCAAGAAAAAGACAAGTAAGAAAAAGTATGCAAGCAGTTGGAAAAATTGTCGCGATTTCGCGACATGTTTGAGGAGAGAGAAAGTGTTGGCAAAACTGTCACGATTTCATGACATGTTTGAGGAGAGAGAAGAAGCTGGCAAAACTGTCACGATTTCGTGACATGTTGGCAGAGAAGGAGAGCAAGATGGAAAGTGTCGCGATTTCGCGACATGTCGCATTTTCGTGACTCGAAAAGTGCAGGAAGGCAGAGAAGGAAAAGTGTCACGATTTCGCGACATTTCCAAAGAAGGTTGTACGGACGAGAAAGTGTCACGATTTCATGACATGATGCAGAAGAGAGAGTCCAAGAGAAAAAGTGTCACGATTTCGTGACATGCTGCAAAATACAAAGTGAGGACTGTCATGATTTTACGACATGCTGAAAAGCTCGAAGTGAGAACTGTCATGATTTCATGACATATAGCAAAGGGAAGAGTTTGAAATGAGAAGCGTCATGATTTCATGATAGGCTACAAAGAAATCGTACGGATGCAAAAAGTGTCATGATTTCATGACAGGTTGAAGAGAAAGCTTACGAATGCAGAAAGTGTCATGATTTCATGACAGGTTGAGATGGCAGCATTCAGTTGGAGAAAGTGTCATGATTTCATGATAAAAATAGTTAGCAAGTCTTCAACAGAAGAAGTGTCACGATTTCATGATGAATTCAAGAAGGAAGAGCTCGAAGGTGAAAGCGTCACGATTTCGTGACATGTTCCAATTTCACGGGTGTAAGGCAGAGAGAAGCTCAAGGCAGCGAAAGTGTCACGATTTCATGACATGTTTCATTTTCACTAGTGCAAGTAGAGAAGAAGGCCATGAAGTCAAAAGGGTCATGATTTCATGACAGAGTTGAAGATGACGTCAACAGAAGCAGATGTGTCACGATTTCATGACAAAAGCAGAGAAGAAGGCAATGAAGACTAAAGTGTCATGATTTCATGACAGGAGTGAAGATGACGTCAGCAAAGACAGAAGTGTCACGATTTCATGACAAGGACGTAGTCAAGGCAGACAAAAGCAAAAGTGTCACGATATCATGACAATAGCCAAACGAAAGTGTACGATTGCAAAAGTGTCATGATATCGTGACATGTTGTAGTTTCAGGAGAAGCTACTAGAATTAAGAGGCGGTTGAAGCCGACAGAGTTAAATTGGGCCGACGTAGCTTAGGGTTTTGCAGCCGACGTAGTTTAAGGGTAACAACGACTAAGACCAAGGTTTAGATCTTGATTTTGTTAGTATAAAAGGAGGGCTGTTTGAAGAGATTAGGCATCGATCGAAGTGTGCGTTCGAAGTGCGATATTCATAGATAGAGTGCGGGGGAGAAGTTCGATCATAAGAACCAGAGGTGCATAAGTTGATGTTCGATCAAGTGCTATTATGTTGTAGAGGTGCATAAGTTGATATTCGATCGAGTGCTACTGTGTTTGCATTTAGTGCAAAAGTTGGTTTCGACCAAGTGCGGCTATAATAGAACAGAAAGAGATTTGAGGACAGACTTGTGCCAGACCGAAGGACTATGTTTGGTGCAGATCAGAGAAAAATATAGAGGACATTTGTGCTAGACCGAAGGACTGTGTTTAGTGCATATTCGAGGACCAGCTTTGCGATGATAGAGTTGAGGACAGAGATCTCCAGCCAGAGCAGGGAAGACAGGTGTCTTCTATGGATAGAGTTCCACTTGCTAAGGGCAGAGGAGGTAGAGGTCTTCTAGAGGATCACCACTAAAGAGCAGAGCTAGGGGAAGGTATCTCCTTTGGGTTGATGCCCATAAATATTGTAATCGGGAAAGGTATTCCCAGATTGTGAGTTGATAAAATTTAGAGAGAAATTTTATCCGTGGAGTAGCCCGCATTGGGTGAACCACGTAAATTGTTGTGTCTCTTTTGTGGATGGTGTTTTGTGCATTGCTTTGATTACTGCTATTAATACTGCTATCTATACACTGCATAATACTGATTTGAAAGTTGTTTTGAAGCAAAAGTAAAAAGTGGTCTTATACTGTTCACCCCCCCTCTCAGTATAAGCTTGTGTTCTTCAATTGGTATCAGAGCGGGTTCCTTCGAAAAGTTTAACAGCTTGAAGGAAAAGCTTGCAAAGAACACAATGGACTATTCAAGTGGCAATGCAGCACCTATTCTTGATGGATCAGATTTTGGTCTGTGGAGTGCAAGAATGAAAGTTTATCTAATGGCACTTGGTAATGAGGTATGGGAAGTGATTGAAGACGAGTACACTATTCCTAAACATGGTCCTTATACTAAAGAAGACAGGCTCATGCTTCACAGCAATTCAAAAGCCATGAATGCAATCCTGAAAGGCTTACAGAAAGCAGATCTCACCAAAGTGATTCACTGCAAGACAGCTAGTGAAATGTGGAAACAGTTGCAGGTGGTTCATACAGGTGATGCAAATGTCCGAAAGGCCAAGTTGAGACACTTTAAAGGTATGTTTGAACAACTCAAAATGAATGATGATGAAAATATTAGTGACTACATGCTTCGTATGGATGAGGTTGTTAACTCCATGAAAGACTTAGGTCTTGAACTTGCTGAAAATGATGTGTGTGATAAGATTTTAAGATCTCTTCCTAATAGATTTAGTGAAAATATTTCTGCCATTGAGGAAGCTAAAGATTTAGATAAATTGAAAAAGGATGAGCTCCATAGTATACTTGCAGCATTTGAGCTGAGAACTCAAGTGAAAGTTGATGTCAAGAAAGAGGCAGCCTTCAAAGCTACCAAGAAATCAAAGGGTAAACAGATTCAAGAGAGTGATGAGTCTTCTAGTGATGAAGAGGCATATTACAGCAAGAAAGGCAAGTTTTCCAGAAAGCACAAAAGCAAGAAAAATATAAGATGTTTCAACTGTGGGAAGTTTGGTCATTATGCTACTGACTGTACTATTTCCAAGAATGAAAGTGATGAAGATATACAGGATGTTAAGAGCAAGGATTCTGAAAAGCACAGGTATTACAGAAAGAACAAAGATGAGCACAACAATCAAGGAAAGAGGTATTCACACAAGCACAAGAAGAGCTTCTACCTAGACAAAGCAAGTAAGTGTTCTAGCAGTGATAGTGAAAGTTCTTCTAGTGATAATGAAAATGAGATGTTGTTCATTTCAGAAAAGGAGGAAGAACCGAAACATAAATTCATTATCATGAAATGTTTTAGATGTGGAAATTTTGGGCACCTTGAGGATGATTGCACAAATAATGAATTGGTTGCTAGTATGTATGAGGATGCTTCAAAAAATGATAAGGAAGATGCATGTATGGTTTTTGAAAAGGGTAGCACCTCTAGTGATAAGAAATCTGAAAAAGGCCTTGATAATTCAAAATGCAATCAAATAGAGGATCTTGAATGTGAACTTACTAATGCTCTTAGTGTTTTGAAAAAGGAAAGAAAGAAGAATGCTAGACTCAAGGATAAGTTAGATGAATGTTGTATGGAGAGAGATGATCTTATAGAAAGTCTTGAAGTCTCTATGGCTAAGACACAAGAACTCAAGAATGAGTTAGAATCTAAGGTGCTTGAGTATAGTGAATTAGAACAGAAAATGGCTTCTTTGAAAGAGGAAACTAAAGAGTACAAGGATAAGTTGTACGGGTTTCAAGATAGCTCCAAAAAGGTTAAATCTCTCATCAAAGGTCAAAGAAAGACAACAGATAAAACAGGTCTTGGTTTTGTTAAACCACACAAGGAACAGGTTGGGGAATCCAGTAAGAGATTTCAAAGAGAAGAGAGTTCTGATGAAGAGAGTATCTCAGAGAAAGAGTCCGTGAGTGATAAATGCGCAGAAACAGAAAACAGAATTCTGAATGCGAAGAAGAAGTTTTCGGGACCCAAGAGGTCGATTAAAAGAATATTTCACGGCAGATGTTTTGCGTGTCACAGGTTTGGTCACATGGCTTCACATTGCATGTCTCAAATGAAGAAGGTAAACAACAATTTCAGAAGTGGTAATTTCTTTCAAGGGTATTGCTACTCTTGTAATCAGTTTGGGCATAAGGCAATTTTCTGCAAGGCTAATTACAGGAACACGGTTAGTCATAACAGGCGGATTCAAAGAACAGGTATGCCTAAAAGAAATAACTTTGTTACTTGTTATAAGTGCAACAATGCAGGTCACACAGCTAGACAGTGTAGAGCTGAACTGCCAAGGTACAGGAACAAGAAAAGTGGTATGAACAGGTCCATGGATCAAGGCATGGATAAGAACAAGGATGAGAACAAGAACAAGAAAAGTGACAAGAACAGAAATACGGACAAAGAATTCAAGAGAAGGCCCGGCAAGGAAATTGTAGACACTGATGATGATGAGTGCCTAATGGGAGTTTTACTCCCACCCCTGTTTTAATCACCTCATCAGGAGGTGGGGGAGGGACTAAGCTAAGAGGCTCATTCTTAGTCCCGAGCCCCAAAGGTGACCCTTTGCCATTGATGACAAAGGGGGAGAGATATGAGTAAGGGGAGAGATATGAGTAAGGGAGAGAGCTTCAATGTGAAGAGGAAAGCTTCAAGTCAGGGGGAGCAAAAACTTCAAAGGCAGATTCTCAGTTGTTGGATCAGTTGGTTTCAGTTTTGGCTCTTAAGATGTGTTTGAGTAAAGGTTTGCCATCAATGACAAAGGGGGAGATTGTTGGCAATTTTGGGTACCTTGGGTACATTGCCTTTGCTCAAGTGTAGATGTTGTCATTGATGTCAAGAAGTTCTTGAAGCAATTTGATTTGATGTCAAAGAATTTGTTTTGATGAAGGTTTTAGCATGGACAGTGAGTTTCCAAGAAGATCAGAGTAGCCCAGTTGCAAAAGATCAAGAAAAAGACAAGTAAGAAAAAGTATGCAGGCAGCTGGAAAAACTGTCACGATTTCATGACATGTTTGAGGAGAGAGAAAGTGCTGGCAAAACTGTCATGATTTCGTGACATGTTTGAGGAGAGAGAAGAAGCTGGAAAAACTGTCACGATTTCGTGACATGTTGGCAGAGAAGGAGAGCAAGATGGAAAGTGTCACGATTTCATGACATGTCGCATTTTCGTGACTCAAAAAGTGCAGGAAGGCAGAGAAGGAAAAGTGTCATGATTTCTGACATAAGAAAGGACGAAAAAGTGTCACGATTTCATGACATATAAAGAGAGAAAGATTCATGATTTCATGACATGCTGCAAAAGACGAAGTGAGGACTGTCACGATTTTGTGACATGCTGAAAAGCTCAAAGTGAGAACTGTCATGATTTCATGACATGCAGCAAAGGGAAGAGTCTGAAATGAGAAGCATCGTGATTTTGTGACAGGCTACAAAGAAGTCGTACGGATGCAAAAAGTGTCACGATTTCATGACAAGTTGAAGAGAAAGCTTGCGAATGCAGAAAGTGTCATGATTTCATGACAGGTTGAGATGGCAGCATTCAGTTGGAGAAAGTGTCACGATTTCATGATAGAAATAGTTAGCAAGTCTTCAACAGAAGAAGCATCACGATTTCATGATGAATTCAAGAAGGAAGAGCTCGAAGGTGAAAGTGTCATGATTTCGTGACATGTTCCAATTTCATGGGTGTAAGGCAGAGAGAAGCTCAAGGTAGCGAAAGTGTCATGATTTTATGACATGTTCCGTTTTCGCTAGTGCAAGCAGAGAAGAAGGCCATGAAGTCAAAAGGGTCACGATTTCATGATAGAGTTGAAGATGATGTCAGCAGAAGTAGATGTGTCACGATTTCATGACAAAAGCAGAGAAGAAGGCAATGAAGACTAAAGTGTCACGATTTCATGACAGGAGTGAAGATGACGTCAACAAAGACAGAAGTGTCATGATTTCATGACAAGGACGTAGTCAAGGCAGACAAAAGCAAAAGTGTCATGATATCGCGACAATAGCCAAAAGAAAGTGTACGGATGCAAAAGTGTCATGATATCATGACATGTTGTAGTTTCATGAGAAAAGCTATAGAACTACAGAGGCGGTTGAAGCCGATAGAGTTAAATTTGGGCCGACGCAGCTTAGGGTTTTGTAGCCGACGTAGTTTAAGGGTAACAGCCGACTAAGACCAAGGTTTAGATCTTGATTTTGTTAGTATAAAAGGAGGGTTGTTTGAAGAGATTAGGCATCGATCGAAGTGTGCGTTCGAAGTGTGATATTCATAGATAGAGTGCGAGGGAGAAGTTCGATCGTCGAGAAGTAGAGTGTGCAAAGTGATTAGGATAGGAGTCAAGTGTTGCTATGTTTGCGTAGAGGTGCATAAGTTGATATTCGATCGAGTGCTGCTGTGTTTGTGCGTTCAGTGCAAAAGTTGGTTTCGACCAAGTGCGGCTGTAATAGAACAGAAAGAGATTTGAGGACAGACTTGTGCCAGATCGAAGGACTGTGTTTGGTGCAGATCAGAGAAAAAGATAGAGGACATTTGTGCTAGACCGAAGGACTATGTTTAGTGCATATTCGAGGACCAACTTTGCGGTGATAGAGTTGAGGACAGAGATCTCCAGCCAGAGCAGGGAAGACAGGTGTCTTCTGTGGATAGAGTTCCACTTGCTAAGGGCAGAGGAGGTAGAGGTCTTCTAGAGGATCACCACTAAAGAGCAGAGCTAGGGGAAGGTATCTCCTTTGGGTTGATGCCCATAAATATTGTAATCGGGAAAGGTATTCCCAGATTGTGAGTTGATAAAATTTAGAGAGAAATTTTATCCGTGGAGTAGCCCGCATTGGGTGAACCACGTAAATTGTTGTGTCTCTTTTGTGGATGGTGTTTTGTGCATTGCTTTGATTACTGCTATTAATACTGCTATCTATACACTGCATAATACTGATTTGAAAGCTGTTTTGAAGCAAAAGTAAAAAGTGGTCTTATACTGTTCACCCCCCCTCTCAGTATAAGCTTGTGTTCTTCAAAATGCATAGATAAAATGCAAGGGATCAAACCCAACATCTTTAGCATACATAGAACAAGTCAATACCACCTCAGCCTAAGTGCCATAGTCTTGGGTGGAGAACCATAAAAGAATTCCCTTGGAGTATTCTCATTAGTTTTCCTTGGAAATAATGTTGTCCTCCTAGGGTTAAACCCACTCCCTATGCTAGTAGGAGTCCCCATACAATTCATGCATGCCATTACACTAAAACAAAGAGGTTTGGTTTATTTGACCTAGTTCAAACCAAGAGCACCAATATACTCATCCTAATATAAATTTTCCATACAAAAATTAGGGAGCTCATTTGAAAAACACATGGAAAATAGAATTTAAAATTTACCCTCATAGTAATGCATTGTTTGAGTTATCAAATAGAATTAGCTTAAAAGTTTAAATTCCTGAAATTTCAAGGAGACCTAGGTTTGAATCTTGTCAAGTAACATATGCATAATAGCAAAGTCATTGTAATGCCACTATATGGTCATGATGTAATACATGTGGGGATCATTTCAATCCCATATAACCAATTTTAAAAATGCATTACTTGATTTAATGGGCATGAATATGATAAATTTTTATTCAACTTATTTTATTGAGAATGGGTTGTAAAATATCATAAGTAGTTTGTCCCATTGATATAGATAAAAAAAAGTTAGTAGACCTTGAGAAAATTTCCTACATGATTAAGCAATAACACTACATACTCACTTTGATACCATGTTGGATTTCACAATACTTTCTTGGAATGATTAAAAGCAACACGCTGACTCAAATCACAAATCAAAAGACTTAAAGAGATAAAGAAAAGAAATATGACACACAAAAGATGAAGGATTACCTTAGGAAAACATACAAATGATCAAGATTAGATCACATTGATGCAATATATGGGGTGGTTGAGGGATATAAATACTAAATCCTAAATAATTAATTACAAGTTACTTAACACTTGTTGATATCACATTAGTCAAAAAGGGTTAGTAAAGGTTAACAATTACAAGATTAAATTATAGGTTCATCCATTGACTACATAAATTAATATTAAATATATCATATAGTGACTACTCATAGTCTTACACATAATCATATCATACAATGTCGGCCTTGACCAATAAATTCATATTACACATTTTTAACAATCTATATCTAGATATCATGAATTTGCATATTTAGACCTAGATATACTTTGTGATCAGCATAAACTCATAGACTCAAAAACATAGTAAACCCATGTTGATCTTCATTATAGCTAAGTAGTTTATGATATGGTCTATGCATTGGCTATAACTTTGTTCAAGTGGAGGAGGAAGAAGACCTATATGTGGGGAAGGAAAGGAGCAAGACGGGTTATAGGGTAGGCTATAGTTCTAATTGCTCCTCATCATTAACATTTAAGAATTATTTTAGATAGGTATAAAACCAATAAAATTAAAAACTTGTTAAATAGATAGGTATTTTAAAACTCTTTCTCAATTTTGTTCATATACATATACTCTTCCTTAAAAAATTAAAAATATAAAATCCATTAATCTTTATTCTAATAAATAAAAAACTCTGATTTCTACAAACTAAAAGTTTTTGAGTTCCTTTTATTCTAATGTTTCTATACTTTACTAAAATTAAAAATTAAATTGTAAGCTTTTATGCAAAAATAAACTTAAACCTTGAAATATTAAGTTGAACATATAAGAATTATGTACATTTTACTTAAAATTTAATTTTTTTAGAGTTTTAAATAAAATCAACTTAAACACTAAGTTCTAGTTGAATTAATAAAAAATACTACAAATTACACCTAAAAAGGAAATCTTGAGTTCATCTTCACGATGTTTATCAAAATGTCAAAGCCATTGAAGACTCATGAATCTAAATGAAGCCTTTCATTATTTTCTAACCATTCTATCTTTACAGAATTACAAGAACATTAGAATAGTACTTACTTCTAGGACCATGAATATTTCCTTAAGCATTACATTGGTAGGGAAAAAATAATAAAAGAGGAAATCATATGAGGACATGATGTGAATTTTCCATTTTAGAGGACCTTGTCATTGTTACCTGGGAGTTCATGACATTGCCAAAAACCTAGTCAAGATAGTTGATGCTAAACTTTTTACAAATAAGGTCATGATTATTATGTATGAGGACCTAGAAGAAAAAGACCCCAACCATACTAATAATAGAGAGGAGACATCAAAGAAATAAAGTCGTGCCATGTTATTTCCCACTAATTGGTTTTGTAAGTTTGCAAAAGTATATATAGAACGAGACTTTTGGAAATATGAATGTAATTTTATTTTTCATTTTGTATATATGCCTTTTCCTTTTCTAAAAAACAAATCAATTATGCAATAGCAAGGAAAATAGCTATGAGGTATTGGTGTTGGTAAATCAAATAATTAGTGGAATTAATTTTTTTAAATATTATAGGATTGTGTTCTTTTTATTTTGAGATTGTATACTTGTTAGGTCCTTATCATGGAAAGTTAATTAGTTAATTGCTTATGATGTGATCATGGTATCAACTATTTTTATGATAGTTATCTTAAATCGTAAAAATTCATTATTAGGAGGAAAATATTGAAACTTTTTAACTAAGTATTTTTTTTGAAAATTATAAATAGTTTTATTGTTATTAACAATATCCTTACGGATTTATAATAGATCACTTAGGATATAATTTCTCGACCCTAGGACACTCTTAGCACACCCAAATATTTTAAAAGGATGTTACTGAAGCTACAGACTCCATGCAAGTGACTATATCATGCACTGAAGAAATTATGGTGTTAATGGGTTGGAAGTAGTGAGGTGTGAACGAACTAGAATCGGAGAAGAAAGAAGTAGGTCTTGATGGCCTAAAGAATCGAGAAGTGGGATCTTCGAATGCTTTTTTGCCTTCCTAGTGCATGATGGTCTTGTCGGCTGGTTTCTCCCTTGCATGGGAGGTTCTTTTTTGTTTTTAGTTGTTGTGCTCTATTCCAGTTTGCTATTTTGTGGGCCATTTGTGGAAGTTGTTTGGCCTTCTAATGGTGGTTGTTTTGGTTTGTCCTATTTGTTTCCTAAATTCTCTGGGTTTTTTGGGAGGGTAGTTTGTTTCTCTTTGTAAAATATTTGGGGATCCTTTCAAAATCTCTTCTTCCATCAAATAAAAACAAACAAAAAAAATAGATCACTTAGAAGCATGAAAATTTGACAATAAAGAAGAATGGTCAAGTGACAATGATCCAACATGCCCCCAAATAGGGCAATGTTGTATTATGGTTATAGCTCATTCAAATAAAGTCATATAAATGAAAATTCATAGTATTATTTCTAACATCAAGAAGAATGCTAATAATTTATTTGAGCTCAAAATGAATTGTCTAACCTAGAAAAATAAGGAAAAAAGTCAAGACTTGTAAGTAGAATTTTAAATATAAGTCAACCAAATCAAGTCCAAACTAAGTAATTATTTTTGTAGATGAAAGAGTACTACAAAGTTATGTTTTATTATAAATTTTATGCCAAAATACATCTATTTAACCATTCAAAATTAGAATCTACTTTGTTATGCAATCCTGTTTTCTCTAACTTGAGAATTTCAAATAAGATAAAATTTATATTGAACATTCTTCGTACCATTGCACATGTGCCTACCAAATTTCAACTTAAAATGCATCTATTTGGACTTCAAAGTCCAAAAACTAGACCAACCAACAAGTTGGCAGACAATTGACTAAATTGACATGTGTAAGGTGACCTAAAACTAATTTAAGACAATATCTAGAGGAATATTTATAGGGGAAAGCATGACACATCATATCTATATATTTTTTCTACTTAGAAGGACCTCAATAAAAATAAATTATTAGTTTTACTCTTGAATTTGAAAGAGAAAGTGACTAGATGAGGCTTATTTGGGCAAGTCTAGGAAGGAGAAGAGGGATTTGGAGAGCCATGAAAAAGGTATTAGGCATTTTCAGCAACGAGGGAGCAAGGATACCACTAAGAGGCATTGTATGAAGCTAAAAATAATTTCATGGTTGTTGTACATCTAAATGAGGGCCAAGTTAATGGTGACAATTCTTGTACTCTCCCTCTTTTGCATGGTGAAAGAAAGCTTAAAATTTTAATTTTTATTTGAAAGGATTTTCCACATTAAATCATTATGTTATTTGTTGTTGTATGTGTGTTCTTTTAGAAATTTTTTAATATTTTACTTATATTATATTTAATTTATTGTATTTTAGCAAGTTATAATGCTTTCTATGAAAACTAACTATTTTGAGCTAGTAAAATGGACACTACTTTGGTGTAGCAATAAAATATTGGTTCCTCAAAATTTTGGATTACAAAAATTGTATTAGTATCTTTGTAGATTGTCAATACTTTGTTATTGTTTTAAATGGGTGCTTTTGGGAATTAAAAAATAGTTTGGTGTAAGTTTTTATTTGTTTTATTAGTTAATGGTGACTAGTTCTACAAGAGTCCAAGTGAAACTAAACCAAAGATCACTATAATTTATTTGAAAATGATGTGTTTAACTTTCCATTTAGTTGACATTATAGAAAATAAAAATAAAAAATATTATTCTTTCTAAATTAAAGATGAAGACATAACATTCTTGATGCATAATGCATAATGGGCTATTGCTTAAATAAAAACTACCTTCCCTTGTATCCTCTCCCATGATTAACTCAAATAATAAAACCTCACATTCTTCACCTAAACACTTCATTATCAAAGCATGATAATTATTTCTAGGTTGATCAAATTATGAGGTGATTGTGAAAATATTCTTCACTTCCACATATTCATCTATCAATATGTTAAAAATATTAAAAATAAATACAAACTAAAAGCATGGTCACTAAGTCCAATAAATTTGTGTCAAACCATATAAAGTGTGTTATCTGAGTAGTCAATAGAGAAAGAGCACTCATAAGAGGAGAAAACCTAGATTTATTGGAGGTGATTGGATTTAATGTACAACAACTAAGCTTGTTAGCGAGGGTGACAATGACTAGAGCTATGATAATCTAAATTTATTTTACCTTCAAATAGATAACCATACACAATCACACAAACCGGACAACACATAACTTTAAATTCCACTCAAGTGGGCATGTGTGCCAATGTGATTTTCCTTACTGCTTGAAATTTCCTCTATTAATTAACTCTAACATGCTTGAATATTTGCCATTCACACATCCTTCCCACACTCGTCCATTAGTCTTCGAGTATCCATAAATGAGGATGACACGTCCACAAGTAGTAACCTCAATACTAGAAATTGGACCCAAGGTAATCAAATAATTACATCAACTTATGTCCATAGAGTGGGTTATGATCTAGGGATGTTTCCATAAAAGGGTTGATTGAACTAGGCATACAACCTATCCTCATTGTTGGTTCCTTATATTTCTACAAGAGCCCATGTGAAACTAAACCAAAGATCACTACATTTTATTTGAAAATAAGGTATTTAAGGTTCCATTTAATTGACATTATATACAATTAATAGCATGAATCTTCCAACCAAATCAAATATGAATACATTACACTCTTAATACATAATGCATAATTGGCTATTGCTTAAACAGAAATTACCTCCCCTCATATCCTCTCCCATGATTAACTAAAATAAGTAAACCTCACATTCTTCACCTAAGCACTTTATTATCAAAGCATAATAATTGTTTCTTGGTTAGTCAAATTATGAGGGGATTTTTGACAATATTATTCACTTCCATATACTTATCTATCAATATATTAAAAATAAATACAAACTAAAAACATGTTTACTAAATCGCATAAATCAGTGTCTAAAACACATTATTTGAGTAGTGAATAGAGAAAGAGCACTCTTAAGAAGATAATCCATAGATTTATTGGAGGTGATTGGATTTGATATGCAACAAATAAGCTTGTTAGTGTGGGTGATAAGGACTAGAGCTATAATAATATAAATTTACTTTACCTTCAAATAGATAACCAACCCATAGATTTAAATTCTACTCCACAAGTGGGTATGTGTGTTATCGCAAGCTTCCTCACTACTTGAATTTTTCTCTTCTAATTAACTCTAACATGCTTGAAGATTTGTCATTCACACATCCTCCTCAAACTTGTCATCAGTCTTTGAGCATCCATCAATGAGGATGACACGTCCACAAGTAGCAACCTCAAATACTAGATATTGGACCCAAGGTAATCAAATAAATTCACCATCTTATGTCCATAAAGGGGTTGATGATCTAGGAATGTGTCCATAAAGGGGTTGATTGATCTAGACATGTGACCTATCCATTTTGTTTGATCTTCAATATTTTTTTAGGCTTATAGAATTGCATTAGTATCTTTGCGAATAGTCCAAAATTTGTTATCATTCTACATGAGTTTTTTTTGTGAATGAAAGAATAGTTTGGTGCAAGATTTAAGAATTCCATTAGTTACTAGTGAATAGTCCTATAAGAGCCCATGTGAAACTAAACCAAAGATCACTATAATTTCTTTGAAAATGATGTATTTAAGGGTTCCATTTAATTAACATTATAGACAATTTAAAAACTTTAATATTTAACTAAATGAAAGATGAAGACATTACATTGTTGATGCATATTGGACAGTTTCTTAAATAAAAATGGTGTCCCCTCATATCTTCTCCCATGGTTAACTCAAATAAGAAGACATAACATTCTTCACCTAAACACTTCATTATCAATGCATAGTAATTGTTTCTTGGTTGGTCAAATTCTAACGTGTATTCTTCACTTCCATATATTCATATATCAAGATGTAAAAATTATTTAAAATAAATACAAACTAAAAGCATGGTCACAAAGTCCAATAAATCTGTCTAAAACTATGTAAACCATGTTATCTAGGTAGTGAATAGAAAAAACACTCTTAAGAGGAGAATCCATAGAGTTAATAGAGGTGATTGGATTTGATGTGCAACAAATAATATTTTTAGTGGGGTGATAAGCACTAGAGTTATCATAATCTAAAGTCACTTTACCTTCAAATAAAATAACCATGTACATTACCACAAATGGGACAACACATAACTTTAAATTCTACTCCAGAAGTGGGAAGGTGTATTATCATAAGATTTCTCACTACTGGAAATTTCCTCCTCTTCTAATTAAATCGAACATGCTTGAATATTTGTCATTCACATATCCTCCTTAGACTCATCAATCTTTGAGTATCCATCAATGAGGATGACAATTCCACAAGTAGCAACCTGATGACAATTCCACAAGTAGCAACCTCAATACTAGATGTTGGACCTAAAGTAATCAAATAATTGCACCCGCATGTGTCCATAAAGGGGTTGATTAATCTAGACATATAACCTATCCATATTTTCAAGGGCATAATTTTCTACTTGGGAGTTTTTTTAACCTATTCAACAAGTGTTGAAAAGTGTAGAGGGAGAACAAAAAGTTTTGACATGGCGTATTTGCTTAGTAGAGCTTGTAATCACCTATACATTCAATTATCATTTCCATTTTTATAATTCATTAATCCAACTGGATGAGTATTCTAACTAGATATATTTTATTCAGTTGCAAGCTTACTACAATGGTAAGGACTTTGGACTCTCTTTGATAGGTCCAAGGTTCAAACCCCACTTAGTATAAGGGGACCAAGACCCCTCATAAAAACCTATATTAAAAATACCTTATCTGGGAATTTTCGAGCTTTCCATTGGACTTATTTCATTGAAAGGATTTGTTACTACTTAGTTATTTTAGTTGCTTGATCAGTTACTCAAAGTCTACGATTGTTGCATTTCTTGATGTTGGCAATGTACAGTGGCCAATTAGGATTATTTGCTTCCCGAGATATTCTACTTTTCTTTCTCATGTGGGAGTTGGAACTAATTCCTGTTTACCTACTTCTATCCATCTGCAAAACTCCTTTTGTACATTGTTGGGGGTTCTATTTTTCTCTTAATGGAATATGTAAGTATAGGTCTTTATGGATCTAATGGACCAACATTTTATTTAGAATTATTGGTTAAATTATCCAATAACACTCAAAATAATATTCTATTTAATATTTTCTATCGCTTATGCCATAAAATTTCCAATATTCCCTTTCCATAGGCTCGTTTTCATTAATTATATGGTCAAGGGAGAAAAAACAAGTTTCGAAGGCCCTCTAACTTGCGAAATGAAATTACTAAAAAAAAAGTAATTTTCTATTTTTAGATATCATTGGCCAAATTTCATCTCTTACCATTGTTAATACATCTCTAGAGGACAAAACACAAAAAAAAAAGTCATATGGCATTTCCATGCAACTGAACTCCAATTTATGGTGGATTTCCAACCCACCAAATATTGTATGAAAAGAGATACATCCTTCTTTGTGAAAAACATGAGCAATGGAGGCAATGTTATAGCCTCACATCTCTTTTGAGAGATTGCTTACATTGCACTCCAAATTTTGAGCAATAAAATCATGGTAATTTTCTCATATGATTTTGTGTTCCAAATTGTTGAATTATGCTATTGTTTGAATTGCACTATTTCTTGATTTTCCTAAAAGCTCTGAGTTTTGGATCATTGATTTCCCTTCTCCATTGGACCAATAGGATCAAATTCAACGATATATTATCTTTATGCTAAAGTTAAACATCATTTAAAGCAAACAATTAGTCTTGTTGGTTGTACAAGTCATTTTTTACATGTCACTAGCACAATGTTGTCAAGTGTTGTACCATGTAATTTTTTACCTATCAATAGCACATTGTTGTCGAGTGTTGTTGGATTTCATTAATTTTTTTTATTCTATGTTTAATTGGTTATATGAGATTAAAACCACCCCAACCATATTACATCATGATCATCTTACCTATGATCCAAAGCTGTGTATTTGGGAAAAGGAGAGAGAGAGGACTAGAAAACAGGTTCAAAACAATTTTCTGGTCGTTATACATGAAACTTAAGAGTAGTTTAGGTGTTTGTTTGTCCTCACATAGGAATGATACTCGACTAAAGGATTAGGAATAAGTCCTACTTAGAAAGATAGGAAGGAAGAGAGCAATCCTTCACTCATTAATTTTATGTTATATGGGTGTTGTCTAGTTAATAGGAAAAATCAATTCTTTAATCCAATTGAACATGGCAACAAAATGAGGAAGGAAGAGAGTAATCCTTCACTCATTAATTTTATGTTATATGAATGCTGTCTATTTAATAGGAAAAATAAATTCTTTAATCCAATTGAACATGGCAAAAAAATTAGGTAAGATGCAATAAATTAAAGATTTACAAAAATAGTCTTGTAGAGGTAGATCAAGTGGTTGTGAGTAATGCCTCAAACGTGAGGGGACCATGGTTCAAGCCTCAAGGCATAATTTTGGAAACTTACCTGTAGCAAACCTCTAGTAGTGCCTGGTCCCTGGTTTGAAAATGTACAAGCCATCCAATTGCCTTAGAAAGCAAGTGAAACAAATGGATTTTTTCCACAACTGACTCATATAAGCATTACATTTTAAATTTGAAGGAAGGTGAGCCAAGAAATAGCCAATTGAGTTATTTGTAGGCATCGATACAAGGTAGTCCTAAGAATTAAGACATGTCAGGATTTGTCCAAAGAATTGAGAGACATTAAGGTTGTTTATCTGGCTCTAAGAATGTAGGACCATCTTGTTGAGAAGAGAAAGTTGATATGTGTAATGTAGCTGATTATACAAGCATAGTCTCTCAAAGACTTTATGTGTTGTAGGTGCATATATCACTGTGGTTTGGTTGTCTTTAGAGGCACACAAACCTGATATGCTTGATCTAGAATAGACACTAAACATGGATTCCTTTGGAAGGAACAGTGCTAGCAGATCCTAGGAGGAGTCTATAAAACCATTCAAACATGCAACAAGATTATCATGAATTTACTCAACTGAGGAGATAATGGGCTAAAGTCGTTGCAAAGGTAACAAATTATGCAGATCTTTCGTCAAATTAATGGCATACAAAATACACATGCAAATCCTTGCTAAATAAGCATCACATAACCCAACAATCAACTTTGAACTTTTGTAAATGAAAAAGTAAAAAAGATCTACCAGTATTGGTGGAGGCTACTAAACTTAATCTAAAAATTTAGATGCCTTTATTTTTCCAGCGACCTTCCATAGTACAATGATTCTTCAGAAAAAAGAACTTGAGCATTTGAGAGCCCATGGCCATATGGGGCATAAACACTATAATTTTAAAATAAAATGCAGCAGCAAAACACAGTGACCACATAGAACTATACCAAAACATATGTGATGCCAAAGAATGGATATTTAACTACCAACACTGAAATTATTCTCAGATTGTAAAATTTATGTAGGATGCTTGTCCTAAAGGCCAACATATGGTAAGGTGTACTAAGTGATAGAGCTAAGCATGTGCAATTTTGTAACCATTTTGCATCTACAGTCCTCAAAATTTAACTTTCATTGTTTTCCAAAATAAATACTTAATATTAGAGAGGCAGACATTGAAAAACTCATATATCAAGGAGATTGTGGAAAGCTTACAAAACCAATTCAGCAGTTACAAGGATCGATACTGTTAGCTTTTGATGCTTAATACTTGAAGTAAAATAACCACAAGATCTAAAATAAAGTTGTTGTAAGAAATATAAGTTTACGGCAATATTCTAAACATATAAAACTCATAAATAAATACAACAACTCATAAAAATGTCATTAACAAATGCTCACAAAAATAGTATCTTGATGGAATAAAGATCTCCAATACACCATACTTCTACACACTCTCACTTTTCATTGTTGTCCTCACACACACATAGACACATATATAATAGAATGTAACTCTTCATAGGGAGTACTCTTGGCCTTTTCTCTTCTCGAAACTCTTCACTTTCCTACTCTATGGACTCATGTGCACATGGACTATTATGCATATTTACATTATTGAATACTCTGCACATTCTAATAATACTTGTGCATTAATTACATTGCATAAAGTGAATACTCACACTCTAATCTAGAACACTCTCCTAATCTAAAGATGTACCCAAGATGGTACATTAGCATGTACCAAATCTAAAGATGTACCCAAGGTGGTACATTAGCATGTACCAAATAATGTAATATATTCCAAAGATACATCTATATATGCTGTCACTTTCAGCTAATGAAAAGTTATGGTCTAAGGAATAAAGGAAAGCTTAGGAATATAATTTGTGATTTTCTTACCATAGAGGTACAAAGTAAAAGAGAAACAGGAAAACTATCACTCCAACCAATCTAAGCTGAACTGCTCTTTTACTTTTACCACCTTAAGCTCAGAGATGGAGGATTCCTTGACTTTTAACCATTTATGTTCAACTTTTTTTATCACAGGTCACTTGACGCAGAGATTTCAGATTGTTTCAGATTGTTTACTGATTCCGGAAGGTTCTTCACATTTGCACATTCCCTCATGTCAAGTTCCTTCAAACTGCATAGGTCACCTAATTTATCTGGAAGTCTTCTGATGCAACATTGTGAAATGCCAAGGAATTTTAACTCTCCAAGCATACAAAGGGAATCTGGCAATGCTTCCAGAGATGGACAAGCCTGTAATACCAGCACTTCTAGAGATCCGAGTTTGCCCAAATTATCAGATAGCTTTTGAAGGTCATGACAATTTTGTAATAGACAGCTTTTGAAGGGTAGGTATGTTACAAACACAAGCAGGCAACTCCTTGAAATCTGTACAGTGGTCAATGGTAATCTCAACAAGTCTAGATAAGTTTGAGCAGAACTCTAGACCTAGTCCATGCTTACTGTCCTCATCATCACCTTTGCACAGAAACAATGATATTTTCTCCATATTCTCCAAAGATTGAGTGTATTTTTCAAGAGAAGGGACAACCAATCTCTCCAGACAAATCCTCTTCAGCTGAGCTAATGATTTGAAGGATGATATGTCTTGAATTTTAGCCCCTCTAAAATTCTGATTTATTATTATCAGAACTTTCAATTCAAGCATTCCTTGCAAAAATGATGGAAGAAAACATTCATCAGCAGCATATATTAATATAAGTGCCTGGGCCTTAGGGAAGTCCATTTTATGCCATTGCGTGTCTTACATTGAACCTGCACAAGTACACCAAAATCAACAATATAGAGTGCGATTTAACTGACCTGATAATAATTGAGTCAATGTAAAGTTACCGAGAACTTTTGTATAAGGCATAATTACATGGACAGAGGATATGGATATAACCAATTTAAAATGTTTAACCTGTATGAATGGTAATAATCTCAGCATCTATATGGTTTTGCCAGTTCTTTGGGTTGCAATCATTTTTTGTATGCATTATCAGCCTTTTGCATTTGTTTGGAGAATGTTGTTTGGCCATATAAATAGCCAGATCTCGCAAGACATCATGTTGAACTACATATAGCCCACAGGCGATGCCATGAAAAGCCCCTGGATAATTTCTGAAACAATGAAGATATGGCTTAGTAAGATATCTACTCAATCTTGGGTAAAAAATGTATCTTTTTTTCTTGTTGAGTAAATGTAAGAGGCTTCAACAATTGGATATTTAAACGACAAGAAAAGAAACCAGATTCTATTAACATTCTGCAAAGATAATTCAATTTTGCAGTAGCATAGAAAGGGACAAATATTTACAATTTTTACATCAAGATGTTGGTCTAGAAAGTCATTGCTTTCTGCTTTCTATATTTTATTTTTCAAAGACAAGTTGCAAGAGTTTAATAGAAGTCACTTACTCCAGATCAGTTACCAAATTCAACAGATTTCGTTGTTGAAGTCCATCCAAAATTAGAAGAGCTTTCCCTTATTCCAAGTTGTGAACATAAACCCAAATGTTCAATAAAGATTCAACAGAGATTTTGCTCTTTTCTGGAAACAATCCTAAGTCTAAAAAGCATTGCTTCATATCAGCATCTAGCACTTCTATGCTCATTGCCATGCAATGAAGAAGTTTTTTTTCCTCGTTTTCAAATATTGATTCTGGTTGAGAAAGCTTTTCATGGACCCATTTCCATATTTAACGAGGCTTTTTATATAGAGAACGACCAATCACCTCGAGTGCAAGTGGTAAACCTTTACATTTTGCCGCTATCTGTAAGCCAATTATAGACAGAAGCACTATACAGATCAAACATTTTTTAAACGAAAACAGAATATTTGAATATGTATAAACATATCACAATGGTAAAGTCAATGGACTTTTAGTGTTTATCAAGATGAATAATTGGATGACTAAGCAGCTACCTGTTCTGCTAGAGTTCTATTCATGTCCTTCAACTGGAATGCACTGATATTCAAAGGCCCACGAGCAAAAGAGGGACAAAGCATCTTCCTTTCCAAGAACAGGTAAGTTGTAATTGAAGTCGAAGCAGGTGAATTCGTATCTGCTTGTAACAACGGTCTTATATCCCTCTGTTTTAAACAACAAGACATTGATGTTATCTTCTGGCCAGACATCATCTAACACCACCAGAATCGGCTGAGGTTTCTTCTCACGAATCCATTGCTGAAGCTTCGCATGAGCATCTTCAATGCTCTGAAAACCAGGTACTGTTTCCTTGGTAATTTTCTTCCACATGCTCTCGAGAATCCCCTTGATATTTGGAGATTTTGAAACTGTTTCAAAAATGATGTCCTTAAAATGTTCTGGAAACCAACCAAGAAAAAGTGCCTAAGTCAGTGAAGAAACAACATTAAACCCACATCTAAAAGACTAGTCCGTACTGCTTGATTTTATCTGCGTCACTGTATTGAATTTCTGTTTCCTTTTTCCCTATTTATCAAGAGTTTTTTATTTGGGTGACTGGTTAACGACCCGCAAGGATTGTACTCTTGTTTGGCATAGTAAGTATGGTGAAATGCAAATACGGCTTAGGCGCAATGCCAAGAAATTCTACCTGGATGCGCTGTGTTAGTACATTGAAGGATGGGGCCAAAAAGTTAGGAGAAATGGCATTGGAGTAGCATCGTTTCTGCTAAATTTACCTAGGAATTTACCAGTAAGACTTTTAAATTCGACGGAAATATGGTTGTATACAGTGTTCTGGTAATAGAGTCTAAACAGCATCAATTCTCATAGTTTTAAAACTTACTTAAAAAAATTGGGAGTCTAATCTTCCATAAAAAGTAGGTAACGCGGGAAAAACTCGATCAAAAAACTGATATTTTTATTCTAATTGACAGAAAAAACATTTTAAATAAAATTAAGAGAAAATATTAATTTTATATTAAATATTCGTTGCCCAGAATAGAATTACAGTTTAAGAAAGCATTATTTACAATTGAGATCGCACATCATTTACAATTGAGATCGCTTTTAAAGGAACATATGGCTCTATATAAGTGCCCCTGTTTAGTGTTCAACTAGCGTGCATCGAAAATAACAAATCCCTGAGAACTCGCCGTGAGAAATCGCTGAGAATTTGCCGGGGAACTCGCTGCGAGTTGGCCAGTTTCTCAGCCCAAAGATTTAAAAAAAAAATACCTCCTATAGACCAATTGGTTGGAACAAATAAGGGGAATGACGTTCAAGGTCCAAATCTAGGGTGTCGTCGGATTGAACGTTGGTCCTTTTCAGGTTTTAAATGATTGTGACAACATTTATGGATCAACCATGTAAATTCAAAAATAATAATAATAATAATAATAATGGACTGAACTATCATTCAACCATGTAAATTAAAAAATAATAATAATAAATGGACTGGAACGGTTATTGATTCAACCATGTAAATTAAAAATAATAATAATAGGAACGGTTGTTGATTCAACCATGTAAATTAAAAAATAAAAATAAAATTAAATAATAATAATAATAATAATATATTGTGTAGAACAGTTTTTAAGACGACGAACAATACAAAATAGTACACCCATAAAAGCTGAACAGCCGGATTCGTGGTGGCTATCGATTCAACCACGTAAATTAAAATAATAATAATAATGGATTGCGCCAAGAACTGTGTGGTAGCTTCCAATTCAACCATGCAACCATACAGATTAAATAATAATAATGGAGTACGTGAAGAATTGTGTGACAACACAAAATATTGTGATGTCCATAAAAACTGGACAATCATCATAAAATACTATGACGACCATAATTAATTGAGAGCGTACGTTATGAATTTAAGTAAATTTAAAAAAAATAATAATAATTAAACTACTTTACCTTCGCACAAAAAAGTCCTAATTTCTCAAGTCAGGCAATGAAAAGCTGCTCTAAAAGAAACAGGCTAACATAGCAATAATATACCAGTGACATCGCTATCAATGATGATTAATGCCATGATTAATGTATTTATGGATGATCTTAAAGATGATCAGGACTACATCAAGGCAATGAAAAGCTGCTTTAAAAGAAACAGGCTAACATAGCAATAATATGCCAGTGACCTTATCGCTACCAATGATGATTAATGCCATGATTAATGTATTTATGGATGATCCCAAAAGACTACATCCCAGAGTAAAACAGCTGATCCAACCTAGTCATGCAAGGCAATGAAAAGCTGCTCTAAAAGAAACAGGATAACATAGCAATAATATACCAGTGACCTTGTCGTTACCAATGATAATTAATGACATGATTAATGTATTTATGGATGATCCCAAAGATGACGAGGACTACATCCTAGAGTAAAACAGTTGGTCCTGAATGGGATTATCCCCTTTTGTTTCCTAGAATGGTCGTTGTGCTCTGTGTCTTTTTGTTATGGACTATATCTATATTGTTTCTGTCTTCTGTTTGTGCCCATGGGCCATGGGCGATATGTTTGTAATAGTTTATACTGTTTTAGTTTATGAATTCTGCTAATGATCCAATTTTGGCTTGTTCTATAAAAAGTTAACCTTACCAGGATCTTCTTTGCAGCATGTGGACCCAACCCGCTACTAATAAAAAAAATAATAGACCAGTGACTTAGATCCTTGCAGCAATGGCCAAGGTCGTTTTGCCAATGCCTCCTATTGCGGTCACCCCCACGGACCTAACACTCTTTCCAAACACCATTTTCTTCAGTTAATTCAGTGACTCTTTCAGATCCACAAAATGTGTGGGCAAATTTGGAATCTGCACTTGCGAGGCGTCAGTCCCTCGTGGCTTCACCGAGTCTGCCACTTCCGAAACCAGTTTGGTGAGTTTGCTGAGTTGTGACATGATAAGTATCCATGCCTGCTTCTTGCTGAATTTCTTCAGCTCATTTTCAAATTCCAGCGCGACATCCTTAATATCGGAAATCGAAAAGCTCGTACGAGGTCTGTTCTGAATTCTTTGATAGACTTCTTTTGCCTTCTGGCGTAAGTCCTCAAGCTGCTTGCGACTTTCCTCTGGCAAGCTCTCTTCTTGGCTTGGCTGACACTCGTCTAGCAAGGGAATGATTTTTTCCAGATCAGGTTTCATGCGGTCGCAGGCGCCAACATTGTCCACGAGGAGCTCGAATAGGGAGGCGATCCTCTCGGAAGCAGTGCACAGAAGTGCTGCAATCAACTGCGACCCCATGCCAGCCATATCCTTCGTCGATTTCTCGAATCCTACAAGCTAAAATTGGTTTATAGAACCAGACCAACTCTAAAATGAAAAGATCTCCTCACAATTTTCTTTTATAATTTGAGAATATATGTAGAGGACGGAAATTCGATGATGTACAAGAAATCCAGGGTCATCATGCGTTGATGCTGTCTACAGCTTGCTGGTGTGAACACCAAGACTTTCACTTTGGTTGATCTCATTGCCGCGTCTTGTAAGCTACCGCGTCGTGCAACCTACTTTTTGGCCGGTCTCACAAATCATCGAAATAAAAAAACCAGAGATGGTACGGGTGCAATTCGATCCAAACATTGTCTATTGCTATAACAGAGGCTGTTTTTGTCCTTTCGTTGCCTTTGTCGAGAGGATGGAATTTAGTTCCATGTTCACATTGTTTTGTTTGCCTTTGTTAAAGATGGAATTTCGTTGCGTGTTCTCTTTTTCTTTTCTTTTTTTTTTAATTTTAAAGAAAATATAGGTTTGAACCTTTAATGGAAGGTTATGAATTTTAAGAGTTATATGGATTGGTAAGTGTTAGTGTGGTTGGGCACTTACTAAGAAGAGACTTAGGTTCAAACCTTGGTGATATCATTTAACAAAAGTAGTAGTATGTTATGAATTCTTTGAGTGCACACCACATCAACGACGATAGTACGAACCTCAAACGATTGATGGTTTCCATCTCATGTCGGGTCAACAACAATGATATGGATAGTTTTGTTGGGAGCAGACCTTATGGTTTGAATCCTGATCGACGATGACGGTACGAACCCCGAGCGTTCGATGGTTCTCATATCATGTCGGGTCATGAGATGGATAGGTTTGTTAGGAGCAGTCCCTATGGTTTGAACCTTGGATAGGTTTTTTAGGAGCAGTCCCTATTAAGAATTAGATGATTGAGCATGATATAATGGTTCTTAAAAGTAGAGGGTTAACATGTAAGTTCCATAGGTTTTTGGAGATTCAAGATTATATCAAGTGGAAGTGGGGCAAAAAATTAAATTACTTTGTGACTTTTCTTTCTAAAGGTTTTTTTCCTCACCATCTTTTCCAATTCAAAAATTAGGTATAAAATAATAGTTGGTGACCCATAGTTTAGAGGAAGAGATGTACTTTATTTGAGACCATAGAATGAATTTTTTTCTTTTGAAACAAAATAAGAAGCTTTTAGTATGGGTTAGGCTTTTGGACTTCTATATCAACTTATAAATAAGGATGTTTTGAATAATATTGGTAGTACCCTATAAGAATTCATCGAGGAAGGACTAACTACTAAGGAGTGAAAGCATGCTATATATACTCAAATATGTATTGCTATGAATATTTTAAAATCTTTACCACAATCCACTAAGATTAATCTAAATCAAGAGAATGGGATCACAAGTAGCTTATGAAAATATCACATTTCATTGTCACAATTGTTATGATATTGGACACATGGCAAGAGTTTGCAAAGTGAAAACTATGAGGAAATAGATAAAATTTCCTAGCCACGAGATAAACTTCAAAAGGAAGCAAGGAAATCATACAATAATCGAAGCTAGAGCATATCAAGGATATTTCATTCCAAAAGAAGAGGTAAAGAAAGCCTATCTACAATACATTTGGCAAGTTCAAAAGGAATTAAAGGTGCAAAATAAGACATGGAGAGAAATCCTAAAACAAAGATGGCAAAAGAGGTCAAGTATATTCCAGGTAAATCATCTTCATTTTTCTCAAGGAGTATAGAATCCTCTCTAGGTAATAAAAGTGAAAGAGGTGAAAATGTTATCCCTTGCACTTTAAGGTTTCAAGAGCAACATAATAAAGAAATGAGGATGGAGGAAACCCATAACAATTTAGATTTTTTAGGGCAAAATAAGAAGATAATTACTATAGAAGAGCATCCTTGCACTTTAGGGTTTTTAGGACAACATAAATAAGATTGTGCTTTTGAGGTTATTCCTTGCACTTCAGATCATTTAGAAAAAGGTAAACCTAAAGATGATAAGTCTTACCATGAGCAATGCCAGAATATTGAAGAGATTGATGAAGATGATAAGTCTTATCATGAGCAATGTCAGAAGAATGAAGAGATTGATGAAGATGAAAGTATTGTTTGGATTGGGAAAAAGAGAAGAAGACTCAAGAAGCAAAATCGAAGAGAAAAAAAACTAGAAGGATATTAATATGGAAAAACAAAAACAAAGATCACAAGTGCTAACAAGAAGTGGGGTTCTACCCACAAATAAATAAAAATTAACAATGAAAATAATATCATAAAATATTATTGGAATGAATAAGAACCCTAAAAAGAATATTAAGAAAGTGTGAGGTTTTTATAAACAAGATATTTCTAGATATAAAACCTAGACAACAAATATTTTAGCTATTCGTGGTGTTGAATTTTGATAGGCATTTGATATAAATAGAGTTGATTGTGAGTTACAAACTTACTACAGTGGTAAGGGCTTTGGCATCTCTTTAAGAGGTCCAAGGTTCAAACCTGTTAGGATCCTCAATCCTAACATTATTAGTTAGTATTAGTTAGTATTATTAATCATTTAATTATTATATTATTAACTTATAAAGTGAACCATCACAACCCTTCATAACATGAACCATCACATCTCTTCATACGTGAACCATCATGTCTCTTCACCAACGTAGCTTTAGGGTAGATATATATATTAGGTTGGCCATCCATATCAAATCATCCAACAAGAAGAATATATATTATTTAGACCCATTGGAGGGATTTCCCAAACCAATGCAAAAGGCGATTCATATCTAAAAGCGATTCTTTTAATTTAGATGCTATTTTAATTATTTCTTTATTAAAATTGTGCTAGAACCTTCAGGGTTCTACCATTTGGTATCAGAGCCATGTGGGACCCAAACATGTGGGAATTGCTCAAAGATCTTCATCAAATCACTTATGTGCGTGAGTATCAAACTCGGTTTGAGGATATCACCAAACACAACACAATATTGGATGAATCAATTCTCATCAATGGCTTCATTAGGGGATTAAAAGAGGAAATTAGAATGGAGGTGACAAGGTTCAATCCCTATACCATGATGCAAACCTATGGATTGGCAAAATTAGTTGAAGATAAAATCAATGCACAACAACGATTAGGGAAACCACTTATGGAAAAATCGTCGACCACTTACATCGCTCCCAAACCTATGCATAATGGAAGGGCACAAAGCACTTACACAACCCCCAAATCTAACCAAACTTTACGAATTAAACATCTTAGCTTTGAGGAGATGAAGGAACGACGAGCAAAAGGACTCTATGATAATTGTGATGAACAATTTGGACCCCACCATAAATGTGCTACACTAACATTGTATTTATTGAAGGAAGTTGATCCCTGTCTCTCCATAGAGCAAGCAGATGAGGTAGTTGTGTCCGAAGCGACCAGTGCACCTACTCACCGCAATGAAGACAATGAGGTCGATGTGCAAGAAGTGATTGATGTACCAAGAAAGGATGAGGTAGACATACCCAAAGTGATCAATGCTAGCCAAACATGCACTCTACAAGACCTACACATACCTTCCTCACCAATAGTGAGTTCTTGCCATATGACCAAACCTATTCGGAACCAACGCAGAGTGACTACACACTCCTTCTCTGTTGGCTCTACCAAGGAACCAAAAAAGGATATGAAATCATTACCATCACTTTTGATGCATCATTCTGAAGTATTTGAGGAACCCCAAGGGTTGCCCTCCCATCCTCATCATGATTTTCCTAAGGAAGATTCTACTATTGTTCTTGGCAACCCCCGCTAATGCTTCATCCTTCTCGATATCCCTGCCTACGAAAGGATGCCATTAAAAGAGTCCAAGAACTTACACAAATCCTTCTTGGAAAACAAAGGACAAAGCTTCTCACTTTGAGCTTTGAGGACAAAGCTCTTTTTAAGGAGGGTGGCATGTTAGGATCCTCAATCCTAACATTATTAGTTAGTATTAGTTAGTATTATTAATCATTTAATTATTATATTATTAACTTATAAAGTGAACCATCACAACCCTTCATAACGTGAACCATCACATCTCTTCATACGTGAACCATCATGTCTCTTCACCAACGTAGCTTTAGGGTAGATATATATATTAGGTTGGCCATCCATATCAAATCATCCAACAAGAAGAATATATATTATTTAGACCCATTGGAGGGATTTCCCAAACCAATGCAAAAGGCGATTCATATCTAAAAGCGATTCTTTTAATTTAGATGCTATTTTAATTATTTCTTTATTAAAATTGTGCTAGAACCTTCAGGGTTCTACCAAAACCTTACTTAGTATAAGGGGATCGAGACCCCTTATAAAACTTATGTAAACTTGTTGAAAAAATAGAGTTGATTGTGGAAACTTAACAGTTTGAAGAAGATGGAGAAATTTATCTTTGATAGAAAGGCAAATGAAGAATATCTTGGATAAAAAGGCAACATTGAATATGTTTTAATTAACTTGTTAGAAAAGTAATCAAAGCAATATAATGTTTTTTTTTTGTAATGGGAGTGGTCCCCAATAAAAGCCAAACATAGCTTATTAAAAAAAATATATCATTGAAAATGGTTAATAACTATTTAATTTAATATTTTATAATTTTAAATGTGCATATGTTAAAGTATAAAAATTGATCAAGTGGTATTAGCTTAATCAGTTAGATTCCTCAACAGTTGAGGAGACCAAGGTTCAAATCTTACCAAGTGATACATAGATAATATTCAAGCTTTGTTGTAATGACCAAGGATCAAATCTTGCCAAGTGATACATGGATAATATCCAAGATTTGTTGTAATACCACTGATGTAATACAGGTGGAGCCCGTTTCAATCCTATATAACCAATTAAAAAAGTGTGAAGTTAAAACCAAAAAAATTAGTGTTTTATAATGCTTTGTTTTTGTAATGGGAGTGGTCCCCAATAGAAGCCAAACATAAGGTTTCAAAGCAATATAATGTTTTATTTTTGTAATGGGAGTGGTCCCCAATAGAAGCCAAACATATCTTACTAAAAAAAAGTATCATTGAAAATGGTTGATAATTTTTTAATTTAAAATTTTATAATTTTAAATGTGTATATGTTAAAATATAAAAATTGATCAAGTGTTATTAGCTTAACCGATTAAATTCCTTAACAGTTGATGAGACCAAGGTTCAAATATTACCAAGTGATACATGGATAATATCCAAACTTAGTTGTAATACCACTATTAGCTCAAC
The DNA here is from genome assembly GCA_028583015.1 of Wollemia nobilis. NCBI lineage: Eukaryota > Viridiplantae > Streptophyta > Pinopsida > Araucariales > Araucariaceae > Wollemia > Wollemia nobilis. The sequence continues at coordinate 794,188 of JAQPPZ010002552.1, forward strand.
CGATTAAATTCCTTAACAGTTGATGAGACCAAGGTTCAAATCTTACCAAGTAATACATGGATAATATCCAAACTTAGTTGTAATACCACTATGTGACGATGACATAATACAGATGGAGCCATTTCAATCCCATATAACCAATTGAAAAAAATGTGAAGTTGAAACCAAAAAAAATTAGGGGTTTATACAGGGCTTTAAATCAAACAAATTTATGGCTTATAATTTAAGTCTCCATCAAAATTAGTAATTTTTAAAAATTAATCTTTAAAAAAAAAAAAAAAAACCTATTATATAACATAGCACAAATGTATTCATATGGAATTAGTTCAACTAGATAGATTCCTCGACATTTAAGGAGGAAACCAATTTGAATCCTTACCCGATGATAAGTTGTTGAAATACGATTACATGGTGATGATATAATATAGGTGAGCTTGTTTCAATCCCATATCATGAATGGATATTGAATTTTTAAAATTATTAAAAATAAATATTAATTATAAGCATTAGATGCAATATTAGATAATGTTTATGAATGAAACTTAAAAAATACATAGCATGATTGTTATTAAAAATAAGTATTATTTATAAACATAGATTCAATATTAAATATATATATATAACTGAAACGAATTTAGTTATCTTTATAGCACCAAGATCTTTTTTGGCTGGATAATAAGGGGTTGTATTCGGGTCCCCCACCATTAACAAATTATAACTCTCTTCTTTAGAGCTTGAGACTTTACAAATATATACATTTCTCATCTCAATTGAGATGCTATAACTAGAAATCTACATCATTTTACATAAAATATTTGAATTTTTTATTTTTATTTTCTAGATCTTTTCAATTTTCTATATGAATACAAATATTCCAAAATTTAGCATCCTTCTTGGTATTTTTCTATAGCAGCCTTCACAATACCAAAACTTCATCTCTACTACCTATGCCTTGCATCTTAGTAGAGTAGTATTTCTAAAACATCACACTATTATAATCTGTGAAGACAAAAATGAAACACCAAATATATATAACAGGAAATGAATAAACAGTGATACAAGAGATTGCACAATGAAACAGATCTTATATTATTAATGTCGGTGGATCTCAATACAATCAAATGTACCCCAAATAGGGGTTTACACTATTTATTTTGATACAATGAATACAATATGCTAGGGTTCTCTGAAACCCTAGCCAACAATGCTTGTGGTGTCTTCAAAGCTCGTTCTTGCTCCCAACAGAGGTGAGTGGGCTTTAGCTATCCATTGACCGGACCACTCCAGCTTAAGCAGCTACCAAATGCATGTATATCTCCAGATCTGCACACAAAAAATGACAAAAGAGGATTAGTAGCAATTGTGAGGGCTCCACTATGTGAGACCCTCATAAATCAATAAAAACCCTAGCTATCAAATAACAATACTGTAAGAAAATATGGAAATAATGAAATTAATACAATAATGGAAGATTTACCTTGTAAACTTGTCGTTTTCTGATTCTATCATTGTCGTCATTGCAGAAAAATAGGTGTGTGGATGCCCTAGCGACACTCGAGGGTTCGTTGGTCTGCATAACTAGGGTTTGAAATGCCCGTGGGTGCTCGACAATAACAAGAAGTGCCCAAGGGCACTCAGGGATGGTGGAAAGGTGCCCAGAGGCGCTCAAGAATAGTAGGCGGGTGTTTGGGAGTAGCAAAGAGGCACTCGGGGACTTAAGCAGGTTCTGTAGAAGTAGATATGCTTTGAGCAAGGGATACGACAATGGATGCGAAAGTGAATGTAAGGGATGCGAAAGGGGACTTTTGAAAGCTTAGATTGCTTAATTATTTTTCTAGGGGTTGAGCCATCAAAATGACTCCTATTTATAATCTTCCCTAGGGCACGTTAGGGTTTCAATGACACAATTTGTGCGGTCAAGATTAAAACGTGATGGAGGGTGGAGATTAGATCTGGGTAGGTGGCATGGATTAAGGTGGATGAATGGCTAGGATTAGACCAAGATGGATGGTTGAGATTAATTTACACACACACACACACATATATATATATATATATATATATTAAATATATAAAATATTAATATTTAAATATATATTAAACAAATATACATAAATATATGTAAATAATGGGTAAAAATGGTGGGAAGACCTGGATGGATGACAAGTGGCTAGATTTTGGTGTCTACAGATGCCCCTTTTTGTACCGCGTTACGTGAAACACAATGCGGTGCAAAAATATGAGACACCTATTTTGGCTTGATGGTGAAGCAGCTTTGTTGAGATGTGGACATGAGCTTGGAGATAAAAGAATTTTGATTGCGTAGCTTACCCCCTCAATTGGTGAATGAGTTTGTGGATGAATCTCATGAGCCAATTGAAAAATGAGTGCAAATGATTGTATGGATGAATGGTGTAATTGTGGATGATATGAATGATGTAAAATGATTCTATTTTTGCCCCAATGGTTGAAAGGGGGTTGTTGGAAGATGCATGTGATTGATTCTATTTTTGCCCTAATAGATAAAAGGGGTTTTTGCCAAGTGTAGATGCCATGATCATGTAAGATGTATCCCATTGTGGGAAAGTCAAAACCAAATGTGGTTACCCCAAATTTGGGGTGATTCGATGTTGTTGAAGAATGTGCCTTCTAGCATCATTGATATGCAAAGATGAAGATGCAAAAATAAAAAGAGTCAACTTCGGAGGGCCAACTAGTGACTGTCAAGTAATTCCTATGGTCGAAACCAATCACCCTAGCTAAGGCCAATCACCATGATGACTATCAAGGAAATGGGAAATGATGAAATGTGATTTTGTCCATGTTTCAAGCCCCACGAACTAGGCCATCAATGACAGCTTTTGTGCAAATTGTTCTTGGCATGGTTTCACTCAAAATGTGAAGTACCAAAGGTGATTGTGATTTTGAACAAGGAGATATGGGATGATGAAAATGACCAAGTGTCCTTATGGTGATTTATTCATCTTACCAACTTGCATGGATACCAATCGCTGCAATCACCAAGTAGATAGAATAAACCACTAGATACGAGGTTCACTTGAATTTTTATTTGAACTTGGAAAATGTGCAAATGTTATGATTGATGATTGGAAATGATGTGAAAATGAAGCATTGATGATGAGAATGATGATTATGGTCATTTTGTGAAAATTTGGACCATTTTGGAGTGCTTTGGAATTTGATAAGTGATTTTGCGCCTTTTGGGCATAAACTAAAATTATGCATCCAAATCAGTTTGGACCTTCACAAAACCTGATAATATGATGAAATGGATGCATGGATGCAATTTGGAGTGATTTGGTGGGGGTAAGCCACTGTTTTGCATTGATTTTATCTTTTTGTCAGTTTTGATGCCAAACACCGGGTGGCGCTTACTGCATGTGCAAACGCCCGCCAATGTTTGGGTGCTCTCCAAATGCCATGGTGTGCTTCAATGCACCAAGAAATGCCCATGGGCATTTCAAGGTGCCTGAAGCAGCTATAAATAGCTTGTAGGGTGAAAATGGAGCTCATTGTTGCATTTGTGAATTTGTGAAGCTGCATCTAGGAGAATTGGGTGGAGTGGAGTGGAGTGAAGTGAGGTGGAGAGAGGTGGGCGTGGAAGCTATGGCGGTGGAAGGTGTGGCTGAAGTGGAAGTACGATTTGCCAAGGTAAGTCCCTCTTTGAAGCTCTTTTTAATTTTGTGCAAATATTTTATGTTTTTTTTAATTATGAACATTGTATTAACAACAAATTTTTTGTGTTGTGTTGTAACTTAGGATTTTGGAGGCTCAGCATTGGTTCTTGCCTCTCATCCCTAGGATGAGAAAGGTATTGCGGGGTGAGTATTGGGATTGGTTGGAGGTTGTGGGGCTAGCGGAGGTAGCCCAGATAGATGTGGTGAGGGAGGATGAGGGGTACCTCTCTACCTTGGCAGAGAGGTGGGATCCAGATAGGGGGACCTTTCAGCTCCCCACTAGAGAGATTACCCTCACACTTGAGGATGTATATCGCATCCTCAAGCTATCGGTGGAGGGGATTCATGTCGAGGTTGGACACGATCGAGGGAATAAAGATGAGGAAGATGTTTGGTGATAGCTGGAAGAGTGTGGCGGTGACATGTGGGGGCATTTCATACTTGTCCATGTATGTGGACAAGACATTGGATGCCCTACTAGCTTTGGTAATGTTCGTGTTGGCCAACATCGTGGTCCCGAATAGTACCGATTGTAGGTTCCCTTGGAACCTCATAGGGTTGGTGAGCGATATGATTGCTACACCACAGGTGTATGCATGGGCTCCTACCTTATTGGTGCAGATGTACCAAGAGATTTATGAGGTGAGGAGGTGAGGGAGGAAGGGATTGGGATGTAATTTGTTACTACAGTGCTAGGGATGGGAGCATTTTAGCATGGCTCGACCAGAGGGTCTACTAGTTGCAGGCTAGGATAGGGAGTAGCCCTATGCTAGGAGATGGGTGATGGTAGAGGAGGTACAATTGAGTCATCCTATGTAGATGAGTCAGTGGTACAGGGATTTATGGGTTGGATTGACATCCACCCAAGTGATATGGAGGCCATGGCGGGGTGCCAGGTGGACAGGAGATGGAGAGCAGCTATGATGGGTCAAGTAGGCTAGGTGGGTGGTTGGGAGGTATCGGAGTGAGGTTGAGTATATCCAGTTCTCATGAGTGCTCTATTAGTTTAGCTTGAGGTAGGGGGTTCCTGATGAGCCAGTGCTCTATAGGAGGTATCAAGATGAGATAGGGTTACCATATGTTGAGGCATGGAGGGAGACACATGAGGATGATGAGGAGATAGATCTCCTTGATATGGATGATGTAAGGACTACTAAGGAGTATGATGCATGGTTCACTACACAACCACCATGGGCATCGACTCTAGTAGTAGATGGGGGTGGTTATGGGGATGAGGCTAAGGATGATGATGAGGCTCCTAAGTTCTAGAGGCACCTTCGATATGACAATAAAATAAGGAGGGATAAGGGTATGATGAGGTAGGATCCAAGGAGTGGAGGAGATGGCAAAGATAGGGATGATGTGGAGGAGACTCTAGATGGACCTCCAGGTCAAAGCAAGGAGGATTGGGTGAGGTTGGAGCAACTAGTGGTAGAGCGGGATGTGATGGTGATAGCTTGAGAGGAGAGGATCATGAGGCTCTAGGTAGAGCTTCTAGAGAGGGAGCATCATCATAATATTGACATAGTGCACCTTCGATATTAGTAGAGGTATATCGAGTCATTGGAGGATAGGTTGATGGAGCATCATATTCTACTTCTAGATCCACCTTCCTTATCTATATCTGAGTCTGCTAGGCGTAGTGAGTCTAGGCATAGCTCTAGGTCTAGGGCTCCTTCTAGGTCATAGGGGTCCTCTTGGAGGGCTTAGCTAGTGCTTAGATGCACTTTTTATATATGAGCCTTGGTGCTCCATTGTATGTAGCCTTTTGGGCACTCATTGTATATGCGATATATATATATATATATATATATATACATGGCTTTTACTTTTGTGTTATATTTTTGTGTGAATGCTCTTATGTATATGTTTTTGTGGAATGCAAATTTATATGGATGATTAATACATATGATATGGTAAATGTATATGTTCTAATGATCATTCATAGTTTAGATTTTGCTTTGGCCATGTTTAGCATTGTTGTTTAATCAGGGGCACCAAACTTGGTGGTATGTGAAATGGAAGACTCATGAAATGACATGGATGTTGACATGGAAGAAGATATGGATGTTGATATGGAAAAATGATTATTTTGTAGAGACTCAGACATACTAGTGGTATCAAACAAACTCACTAAAACTGCCTAATTCCTCTAGGACCAAATGTGTGTGCAATGAATTCATTTACCGAATCAAGAGCATGGTAATGACTCAAGGTAATCAAGAACCAATGTGTGTGCAAGTGAGTTCATTAACTCATCTTGAGTAAATTGGGTGTGACCTATTATGGATGAGACCAAGAAGCTAGCTTGTCCGTATGTGCGGTCAGAGGTCTCTTTAAAAGAGATGTGTCGCCATGCATGAGTGTACTCCACTGCTAGTCAAGCATCTATAGCTCTGGTGGAGACTAGCTCCATAGTCCAAGAATTTTGATCTCTCAAGTTTTGGGGATGACTACCTAACCATCTGACTGGAAATGTAGTACGATCCTTACAACCCAATGATCAGTGGTGTGTGATGTGTAAAATATTTAGATTTTTTAGGGTTTTTCCCTACTCTTTCTTTTATTTTTGGAATTTGTGATAGTGGTGAAAACCATTATTTTTGTGGACTATGTTGCATGATGGGACAAGAAAGGATTACCCTTTTCACTTCGAGGTTCAAACCAAGTATGGTGTTATCCCTATTTGACACAAGATGTTTTTAAGATGTGAAATTGTGTTTGGTTCAAGAATGTTTTGGAGTCAATTCCTAGAACTCAATATTTTCTTAGTGAAGATGTGTAATGGTCCTAAAAATAACTTGACATGTATTTGTGGTTTGCTTAAAACACTAGGAGTGGTTGAGTGACTAAAAACACCTAGGAATTATGGATATATGGAGGCAAATGACAATTTGACTTGGTGGAATGGTGTGGATGATGTTGTGAAGGTGCCCCTGATTAAGGCAACATGACTTTATTGGACCAATTAATACCTTGAACTGAATAAATGATCCCTAATATGAAATATGAAATGTGGATGGAATGTATGAAATGTAATTTGTGAAATGGAGTGTATGAATGCAATTGTTGTTAAATAAAATAAAATGTGTGCAAATGAAGTGCAATATTTTTGTGTATTAGCCATGTATATATACATATATATATATCTCATTAAGCATAGAATGCTCTCAAGTGTATAACATTAAGTGGTTCGGGTTCTTCCTCTCCCTCTAGACTAGCAAGCCTATAAGTACCTTTCCCACATTTTGAGTGATAATGTATGGACCCAACCAATTAGCCATGAATTTATCATGAAGATGTGACAATGCATTGGTATTTTGTTGATTCTCTTTAAGGAAAATATCTCCTACTTAGAATTCATGTAGATGAACTTTGGCATTGTAAGCACACTTTAGATGGTCTTGATAAACTCGTAAATGCTCTAAAGAATTGACTCACATCTCATCAAGAAGTGTGAGTTGGTCAAGACTGCTTGTCTAGCGTATCATCATCTATGAATTCCTACAAAGAAATTCACAAGGAGGGGATCTCAATCAAGAGGCATGATTGCTTCGACTTTATAAACCAATGAAAATGGTGTTAACCCAGTAGGTGTGAGAATATTTGTTCGATAAGTCTATATTGAGAACATAATTTTAGTATACCAATCTCTATGATTTTCATTGACCAGTTTCTTAGCCTTGACCTTGTTTGGGTCCACCTCAATGCCTCTTTTGGAGACAATGAACCCTAGTAGTTTTCTAGAGGTAACACCAAAGACACACTTTTTGGGGTTCAACCTTACATTATGCTCTAGAAGTCGATCAAAAACTTTTTCCAATACACCAATGTGCTCTTGTCGAGTTTTAGATTTTTCCAAGAGATCATCCACATAATATTCAATAATCTTATGCATATAGTCATGGAAAATGTATGTCATGGCATATTGATAAGTGGAACCTACATTTTTAAGGCCAAAGGGCATCACCTTGTAACAAAAAGTTCCCCAAGGTGTAGTGAATGTTGTTTTGTGTTGGTCATCAAGATTTATTCGAATTTGGTTGTATCCTAAAAAATCATCCATGAGAGAAAGCATTTCATGGCCAGTACAAGTGTCGACAAGAGTATCAATGTTTGGAAGAGGAAAGTCATCCTTAGGACACGCTTTGTTAAGATCTCAAAAATCAGTGCAAACATGTATCACCCCATTAGGCTTACGAATGGGTACCATGTTTGAGAGCCACTCAGGATAATCAATGGGTACAATGAAACCCACATATAATAGCTTTTGAAGCTCTTCTTTGACCAAGAGGGCAATGGTAGGATGCATCCTTCTAAGTTTTTGTTTGATCGGCTTAGCATCAAGATGTAAGGTGAGATTATGGACAACCAAATTAGGGTCAAGACCAGGCATGTCTTTATAGGACCATGCAAAAATTCCCTTATTCCTCTTGAGGAGAGCAATTAATTGCTCTTGTTCATCTTTGGATAAGCTTTTTCCAAGCTTGAAAATTTGGGGATTATCTATATCTGAACTAAGGTTCACATCGATAGTATCTTCAATAGACATGTGAGAACCTTCCTCAAGTTGATGGGGAGTTGGGATTAGATGAATGTCATCTAAGATGTCATCAAAATCTTCTGACTTATCCTCATCTACGTCTACCTAGAAAACCTTGAGATTCAAAGGTGAAGGTGAAGGTGAAGGTGGAGGGGATGGAGGAATGTAGTTGGTTGAAGCCCTTAACAATTCCTCGGATAGGACAAATTTGAAAAAATATGGTGGTGAGGAAATCTGATCCATATCAATAAGGCTTATGTCAATTGGAATTGGTTTTGCCAAATCGTATGGATTATGGAGTGGGGTGAATAAGTCAGTAGGATTCATGTTGACTTAAGGGAAAATGGAGGAGGTGAAATGGATGGGATGGATAGAGCCTAAGAACCGATGCTAGGACCTTGGTAAACCTGGACAGTAGCAAGCAACACAAATAAATGCACTTAACTAAATGCTATATACATGAAATGTAAAAAAATAAAATGTTTTTGTTTATTTTTATGTTTTTTTTTTGTATTATATACATATGTTACAATTTTGGCTGATGAGATGGATTAATGAGATGGAGGTGGTGGTTCACCGGTAGGTTCAACTCACTCTTGTGGAAGAAGCAAGTGAAATATGGGCTCATGGATGGGGAAAATTCTGAGATAAAACTCATCTTGTTCGATGTGGGGAATGATGGGCTCTGATTCCTCATCAGATTCATCAGAAGCTATCGACATGAGGTCAAATTCTTCATACATTTCCTCATCAGAGTCATCGGGGTGGAGGGCTTCTTCTTCTAAATTTAGATTAAGCCTTTGGAAGGCTTGTTCAAAAGAAGAGATGGTGGGAAGTGGGTGATAACCTAGACCTGAATGGTCATGCACTTCTTGATATGGGACATCAATAAGTTGAGGCACTCCCTATTCATATCGACCTAAGCCATGTCTTTGCCAATTATATCTATGAAAATAGCGGGATGGAAAACCCATCATTTGTTGGATATTGGTAGGTGGTGGTTGTTTGGGTTCTTCTAGGGGAGTAGGATTAGACAAATATTTTATCCCCCCATACACAAAATTTATGCTATTAGGCATCGAACCCATATTGTATACCACTCCTATAGATAAAGGTGGGTCACATGGGTGATCGAAATCCTTGGTAGTTGAGATATTGAGTGGTGTGATTGTGATGTCTTGGACCACATATTCACCAATACCAGGGTTGGTGAGGTGGACCTCAACTTGGGATGATGAGGATGAAGTGGACATGGGAGGCTCATGGTTGGCTAATGGCTCGGATGATGGGGAAGATGTGGGTATCTCACAGTTTGACAATTCGACTTGTGAAACATTGGCTGATGGAGATGGATTTGGTTGTGAAGGAATTATTGTGACCAATGAAGGGGATGATGATGTGGATGGCATGGATTGGGTTCGACCACATGTACATGTAGTCAATGATGATGATAATGAAGGTGTAGAAGTGGATGCTTGGTTGGAATTGGTGATGGGAAGCTCCTCAGGAATGGGAGCTTTTGATGAAGGATTGGATGGAGTGATTGATGATGTGGTGGATGACATGAGGAAAATGTGGGTAGAAGGAAGCATGGATTCATAAGGATTCGAGATGAAGTTGCAATACTTAAATGGCTCAACATCCACTGGTATGCAATGTACTTGCCCTTCATGTACGTATTTTAGACATTGATGTAATATGGAAGGGACACATCTCATTTCCCTCATCCAAGGTCTTCCAAGGAGTACATTGTACGCCATGGATCCTTCTAAGATGTGGAACAAGGTATGCAATATTTTTACCCCTACTTCGATGGGCAAAACAATAGTGCCAACTGTAGAGCAGAGAGCATCATTAAATGCTTTCAATGTGAAGGTGGATTTGGTTATGTGAGATGGAGGAAGATTGAGATGATGGAGGGTAGATGTGGTGATGATGTTAATGGAGGAGCCGGTATCAATTAAGACTCTTTTGAATGGCTTCCTATCAATTTTAGCCATTATATGCAATGGAGGGTCCATCGATTCTGATGAGATTGGTTTAATCTCAAAGTCATAAAATGTGATGGAAGGCTCCATGCATGTTTGAATACTCCCTACAAAGTTATTAAAGGCATTGGAATCTTGAGATTGGAGTTCGATGGATTTTAGAATATCCATTAATGCCTCATGATGTTGGGGAGATTTTTGAATTAGGTCATAAATAGATAGTTTTGATGAAGCCATTTTTAAACTCATGGTTAACCGGCTACTCAGAGAAATGATTGGCCTTTGGGGGTGGTTGATGGGATGAATTGATGGATTAGAATGGTTGGGAATGTGGATTGGTGGAGAAGGATTTGGGGAAATTTGGATGGGTGGTGATGGAACAGGTTGAGACTCCCTTGCTTGTGAGTTCATGGGTTGTTGAATGGGTTGTTATCATGCATCTTGTTGATTGTTTTGTCATTGTTGACCTCGGGTTACCACATGAATGGCACCTACAAAACCTTGGTACTGTTGAACATGGTTAACTTGATTGGGAGGGGTCTTGATGTTAGACCCTCCCATTGTGGATTGCACCTCCTCATGATGAGGAAGTGGTGTTTGGAAGATACCAAGATTTTGGTTTTGTTGAGCTAGGGGGTTGTCAAGATTGATGGCCCCCAAGTCAATGAGGTCTTGTACTATATCTTTAAATACATGGTAGTTATTTATGTCATGCCCATTTTATCTATGATAAGGGTAAAACAAATGTTCCCTATAGTTTTTACCACATCTAGTGGGATCATCTAGTTTGACCTCAGGCAAAGCAAGTCTATTGGTGTCATACAACCTTCGAAATATGGAGGTATAAGATTCAGATAGAGGGGTGTATTGATGATTTTGTCGAATAGATTATCGATGTTGGTGATTCTCCATAGTTGGCACTATGTTTTGCATAGATTGGGTTACTGAGGGCACCGCATGATAGGCAATTTGTTGTGGTGGTTGTTGCATTGGTTGTTGTTGAGCCATTACCAGTTGGCTCATGACCACTTGATTGACGTGATTGGCTTGATTGGTCGGATTGGCCTGTGTTGATTTGGTTTGGCCAGAATAATTGCTTTTGTATTGGCCCTTGTTTTGCCATTCCTTCTTTCTTGGCTTAAGTATACCTTCTTGGATTTTTATCTCCTCGATGACACTAGCTTGGGCAAGAGCTTCCTCAAATGAGTGATATGTTTGCAATTGAAGCATCCAAGAAATAGGTTTTAGGCAACTCTTAGTGAATAGCTTAATTAGCTCTTCCATTGGTAGGGTGAATGGCATTTTGGTTATGATGGCCCTCCAATGGTTGCCAAAATCATAGATAGACTCATCATCATGTTGTCTTAAACCATAGATATCGGACAATGAGATTTTCTTTCTTACATTAAGGGTAAATCATTCAAAGAATTGGTCAACCAATTGTTCGAAAGTATAAATACTATGATTGGGCAATTGGTTATACCACTCTATGGCATCTCCCCCAATGTCTGAGGAAATGTGTGGAGCATGAGAGCATTATCATTTTGAATTCTGAAGCATGAGTGCACGAATGTGCTCACGTGCTCTTTAGGGTCCTCAATCCCTTTGAACTTGTCAAACCTTGGTACCATGAAGTCTATCAGATATGGTGGTGATGGTACCAAAGGGTGAATTGGTTGATTGATTAATTGATGTAAGGTTGGCTTCTGGTTATTGTAACCAGGAGTATGTTGTATCAAATTATCAATCTATTGTTGCATAGCCTTGATTCTAGGGTCTTCCCCAAGAATGTGAAAGCCTTGAATCACTTGATGATTCTGTGAAGGGGTGGAAAGATGTTGTGGAGTGACAAGATGATGATGGATAGGCGGAGTGGATTGGAATTGATGATGATGAGATTGATTGAGAAATGATGGTGACTATTGAAAAGGGGACAATGCATGAGGACTATGGTTGGGTTGGCCTATGGGAATGGAATGGGTATGGGTGGATGGAGGTGTAGGGATGGAAACCACCAAATATTTTGGTACCCATGATGGAATTTGTGTGATGAAGGTGGGTTGAGTGGAAATTGGTTGAGGCCTAGGGTTCACTTGAACTTGTTGTTGAGCGTTCTACCACTTCTTAAGAAATTTGTTCAAATGTTCCCATGCTTCATGAATTTTCATATCATCATTGGAAGGTATGGATGAATATGGAATAGATGATGTGGATGGGGGACAAGTGGCAATGGGAATTGCAACTTGATTGGATGAAATGGGCACTTGTGAAGCAACATTGACTTGTGCTTCATACAAGGGGTTGGTATAGGTGGATACATATGAAGTGCTAGGAGCACATGATGGTTGGGGAATGGAGAAATGGGATGAAGGTGCAACTGATGCCTCAAAAAGAGGGTTAGTGTACACCTGGGTGAAGTTGGATGGCTAGGAAGGAATAAGTTCCTACTATAAAGAAGGATCTTGATCCAAGATATTATGGATGGGTTGCAAGACATAATTAGCCGATTTGTAGAAAGCCTCTACTTTGGCCATGTCTATGTGGGTGATGGTGTGGTCAATTGTGGGTGAAGATGATTCGATTTGTGGAAGAGATGTGGAGGTGTATCTATGTGAGACATCAGTAGCCTGCACAGTGTGTGATGGACCCATAGATAAATTTGTGCAATCTATCTGAACCACACTAATGGGATTTACCATAGAAGTGGTAGGAAATGAAGATGAACAGTCCATAGATGTATTGTTTTGGTTTAAAGTTTTTTTTTTATTTCTTGTTAAGACCATAAGCTACTAAACCAAATGTAAAATGTGTTGTAAAGGAAATGCAGAAATGGAAATTCATAGAAATCAAGTGAAGACAATCAATGCTATGTTTATACAACAATTGTGTCTTACCTCATTCATTAATTATCTCCTTTTAATATTTTTTTCATTTTTTTATTTTGATTTTGTGTGTTTGAATGCACTAATATGAAATTACAATGGGTGAATACTATGGCTAGGAATGGGCAACGAGATTCTTACTAGTGATGAAATCCAGCAAGTTTGCTTGGGGGTAACCTATGGTGTCTAGGGGTAGATATTGGTGGATGGAGATGAAGCCCACCATCACCAGATCTCAAGCAATGATTGGTGATGAAATCCAACCATTACTATTAAAAGTGCAACGTGCAGTGTGTGATTCCTTTTAAAAAGTTTAGTTTTTCTATTATGCTCATACAATGTCAAAAAATGACTGCTTTCATCAATCTAAATCAGAATCCAACATCAAAATATCAATTTTCCCAAAGGAAGTAGAGTACACCGCTTAAAACCGCTCTCTAAACAGAGGAGGGTTCGTCTACTCCTCCACCTTGAATCACCAAATGCGGGGGTACTTTTGTTATTTTAAATGTTGTTCCTACTTAGATTAATAAAAACAGAAATTTCTAACCCTAGGATGCACACTACTTTATGCTTTTAATATTTCATATGCAGACAAAAGATGCAGCACACCAGAAAGCATGAATTATTTTTAAATGGAAATGTGTTATGTGTAAATGCAACTATATGCAACAACTACTTTGATGCCTAAATGCACACTAGAATGATTATTTCTAACAGATATATTATTATGTTCTTTTTAATCCAATATCTAAAAGAAAACAAAAAAATGTAAAATGTAAAAATACGTAAAACAGAGATTAGGGTTTCAAGGTAAGCTTACAGAGAAGCCTACGTATTTTTCCTTCTCTCTAAAAATACTACTCTGCACTTCAAAAATACCCTTAGGCATTTCCTGAATATCCCATGAGCATCGTAGGGCGTCTACGCACCTTCTACAACTTCTGCATTGTTCCAAAAATCTAGATTCTACAAAAATCATGTGATCCATGCTTCTGAAAACCTACAAGATAAAATAGAAAACAACAAGTTAGATCACAAGATAAATCAAAGTAAGAAACCCTTAGGGGGTCCCACCATGATCACCATTTGTGAAGACAAAAATGAAACACCAAATATAGATAACAAAAAATGAACAAACAATGATACAAGAGATTGCACAATAAAATAGATCTTATATTATTAATGTCGGTGGATCTCAATACAATCAAATGTGCCCCAAATAGGGGTTTACACTATTTATTTTGATACAATTAATACAATATGCTAGGGTTCTCCGAAACCCTAGCCAACAATGCTTATGGTGTCTTCAAAGCTCATCTTTGCTCCCAACAGAGGTGAGTGGGCTTCAGCTATCCATTGATCGGACCACTCCAACTTAAGCAACTACCAAATGCTTGTATATCTCCAGATCTGCACACAGAAAATGACAAAAGAGGGTTAATAGTAACTATGAGGGCTCCACTATGTGAGACCCTCAAAAATCAATAAAAACCCTAACTATCAAATAACAATACTATAAGCAAATATAGAAATAATGAAATTAATACAATAATGGAAGATTTACCTTGTAAACTTATCATTTTATGATTTATCATTGTCATCGTTGTAGAAAAATAGGTACGTAGATGCCCTAGTGACACCCAAGGGTTTATTAGTCTACAAAACTAAGGTTTGAAATGTCCATGGATTCTCAATGACAACAAGAAGTGCCTAAGGGCACTTGAGGGTTGAGCCATCAAAATGACTCCTATTTATAATCTTCCCTAGGGCACATTAGGGTTTCAACGACACAATTTGTGTGGTCAAGATTAAAACGTGATGGAGGGTGGAGATTAGATCTGGGTAGGTGGCATGGATTAAGGTGGATGAATGGCTAGGATTAGACCAAGATGGATGGTTGAGATTAATTTACACACATATATATACATTTATTAAATATATATAATATAATATAAAATATTAATATTTAAATATATATTAAACAAATATACATAAATATATGTAAATAATGGGTAAAAATGGTGGGAAGACCTGGATGGATGACAAGTGGCTAGATTTTGGTGTCTACATAATTTGCTTTACCAAATTTGGATTGCTAGTTTCCTTCTTGAAACACAAGTGCAACCATAAAAATTACAAATAATAGTCTATATGAAAACACATTATTGTTACGAAATAAAGGAGATATTACCAATGGAAAACATTAAAGTAAATCTTAATTATTAATCAACTCAAGCAATCAATATTTTTTTGTCAACTTCAACTAAACTTACTACTTCCCCTAACAATGGAAAGGATATTTAACTTCACGATCATCAATTAAAATCCCCCTATTGGCTATCCAATCTGCACATTTGCTTTCTTCCCTTAACGTATGTGTAAACCTAGTTTCTTCAAACTCTTTAGCAAGATATTGAATTTCCACAATAATCTCTTGTATGTTCCATGGAGCCTTTGCTTTCCTCTAAATTGCACTTATTACTATGAAAGAATCACCTTCCATCAATACTCTATTTCATTTAATTTGTTTACATATTTTTAACCCTTCTAAGGCACCCAAGCTTTAGCTTCATTATTTATCTTAAATCTACTATTGAAAGCGTAATGAAGCATATAAGATAAATCTATTTAGCTTCACCCTATATTTCTTTTATATGCTCCATCAAAATTTAATTTAACCCACTCCACATTTGGTGGTTTCCACTTTATATTCTTTGACTTCTTTTTGCTTCTCTTGTACCCAACATTATAATTCCATTTAATGACTTGACTCCATCTATCAAGGCTCTTTGCTTCCATATTAGAGACTAGGTGAGTTGATAGGGTTGGTTTAGACTCCTCTATGGCTAAACATGTTTTCCTTTTCATTACCTCTAAACTACTTTTCTTTCCTTTAAATATTATTTTATTATTTTCTATCCATACGGTCCAAATTATTGTATATTTATATATATTTTGTATTGTCTATAAAGCCTCACTTTTATAAGTACTTCACCATTGCTTTAACCAATCTCCAATTTTTCTATTCATCATAATGCATTTACCAAACATAATAAAAATTCATTGCCATATATTTCAAACTATTGAGGAATGTCGTAATATATGGTCTATACTCTCCTTTTAACAAAAAAAAACTTTGAGAGGGGCCATGAAACCCCTTTTCATAAGGTTATCCCAGGATAAAATTATTTTGACCTACTAGCCAAACAAGTGTTTTAACTATAGGAATGCTTGGGCTATCCCAAATATCTCCCCATATTCTAGTGATATTATTATTTTTTTGGTGTTGTACATTATATCCACTTCTTGTTGTGTATTCTCCTAAGCTATTCAACTCCCAAATAAATTTATCCTTGGCTCCCCTCAAAATAATCACAATTTTTATCTTTCTACTCAATTTCCTCCTAGCATCAATGTCTTATGTACTTGTAAAAAAATCTTCTTTCAATTGGTATCTTCCTTCTTGATCCTTGTAATAAATATTTGAAACCCTATCACCATATTTTTATTGAAGCAATCTCATTCAAGGTTTCAAAATTGGATCTAAATTGAGTGAATTTTTATCACACCAAGTATCCATCCAAATAGAAAAAATTTCTCTAGTTCCCACCACCCATATTAAACCTTTAATCATAAGATCAATAGATTTTTTTAAATATTTCCGAAGAGCAGAACCATTTAGTAGAGAGAATGCAATAAATATTAAACTTGGGTCATTGGGATCAACATATTTAGAAGAATTCTAGCCCATTGTCTTTGAATCTCTTTGTACAATCTTCATATTACTTTTACCCTAAGAGCTAAGTTTGCATATGTAAGAAATCTTAAATCAAGACCTCCCCTAGTTTTATCAACACACACCTTGCTCCATTTCACCAAAGGAAAATTTCTTTTACCATGTAAACCTAACCATAAAAAGGATCGCATAATATAGATTAAACATTTTCCAACTTATTTTGGTATAGAATACAATGACATATAATATGTTGGAATGGCCTGTAAGATTAACTTAATTAACTGCACTCTTCCTACTAATGATAACCATCTACCTTTCCAAATTGGAAGTTTATTCTAAACTTAACTAATAACTAGATTTTATAATTCTATTCTCATTCTCCCCTCAAATAAAAGCATCCCTAGATAAGTTGTTGGTAAATTTATCTCCTCCATTTGAAGCAACCTATAAATTCTTTCTTTGATATTAGTAGGAGTGTTAAGGAAGCAAATTTTGGATTTTATCCTATTAAATTTTTGCCCTAATACTCTTTGCATTCCTTTAAAAATTTATTCAAATCTCTGGACTCATTTATCCTTGCCCTTCCAAAAAGGGTTGTATTATCTACAAAATGTTTATGGGTGATGTCGATGTTATTACTAACCTTAAGTCCACTTATAAGTCCATATTTGTAAGCCTTATTTAAGTTCCTACTCAAAACCTCTTCCATAATAATGAACAAATAAGGAGATAGAGGATCTCCTTGTATAAGGCCTCTCTTGGATTTAAAATATTTTGTTACTAACTCGTTGACCAATATTGAATAAGAAACTTTCGAGACAAGATTTAATCCATCTAACCCTTTTCTTCTTAAATCCAAACTTTTCTAAAACTACAAAAAGAAAATTTTATTTAACCCTATCAAAGGCTTTACTCATATCATAGGCTTTACTTATATCAAGGTTTAAGATCATCTATTTCTCTTTTCTTGAAGTTGTTGAACGTATAACTCCATGAACGTATTTCTATCTAGAATTTGTATCCATTGCATAAAACCTCCTTGCTCTTCTGAAATGATTTTGTCTAACAATGACCTTAATCAATTTTCCATCATTATATGTCGTATTACATAGGCTTATGGGTCCAAAGGAATCAAACATTTCAAAATCCTTCTTTTTAAAAATTAGGGTAAGATATGTTGCATTTATTTTTATAAGGTATGTATTGTTTTATCCTAGACTGTTCCACTACCACCAAAAAATAATCCTTTACGATATCCTAATTGTGTTGGTAAAAAATTATAGAGATCCCATATGGACCTGGGAATTTATTCTTATTAAAAGAGAAAATATCTAAATAGACTTCTTCTAGAGTAATAGGCTCCATCAGTTTTCTATTGTCTTCATTCATTATAACTAAAGGAACATCTTGAAGAAGTTTATCATTAAGAACTTCAATCTCCTCTGATCCTAGAATATTATGATAAAAATACTTTTCCTCTTTTCTAATTTCACTTTGATCTTCAATTTGATCTCTATACTATAGCCATCCTATTAAAAAATTTTGTATTTTTATCTCCTTCTTTTAACCAAGTTTGTCTTGATTTTAATATCCAAAATTTGTCTTCCTTAGAATGGATGACAAGTATAAAGGTACAATTTCATCCTATATAGCACATAGTTGTATTTGGAAAAATCTCCACCTATTTCCTTATGAGCCTTCTTAATTAATCATTGCAATTTATGGGATGCTATGACCTTAAATATTCCATTATTTATTCCCTAGATGGCATGTGTCCTATTGTTGATAGTAAACTATATCTAAAGTTTTGATAAGTCCCACAACATTGACCACAAAATTATTAGCCAAGGTAAGCCCAACACATTATCCATGACTCCTAATGGAACTACATAAAAATTAATTTAAAATTGGTAGTCATATGTGGATACACAAGCATTCTAACATCACACATTAAAAGTCATGATATCCTCTTTAGCAATTTTGAAATTGATTTGATCATAGCCATAGATGAAATAGTTGGAGGTATTACATTATTTGGTGCCTTTGTAAATATTTAGATTAATATTTAATTTCTTAATGTGTCAAGTTATTAAGTGAGAGTAGGTGTCATGTAAATGAGTTTTGAGGTAGGAGTGAGAGGTGTCTTGTTAGTAAGTATGAGTTATGTGTGTGAAGTTTCAAGTTTAGAAGTAGAGAGTTATGTGCAATTTTGAGAGAATTTATCTTTATGTAATATGTAATATTTATTATGTAAAAGGGAAATATGAAGAGTTTGTTCTCTTGTGATTTGAAGGAGAGCAAAGGTCAAGAGTCATGTAATATGAAGAGTCTCATGTATGTACGTATTGAAGACAAGGCCACGTAATATGTAAATTGAAGAAGTTTTACATTTATACGTTGCTTTAATAGTTTTAATAAAGCTTTTAATATGTTTACTGTTCATTATTGGAGTTTGATACATATGCATGTTATTAAGTTGATTTATGATCTTGGATATTGTTTAACTTGTGATAATAGTATTATTTTTCTAACAATGGTATCAGAGCCACCATATTGAGTGTGTTTTGAGGCAACAAAATTGAGTGAGATAGCTATAAAAAAGGACAATTGCAATATTGGAGGACAAAGATAGAAGGAAAGAGACTATTGAGCTACATTGAAAAAGATAAGTAGAAATATTATTATGTTGTATGAGAAGACAATGTGATAGGGGTTAATATGAGTGGAGAAGAGGCACGTCTAGTAAAAGGAAACTAGGAGAAGCACCAAGTCTAGTGAGACTTACAGTAATTGAACATCAAAAGATAATGTTGTATACAAAAGGAAGAGTTGTTTGGAAATTGTTGTAGAAGGAGAAGATATTTGAGAAAATTTGCATTTGAAAGGAGGAACCTTGCACTCAAAAGGAGAGAAATTTTGGAAAATGATGCACTTGGAAGAAGATGTTTGGAAATGTTGCATTAGGAGATTATGTAAAGATGACAAGAGCACTATGAAGAGCACATGTCAAAAATTATAATGTACCCACTGTAAAATCTAATGGAAGTCAAGAGATTCATGTAGGGTGGAATTTCAATATCAACAAATCAAAAGGGCCATAATGTATTTTTATCCTTGGTTTAATTGACAATAAAATATTGGAAGAATACAACACAAAGCAAAGACAAATATGGAAGGTGATTCATGTGATCGAAAAGTCATAAAGTGGAGGATAAGTGAATGACATTTAATGTATATTTTGACATTTTATATATTTAGGCACATATTTGAATATTGATTTAGCTTTGGGAGATATAAGAAGGTAAAGAATAAATAAATTGAAAAGTGAAGAATAAAATGAACAGGAGATATAAGAAGAAGAAAATTTATTAATTAAATATTGTAGAAAGAAAGGAAATTTGAAGTGGAAAAGAAATTAATTGCTTGAGAGAAATTAATTAAAATAAATTGACTTAAAGAGGGATATAATAAGTTTATGGAAATTTGATATTGAAAAGGAAATTAAATAAAGAGAAGAATGAAAAATTGAAGTAAGAAATAAATTAAATTGAAATGAAAATAATTTGTATGAAAAATTGAATGAAAGATTGAAATTGAAAATTGATGATTTGAAGGAGGAAAGAAGATTTGAATTGAAATTGAGTGAAAGAAGGAAATTGAGAAAAAGAAGAATAATTTTGAAGAATGAAAGATTAAATAAATTGAAGATTGAAATTGAAATAAAAAAAATGAAAGATTAAAGATAATTAAAGAAATAATTAAATATGGAGATAAAAGGATTTATATAAAATTGATGATTTAATATCAAATTTGGAATTGAAATTGAAGAAAATTTGTAATTTGGGAGAAACAAGGAATTCCACATCAAAAAAATTGAAACTAAAAGAAATTTGTATTGAAAGAAAATGAGCACATCAAAAAGTCCATAAAGGTATAAATGACCAAGCTTCATGAGGAGAAACTTTCAAAAATATAAATAGTGACATAGACATGTGCTAGGATATAATAAACCACAAGAAATCCAATTAAAACAAAAAATGGAATATGAAGATAATTCATGGTACGTTGATTCAAGAGCAAGCCATCATATGACTAGTAATATTAAAGGACCAAGCTTCATGAGGAGAAACTTTCAAAAATAGAAACAGTGGCATAGACATGTGCTAGGATATAATAAACCACAATAAATCCAATTAAAACAAAAAATAGAATATGGTAGACTGTGGAGCTACAAAAAGATGTGGGAGTGATGAAATTAGGGTTTCTTGGGAGGGTGGGGATGACGGTGGGCGGGAAGGCTGTTCTGGGAGAGCACGGGAGCGTCGATAGGGTGGAGGGAGGGCAAACAGAGTCTGGGGACGCCGAGAAGTCCTTGCCAAGTCGTGGCAAGGATCCGCCAGACAAACGGGGAGATGGACCTCGGAAGTCATATGCTTTGGTAGCGGCCTATGAAACCCTAAGCGGGCTCTTCTCCAAGGAGTTATTTCCGTCCGGGGACGAGTTGGACATCCCGACGGAAATTCTCTCAAGCTTTGTGGATTTCAAAAAATTTACCCTCATCGGTAAGTTTATTGGTGGTCGTCCTGACATGGAGACCATTCGTAAGTGGGCGTCTGGCAAATGGCGGACCTCTGGTCACTTAGAGCTGGCTGCCCTAACCCGAGGTTTTTTTGCGATTAGGCTGAGCAACAAGGAGGACTACTGTATAATCCTTGCTGGAGGGCCTTGGTTCTTGGGCCGTAGGAGTCTCTTTCTAAGGAAGTGGGGTTTGGACTTTAACCCCGATACCCAGAATATCAACATTGCTCCAATATGGGTTAGGCTCCCGAGTCTTCCCCTTTTCTGCTGGCATGAAAATGTAATCAAAGGTATTGCTCGGTCCATCGGGGAGCTGATCACTTTAGACTCTCCCACCAGAGCTCGAACTAGATTTGTCCAAGCTCGGTTCTGTGTTTTGGCGGACTTGGAGACGGACCTCCCATCCTCCATTACTCTGCGGTCTAGGGGTACTTTTCTACACAAGCAAGCTATTGTTTATGAGAACAGGCCAGCTTTCTGCCCTCAGTGTAGTTCTCAAGGGCATCTTCAGTCCAATTGTCCTCTCCAAAAGCCGAGGAAGGAGGAGCGAGATCCCTGCAACCCTCTAGAGCACGGTGAAGGTCAGACGAAGCACCCTTTTGCGAAAGGCCATGAATCTCCAGGTCCATCCAGGGACCATCTCGAATCCTCCTTACCAGAAGAGGAAATCACCACCCATCCGGACTCCGAGCAGTGTGGTGGGCGCCCCCAACTAGGACCACAGGAGGAAAATGAACAGGCCCCCCCCCTTATCACCACACAGGAAGATTCATCCAAAATTTATGACCGAAACTCTCCCGAGGCACAAAAGATATTGGAAGACTACCTGCTGGGAAGAAGAGGTTACCAGCCTGGTAATATTAGCCCTCGGATTACGAGGAGTCAAAAGTGAGGGGTGGATTTTGGTAGTGAAAGGAAGCAGGGTCGTCCCCCCAACAAGGAAAAGAGAGACAAAGAAACTGCGGCTGATGTTGCAAATGGAACCCAACGGTTGTTGTTTCAGGATGACTCCGATTCTTTGATGGGTGACGTGCTTATCCCAAAACCTCCCTTCCAGCAAGGAAAGGGAAGTAAGAAGAACCTCAAATCGCACGGATGAAATCCTGGATGTGAGAAGACTAAACGGAGTGGCCATTTGGGCCAGGGTAAAATTTTCCAGCAGGATTTTCAACGGTTTTTTTAGTCCAGTCATTTTTCTTGGATCCTATCCAACATGTATGCTTCGAATTCTGCCTCTGGGAAAGCAGAAATGTGGAAAGTTATTTCCCAGGTATGGGAGAATTTTTTGTAGTTTTCTTGGCTGTCTTCTTCTGCTTTTCGATGGTCCAGCTTCTCCGGCTAGTTTTTGTTTTCCCAATTATAATGGCCATGGTTTTCGGGATAATCAGGCAAAAATGCCTTACTTGTAGCCCTCGAGCAATTAGCAGCTTTTTGTTTTTTTTGCATACAGGTTTATTCTTCCAGCCAAAAGGCATGAAGCACTATTTAGCAAGGCTGATTTTGTATATAAGGTTTTGGGATCCTCTATAAAAACCCACTGTTAATCTATTATAATAATTACCAAAAAAAAAAAACAAAAAATAGAATATGAAGATAATTCATGGTACATTGATTCAAGAGAAAACCACCATATGACTAGTAATCTTAAATGACCAAGATTTATGAGGAGAATATTTTAAAATTATAAATAGTGACATATACATGTGCTAGGATATAATAAACCACAAGAAATCCAATTAAAACAAAAAATAGAATATGAAGATAATTTATGGTACATTGATTCAAGAGGAAACCACCATATGAATTAAAATCTTTATTGGTTTGATTCAATTCAGGTACAACCAAATATACCAGTCAAAATAGAAAATGTTAAAATTTATCATGTACAAGGATCATGGAATGTCACTCTTAGCCTACCATATGGTAAATGCACATTTGAAAATGTTTTGTATGTTCTTGGTTTAACAAATAATTTAATTTCAATATCACAACTACTAAATAAAGGAAGAACGGTATAATTCAATACTATCAATGGCAATAAGAGATGTCTCATTAAGAGGCTGAATAAAATCAAAGCCATGAAATCCAACAAAAGTAACATATTTTCCTTGGATGTAATTAAAATTGCACAAAAGCATTTGAATCAACTTTTTCCAAGAGAACGATTTCAAAAGAAGTATTATATTGAACACAAGACTTTTATGGCAAAAGAACATGATAATGTATTCTTTGATGACTTATTTGAAATTTTGGGGTACAAAGACAAAACCTAAAGCAATACCAAAGCTAGCATGCATGAAGAAGAAGAAAGCACTTGAAGGCAAAAATCCTTCATACCAAATAATGTAATAGGGGGGTGTTGGAGGTATTACATTATTTGGTACATTTGTAAATATTTAGATTAGGGTGTGTGTTTAATATTTGAGTTCATAGTATGTATCAATTTATTAAGTAAGAGTGTGTCATTTAAATGAGTTTAGAGTTATGACTATGAGGTGTCTTGTTAGTAAATATGAATTATGTGATTGAAGTGTCAAATTTAGAAGTAGGGAGTTATGCGTAATCATGAGAGACTTTATCTTAATATAAAATGTGAGATTTATTACGTAAAAGATAATTATGAAGAGTTGGTTCGCTTGTGACTTTGAGGATAGAAAATATCGAGAGTCATGTAATATGAAGAGTCTCATGTATGTATATATTGAATATAAGGCCATGTAGTATCTAAATCGAAGAAGCTTTACATTTATGCATTGCTTTAGTAGTTTTAATGAATCTTTCAGTGTGTTTGTTGTTCATTATTGGATTTTGATATATATGCATGTTATTGAGCTGATTTATGATATTGGAGATTGTATAACTTTAATGTATGAGCATAGTAATATTTTTCCAATAGAAAAAATCCCCTCCTTTTGCTACATTGGGATCAATAAACTTGTTTCTGCTAATTGAGTCCAATAGTATCAATACCTTGTGTCCTTTGAGAAAACACTGGATTATCATGCATTGGGATGTCGAAATTATTATAATAGCATTCAAATAAAGTGTAGCACTTCATTTTATGGGTCTGTCAAATGAGATTTATTCATGCACTAATTCCAATTACTCTTCTACTAAACCCATAAATTCATCTCCTATTTTTGTAGAAGATGGAGTATTGCTTATATCTAGAAGGCAAAGGCATTGTGTTTTACATTTGTGTCTCATTGCTCAATTTTTATCATAGTTATAATAAAGTCCCTTGGCCCTATTGTTTTCCATATTCCACTGTGTTAGCCTCTTGACTATTAGAGCCTTTGAAGCATTATTATTTATGGGTGTAAAAGTTTTTATTCTGGAATATTGGAGGTTTGGAGATATTTTATGGGGAAATCCATTTACTTTCTACAAGTTTATTTAGCCTCGTTGTAGTCATGTGTTAGGTACCTAAGATAGGTACTTAATAATTTACTATTGTATTGTATAATGATATGAATCATAAATTAATTATTGAGTAAGGAAGGTCGCATATCAGGTAGAAATAGGTATTGCATAGAATAATATATGTAATCGATGGAGAATATTATCATATGTAACCACACAGAATATTTATATTATTATGCACTTTGTAACTCATGGAATGTGAACTGCCACATGGATGATCTTGTAACTCATGGAAGGTGAAACATCACACTCTTGTATAAAGAGAGATGTACCCCCATTATAAAAGTTATACATAGACACAAAAACCAAGCCACTTGTCATATATGGATCCTCCAATCATAGCCATCCATTATTTATTTATACATACACATATTTATTTATTTATATTTATGCATGAAAATGAGTATACTATTTATATTTATATATTTATTTAAAAAATATATATATAAAAAAATATATATATATATATATATATATATATATATATATATATATATATATGTAAATAAATCCTAGCTATCCATCACATTTTAATATCAACCATTCATTTCACATGATTCGTGTCACTTGTCCAATCTCAATATCAACCCTTCATTATGTTTTAATCTTAATTTCCCATTGGTTTCGTCGAAACCCTAACATGATCAATGGCAAATTATAAAATATGATTCATTTTTGTGAACCAAGGTCCAAAAAACTAACATTCAAAGAGTGTTGGCCATTTTTCCATTCATAAACCTTAGCATTCTATTAACACCTCCCATACTCACTATCACCCAAAACCCTCATCTACCATATCCACCACCAAAACCCCTGCAAACTAGATCTGTTTCTATAGTACACCTCCCTAAAACTCTTGAATGCTCTAGGGCATTTCCAAAATTCTATAGAATATTTCTAGAATGCTACAGGGCATCCATAGGCATCCTTGAAAGATTTAGGGTGTTTTTCATCAACCAATTTACAATTGACAAGCCATTGAACGCTCATGGGTGTTCTTGCATTGTTAGATCGAGGAACCATAAATATGGATAAAAAACATAGGTATATTCTTGACAAGGTATCATTTGTTATTTCTTTACTTACATTTCTAGTATATCTACACTTAATTTCATCAAAAAATTTAGTTAGGTTTAATATTGTGCACTTTAATATTTTAGTGTGCCTCACACTACGGAGGTCCTCCAGGTGTTATTAACCTATTTTTTTGATCTTTTGGTGTGCAGGTTACAAGGAAATTTTATATTAATGATTGTTGTAGCCAGGAGTGGTCTCATAGGGATATGCAAGCCCACTCACAGATTTTTTGGAGTGAATATAAATGAAATACACCAGCTATCATTTGATCGAGGGTTTCAACCCTCTTGTTGTAAAGATCATTTGTATCAACAAAATTTGCATTGTAATATCAAAAATCAATGCTTCCACCATATCGATATAATATCATTTATTTATTGTGCAATATTTCTTGTGTTGGATATGTTATCATTATCTTGGTGCTATTAATTTTTTCTTTACAAATGATGATCATGGGGGGACCCCCAAAGGGTTTCACATTTTAACTTACCTTATCAATATTTTTGGTCTACATTTTATGTTTTTGTTGCAGGTTTCAAAAATATATTAGCATGAGAATCATGATATCCAAGGCTAGGGTTTTTGAAAGAAAAAATATTTGATTTGTGATCATGCAAATGCCATCCAACATTTGAGAGGATGCCACACTATATACATGGGATGCCACATTGTATCCATGGGATGCCACAGAGTACCTGTGAGCTTTGATAGATAAAATTATGGGATAGAGGATACTATGAGATTCTACGTTGCATTTACAGAGTGGAAAAAACAATATGTAGGACTTCTGGTAAGTCCTTTTTAAACTATACTCATATTTTTTACTTTTTAAAAAGAAATAAAATAAAAGAAACATTCATTTTTTTATTTAAAAAGAAATATCTTGCATTGTTAAACATCTTAGGCATTCATAAGAATTTTCAAAATCATATAGAATTGTATATAGGAATAAATTTGTATTTGTGCATTCATTTTAGTTGCATTAGACATTCATCACACTAGATTCAAGTTTTTGTTGTCTTTCATGGTGTTTTTGCTTTTTTGTTGTGTGTGTTGTGTGCAATAAAAACTAAAAAGCATAGTAGTTGCATTTTATGCTAAAGTTTCCCAAACCTCATTCTTCTAGGCTAGAAAAAAGTGACTTGTGCTCAATTTTCCTCCCACTATTGGAAACACTTGTTGATTTAGAGTGGAAGAGCTAGGCGAACCCTCCACTGTTAAAAACACTTGTTGATTTATAATGGATCTTAAGAGGTGTACCCTAGACTCTTTTGAGGGGTTTGGTATCAATGTTCCTAGTCACCAGCTTGGTTGAGTGAAAGAGGGTTTCTTTACATTTTGTGAAAAACACCATAGACAATAGAGACTTAAAAAGAATCACACACTCTGCATGTCCCATATTCAACATTAGTGAGTTGGATTTCATCACCAACCATTGATCGAGACCAATTATTATGGGCTTCATCTCCATCCGATGGTTCCCCCCTTAGATACCTTATCAAGTGAATAATTTTATGGATTTCATCATGAGAAAAATCTTCACTTGACATCCACCCTAGGAAGCCACCCTGCATAGTTGTATTAGGCTTAGAGAGTATGCATATCGAAAACACACAAAACTCATCAAAAAAAATTAAAAAACAAAAATATTGTTGCAAGACATAGGAAACAATTATTTGTTTGATTTTATGTATTTTTTATCTCACGTTCCACACACATCCTTGCACATTTTCTGCCCCTACCTACTTCTATTTTATGGTATTTACCTAAAATCAAGCTAGAACTATAATTCAGACATCCACTAGCCAACCCACCTCATCCATGGAGTGTTCCACTTCTTCCCTAGTCACTTCTATGGCTAACCTATCTAGTATAACATATATAAGGCATTTTGACTTGTCTACTGGACCTTCTCACACTATATTCACTTTGAATGTAGATGTGATACAAAGGGCTATTCACACCACCATTCTAGAAACTAATCCATCTACACCTATTGACCCTCACATCACCTACATATACATGGACAAATTTGGAGCTTATCTAAGACCAACCAATATTGTTCTAGAACCACTTCACATTCCACCCAGACATGTTCCTTCTTCTCAATAGGAACTTGCTCACTCACATCCCAACAACTTTAACCAAGTCTACACCAACCCTCTTTTCAAGGTAACATCTGCACCCTCACACCAAATTCCTCCACAATGTAGCCAAATCACCTCCATCCCATTTACCTACACCACTACCTATTCCAAACCACTATACAAAGCACAATTCAATGCTACTTCATATATTCCATCCACCACTCCACCTACCACTCCCCATTTAGTTGCAAATCCCTTTTCAAATTACCCTCCATTAACATCAACCACTATTGTTTCCACCACAACCATATTATTTGCATCATAAATTGCCATACAAAAAGCATGGCAACACCTCAATAAATTTCTCATGGGCCAGTAAGATGCTTGTTCTTACCCTCAACAACAATCACAAGTAGCAAATTTTAAACCCCATTCTATTCCAATCCAACACACTTTTTCACCTTTGATCCATCCTGGGTATCAAAATCTTCTTAGGTTTCTATACCCACACCTCTATTCACTCACATTAATCCCATTTCCACAATTTATCACATTCGCATTCTACAAAATTCATCACCACTCCATAAACAACAATTACTCCATCACCAAGCCCAAAAACATACCCAACATCATCAAATACCCCTCAATCCATCAGGTCATCAACATCATATTCCATATCAATAATTTACCACCCCACACATCCCACCTCCACATAATCATCAAATAATTAAGGGCTTGTACACACACATGGAAGTCCCTAAAATCTAAGCCATGTGACAATAGATTGACAACTTTATTATGCATACTCCTAGTATGATGTACCAGAATTCTACACTGAGACAACTGATCAATCAACCTACCTATTTTTTGGTACCATCACTGCCTTATCCGGTAGACTTTAAAATACTAAAATTTGATAAATTCAAAGGGAATGAGGACCCTAGATAGCACATTAGTACATTCATTCACGCATGCTTTCGAATTCAAGATCAAGATGCTTTGATACTCAAAACATTTCCTCAGATATTGGGGGGAGACACCTGAGATTGGTATAATTATTTGCCACACCATTGCATTTACACATTTGAACAATTGATAGATAATTTTTTGGAAAGTTTCTCCCTTAATTTTTGCAAGAAAACCACCTTGACCGACCTATAAAATCTTAGACAATTCGAAGAAGAGTTGGTCTATGATTTTAGAAACTGTTGGAGGGCAGTTATCACTAAGTTTTCATTCTTCCTACCAATGGAAGAATTAACTCGAATTTTTGCAAGGAGTTGTTTAAAATCCATGTCCTTGTTATTGCAACTACAAAAATAAAGAACATTTGATGGATCTCTCACCCAAGCTTGCGTAATTGAAGAGATAAAAATCCAAGAGGGTAAGATAAAACCAAATAAAAAAGAATGACAAAATAAGGGTCAATCTAAAGGAAATTTTTCCATCCAATCCAAAAAATTCAATCAAATGGTCCTGTGCCAACCTGTAATGACTCAATAACACAATCATTTCAATAACCACAACAAGTAAATTGTCAAGTGGTACCCCCACCACAACAACTTCATAACACAGTGTTAACTATGGAAAACCACCAACATCAATAATCTATTTGACAAGACCACACCTACACACCCTTTCCTGAATCATAGGCCTCCCTCTTCCACAGGTTGTATGACACTAATGCTATTACCTTGCTTGAATTCAAGCCAAATTATCCAACCAAACATGGCAATAACTATGAGGAGCATTTGTTTTACCCTTTCTATCGATATAAGGGGCATGATAATGATAATTTCTTTATGTTTAATAATATGGTGCAAGACTTGATAGACCTAGGGACCATTAAGTTTGATAATACCTTGGCACAAAAAAATCAAAACCTTGGTATATACCAAAAACCACTTCCTCATCATGAGGAACAACAACAAATAACAGGGGGATCAAATACCATGACTCCTCTTAACTAAGTTAATCATGTGCAATAGTACCAAGGTTTTGTGGGGGCTATCCATGTAGTCACATGAGGTCAAAGAAGCACCTATCAACAAAATGAAAAACATCAGGAAATTCAACATCCTATGGAACCATAATAAAGTGTGTCTCCACAACCTTCCAACTCATCATAACCCATCCATTTTTTTGCCAATTCATCCCATCCCATTCATCTTCCAAGCCATCCATAAAGACCCATAATATCCCTAATAAGCTAGATAACAACTAGCCTCAAAATATCTTCAACAAAATTATCCATCTATGAGATCATACAACAATATCCCCCACACCATTAAACTTCAATCCCAAGACACTAATATCTTTAATAATTTTATGGGAAGTATTTGTATGTGTATGGAACCTTCTATCACATTCTATGATTATGAAATTAAATCAATATCATCCGAATCATCGGACCCTCCATTACACTATGGCTCAAGTTGATAGGAATCTCTTTAACTAAGTTTTTATTAACACCGGCTCATCCATCAAAATAATCACCACCTCTACCATTCAACATCTCAATCTTCCACCCTCACACATAACCAAATTCATATTCACCTTGAGTGCATTTAATGATGCCCTTTATTCTATAGTTGGCACGATCATCTTACCTATAGAATTGGGGTTAAGATGTTGCATGCCACGTTTCATGTCCTAGAGGGGTCCATGGCTTACAATGTAATCCTTGGATGTCCGTGGATAAGGGAGAAAAAATATGTCCCTTCAATACTACATCAATGCTTAAAATATGTACATGAGAGATAGATTCATTGTATACTAGTGGAAATCAAACCGTTTAAGTACTGCAACTTCATTTCTAATCCATACGAATCCATAGTTCCATCCATTCACCTATTATTAATCCCATCAACCACACCATACACATCACATCACAACATTTCTTCATCAAAATCTCCCATTATTGAGGATCTCCTTATCACTACCCCACATCAAGCTTCCACTTCCACACCCCCACCTTCATTATAGTCATCTACATGTACATGTGGTCAAACCCAATCCACACTGTCCATATCATCAATATCAACATCACCCATTATCACCACTCATTCATCATCCCCTATCCAATCTACTCCACAAACATCTACTATTATTTTATTCACATCAACATCATCAGTCATCCATCAAACTCAGCCAAATTCATCCTCGTTTCCACCAACTGATGTCTCACAAGTTGATTTTATAGAATCTAAGATGCCATTTCATCATTCATATCCTCTCTCATTAGAGCCACAATCCATCCATGAGCCCCACATCTCCACATCCAATCCATTCATCTCAGTGCCTACACAAGTTGCATTTCACCTTTTCAATCCTAGCATTGGTGAATACGTGGTCCAAGATGTCATAGTTACGCCGCTAACCATCCAAAATATTAGGTATTACGATCACCCATGCAACCCACCCTTATCCATATGAGTGATTTACAATATGGGTTCAACACCTAACATAATTGAATTCATATATGGGGGGTTGATTCATCATCTAATACAATTTTTTAGTTGAACCTACACAACCATTCCTTATCAATATAGAGCACATATCTAGTTTCCCATCATGATACTTTCATCGAGTTAATTTTTAAGGGTATGGTTTAGGATGACATGAACATGGAATGCACAACATCATTGAAACTCCATATCATGTAGTGCATGACCATTCAGGTTTGGGTTACCATTCTCATTCTTCCACTTCCTCTTTTGAACAAGATTTTTGAAGCCTCCATTTAGTTTCATAAGAGGAAATCAATCATAACAATGACTTTGAAGAATTTTATGAAGCATATAATGTCATATCGATAGCTTCAGATGAATTCAAAGAGGAATCAATGTCAATCACTCCATTCACAAAATAAGAAAAGTATTATCTCAAAATGTTCCCGGTCCATCAACCCATATTTTTTTTGCTTCTCCAAAGGGAGAAAGCTAAAACTATTGGTGAACCACCACCCCCACTTCATTTATCACCTCACAACAACTTGATGTAACATATGTACATAAAAAAATAACATAAAAAACACAAAAAATTAAAAAATAATTAAATTAACAAATCTTTTCATTACATTTGTATGGCCTTGTCACTTGCATTTATACATGTTGCTTACTGCTATCCAAGTTCTCAAGGTTCCTTCATCAATTCTAAAAGGTATGACAAACCACCCTTCATATTGCCAACCACCATTTCCCACTAAATCATTATGAATCCAGTTGACTTATTCACCCCACTCTGTAATCCATATGAATTGGCAAAACCAATTCCTATTGACATAAGCCCCATTGATATGGAATGAATTTCATTTCCACCTCCACACAATCATCAAATAATTCAGGGCTTCTACACACATGGAAGACCCTAAAATCCAATCCATGCAACAACATATTGACAACTTGATTATGCATACTCCTAGTATGATGTACCAAAAGCCTACACTGAGATAACTGATCAATCAACCTATTCATTTTTTGGTACCATCATCGCCTTATCCGATAGACTTTACAATACCAAAATTTGACAAATTCAAAGGGACTGAGGACCCTAGAGAGCACATCAGCACATTCATTCACTCATGCTTTCAAATTCAAGATCAAGATGCTTTGATGCTCAAAAATTTTCCTCAGACATTGGGGGAGATGCCTTAGATTGGTATAATCATCTGCCACACCATAGCATTTACACATTTGAACAATTGGTGGATAAATTTTTGGAAAGGTTCTCCCTCAATGTCCGTAAGAAAACCACATTGATCGACCTATACAATCTTAGACAATTCGAAGAAGAGTCGGTCTATGATTTTGGAAACCATTGGAGGGCAGTTATCACTAAGTTGCCATTCTCCCTACCAATGGAAGAATTGACTCGAATGTTTGCAAGGAGTTGTTTAAAACCCATCTCCTTGTTATTGCAACTACAACAATATAGAACATTTGATGAAGCTCTCACCCAAGCTCATGTAATTGAAGAGATAAAAATCCAAGAGGGTGAGATCAAACCAAAGAAAAAAGAATGGCACAATAAGGGCCAATCTAAAGGAAATTATTCTGGCCAATCAAAATTAGGACAAGTAAATCAAGTGGTTTTGAGTCAACCCCAAATGACTCAACAACCCCACAGTCAACACCAACAACATCAATCACCACAACAACCACAACAAGTAAATTATCAAGCGGTTCCCCCACCACAACAACTTCATAACATAGTGCCAACTATGGACAACCATCAACATCAATAATCTATTTGACAAGATCACACCTACACACCCTTGCCTGAATCATACACCTCCATCTTCCATAGGTTGTATGACACTAATGCTATTACCTTACCCAAAATTAAACTAGAAGATCCAATCAAACATGGCAAGAACTATAAGGAGCACTTATTTTGTCCTTTCCATCGATAAAAAGGGCATGATATTAACAACTGCTTTACATTTAAAAACATGGTGCAAGACTTGATAGACCTAGGGGCCATTAAGTTTGATAATCCCTTAGCACAACAAAATCAAAACCTTGGTATATACCAAACGCCACTTCCTCATCATGAGGAACAACAACAAACAATAGGGGGATCAAATACCATGACTCCTCCTAACCAAGTTAATCATGTGCAATAGTACCAAGGTTTTATGGGGGCTATCCATGTAGTCACTCAAGGTCAAAGAAGCACCAATCAAAAAAATGAACAATAACAGGCAGTTCAACCTCCTATGGCACCACAAGCAAGTGTGTCTCCACAACCTACCAATTCATCATCACCCATCCATTTTTCTACCAATTCATCCCATCCCATTCATCTTCCAAGCCATCCACAAAGACCCATCATCTCCCTGAGTAGCCGACTAACAACTAGCCTTAAAATAGCTTCAACAAAACTATCCATCTATGAGCTCATACAACAATCTCCCCCACATCATGAGGCATTAATGGAAATTTTAAAGTCCATTGAACTTCAATCCCAAGATACTAATACCTTTAACAATTTTATGGGGAGTATTCAAACGTGTATGGAGCCTTCTATCACATTCTATGATTTTGAGATTAAATCAATATCATCAGAATCATTAGATCCTCCATTACATATTATGGCTCAAGTTGATAGGAAGCCTTTCAAATGAGTGTTGATTGACACTGGCTCATCCATCAACATCATCACCACCTCTACCCTTCAACATCTCAATCTTCCACCCTCACACATAACCAAATCCACATTCACCTTGAGAGCATTCAATGATGCTCTTTGTTCTATAGTTGGCACTATCATCTTACCTATAGAAGTGGGGGTTAAGATATTGCATACCATGTTCCATATCCTGGAGGGGTCCATGGATTACAATGTACTCCTTGGATGCCCCTAGATAAGGGAGATGAAATGTGTCCCTTCAATACTACATCAATGCTTAAAATATGTACATGAGGGATAGATTCATTGCATACTAGTGGACATCGAACCATTTAAGTACTGCAACTTCATTTCCAATCCATACGAATCCACACTTCCATCCATCCACCTATTCTTAACTCCATCAACCACACCATCCACCTCACATCACACCACTTCTTCATCAAAATCTCCTATTCTTGAGGAGCTCCCCATCACTACCCCACATCAAGCTTCCACTTCCACACCCACACCTTCATCACAGTCGATTACATGTACATGTGGTCAAACCCAATCCACACCATCCACATCATCAACATCAACATCACCCATTATCACCACCCATTCATCATCCTCCATCCAACCTACTCCACAAACACCTACTATCATTTCATCCACATCAACATCATCAATCATCCATCAAACCCCTCAACCAAATCCATCTTCATCTCCACCAAATGATGTCTCACAAGTTGATTTGATAGACTATGAGATACCATTTCACCATTCATCTCCTCCCTCATTAGAGCCACAAGCCACCCATGAGCCCCACATCTCCACATCCACTCCATCCACCTCATCACCCACACAAGTTGCAGTCCACCTCACCAATCCTAGCATTGGTGAATACATGGTCCAATATGTCATAGTTACACCACTAAGCATCCAAACTATTAGGGATTATGATCACCCATGTGACCCACCCTTATCCATAGGAGTGGTGTACAATATGGGTTCAACACCTAATAGAATCAACTTCATATATGGGGGGTCGATTCATCATTTGATCCACTTCCCTAAATGAACCTACATAGCCAGTCCTTGCCAATATAGAGCACATGACTAGTTTCCCATCATGATACTTTCATCAAGTCAATTGGCAAGGATATGGTCTAGGATGACATGAATAGGGTATGCATGACATCATTGAAACTCCATATTGAGAAGTGCATGACCATTCAAGTTTGGGATACCATTCTCATTCTTCCACTTCCTCTTTTGAACAAGATTTTCAAAGCCTCCATTTAGATTCAGAAGAGGAAACCAATCACAATGATGACTTTGAGGAATTATATGAAGAATACAATATCATGTCGATAGCTTCAGATGAATCCAAAGAGGAATCAATCCTAATCACTCCATTCACTAAACAGGATGAGTATTATCTCAGAATGTTCCCCATCCATCAACCCATTTTCTATTTGCTTCTCCCAAGGGAGCGAGCTGAGCCTACCGATGAACCACCACCTCCACTTCATTGATCACCTCACAACAACTTGATGTAACATATGTACATAAAAAAATATTTGCATTGCATTTGCATGGCCTTGTCATTTGCATTTATACATGTTGCTTGTTGCTATCCAGGTTCTCAAGGTTCCTTCATCGATTCTAAAAGGTAGGACAAACCACCCTTCACATTGCCACCCACCATTTCCCACTAAGTCATCATGAATCCGGTTGACTTATTCACCCCACTCCGTAATCCATACGATTTGGCAAAACCAATTCCTATTGACATAAGCCTCATTGATATGGAATGGATTTCATCACCACCATCCTTTTCTAAATTCATCCTTTCTAAGGAATTGTTAAGGGCTTCTACCATCTACATTCCTCTCAACCTTCACCTTCACCCTTAGCTCTGATTATTTTCCAGGAAGAAATGGAAGAGACTATGCCAGAGGAGTTTGATAACATCATTGATGACATTCATCTGATCCCAATACCCCATCAACTTGAGGAAGGTTCACACATGGCCATTGAAGATACTATAGATGTGAACCTTAGTACAGATGTGAACAATCCATAAATCATTAAACTTGGAAAAATTTTATCCATGGATGAACAAGAGCAATTGATAGCTCTCCTCAAGAAGAAGAAGGGCATATTTGCATGGTCATATAAAGACATGCCTGGTCTTGACCCTAACTTGGTTGTCCATAATTTAACCTTGCATCCTGATGCTAAGTTGATCAAACAAAAATTGAGAAAGTTACATCCTACCATTGCCCTCATGGTCAAAGAAGAGCTTCAAAAGCTATTAGATGTGGGTTTCATTCAACCCATTGACTATCCTGAGTGGCTTTCAAATATGGTGCCCATTCGTAAGCCTAACGAGGTGATACACATTTGCACTAACTTTTGAGATCTTAACAAAGTGTGTCCTAAGGATGAATTTCCTCTACCAAACATCGATACTCTTGTCGACACTTGCGCTAGCCATGAAATGCTATCTTTAATGGATGGTTTTTCAGGATACAACCAGATTCGAATCAATCCTGATGACCAACACAAAACAACATTCACAACACCTTGGGGGACTTTTTGTTACAAGGTAATGCCATTTGGCCTTAAAAATATAGGTGCCACTTATCAACGTGCCATGACATACATCTTCCATGATTACATGCATAAGATCATTGAAGACTATGTGGATGATCTATTGGCAAAATCTAAAACTCGACAAGAGCACATTGGTGTCTTAGAAAAAGTTTTTGATCGACTTCTAGAGCATAATGTAAGGTTGAACCCCAAGAAGTGTGTCTTCGGTGTCACCTCAGGAAAACTACTAGGATTCATTATCTCCAAGAGAGGCATTGAAGTGGACCCAAACAAGGTCAAGGTCATCATGGAGATGCCTCCCCCAACAAACTTGAAAGAGTTGCATAGTTTACAAGGAAATATCCAATCGATCCATCATTTCATTGCACAACTCTCAAACAAATGTAAGCCATTCAATCACCTACTACAAAAGGGGGTGACATTTTCATGGATAGAGGAATGTCAAAAAGCTTTTGATGATATCAAGCAATACTTGGCTTCTCCACCAGTCTTAACTCCACCTCACTCAAGGGTCCCCTTCCATATTTATGTTTCAGCAATAGACTTTGCATTAGGGACAATGCTTGCACAGAAAAATGAAAATAACCAAGAGCAAGCAATCTATTACATTAGTCAAACATTGGTAAGCTATGAAACCAGATACACTTATGTGGAAAAATTATGCCTAGAAGTGGTTTTTGCCACTAAGAAACTCAGACATTACATGCTAAGTCACACTACCTATGTCATAGCTAAAGAAAATCCTCTGTGTTACATGATATCTCACACTTACAACAACACCCACACCACAAAATGGATAATGCTTCTAACAGAATTTGATCTTGAGTTCATCAATCAAAAATCCATTAAAGGTCAGGTAATAGTCGATCAGCTTGTGGAAGCTCCACTTCCTAGTGATCAACCCTTGATTATTGAGCTCCCAGATGATTTGGTATTTATCATCACTAAACAAGAGGAAGATGTCATTCCTAAAGAGGATGTGGATATTACACTCTTCTTTGATGGTTCTAAGTGCAAAAAAGGACAAGGTGTAGGAGTCATATTTCATACACCACAAGGGATACCTATTCCTTTATCATTCAAACTCGATTTCCCATGCACAAACAATAATGCAGAGTATGAAGCCTTAATATTAGGACTTCAAGCAGCCATAGCTATGAGCATAAAGTGTATCAAGATATTTGGTGATTCCCAACTTGTCATTCATCAAGTAAATGGAGAATACCAATGCAAAGAACCAATCTTAAAACTTTATCATGAAGTAGCAATGAAATTGCTTGTAAAATTTGACTGGTATGAGATTGATAGCTTGCCTAGATCGACTAATAGATTTGCAGATGTGATGGCCTCTCTAGGATCACTGATTCCAAAGAACTTCGAAGGAGAGGTACAACCATTAATTATCACAACAATCTCTAAATCTACAATTTCCTATGTTGAATCTAAAGATGAGAAGGATGTTTGCTTTATCCATGTAGAGTCATATGAGCCTTGGTCTAGTCAAGTAAAATCCTTCCTCAAGTTTGGAACACTCCCATAAGACATGTCATGAACTACCAAATAAACTTTCAAACAAAAGGTAGCTCGTTTCACTCTCTTGGGGGACGTGTTGTATAGACGTGGTTATGATGGAGTCCTCCTTCATTGTCTCGAGCCTGTAGAGGCCCAAAGAGCAATATCTGAAGCTCATGATGGTACTTGTGGTGGTCACTTTAGTGGAATGGCCATCACAAAGTGTATTTTATGCATGGGTTATTATTGGCCCACCATGGAACGTGACTGTTGCACTTATGTCAAGAAATATCAACAATGTCAGCAACATGCTAATTTAACTCATGTGCCATCACAAGCCTTACAACCTATTCAGAGTCTTTGGCCCTTTTCACAATGGGGTTTGGACCTGATTGGTAAAATCTCACCTCCTTCCTTGGGACAACACACATTCATCATCACTACCACTGAATACTTCACAAAGTGGGTCGAGGTAATTCCTCTAACCAGTACGATAGGACCTCGAATTGTGGAGTTTATACTTCAACATATCATCTATCACTTTGGTATCCCCTCAAAAATAATCTCTGACAATGGCAAGTCTTTCAAAAACAAGGATGTTCGAGCACTTTGTGAGAAATATAATATCCAACATAGTTTCTCGACTCCTTATTACCCATAGACAAATGGACAAGCTGAGGCAACCAATAAGACCTTGATCACTATTCTCAAGAAATTAGTCAAAGAAAATCATCGATATTGGCATACTCATATCCCCTTGGCATTATGGGCTTATCGAACAAGCATCCACATGCCTATTGGGGCAACACCATTCTCATTGGTCTATGGTGCCGAAGCCATCATGCCTCTTGAGCTCGAGATCCCCTCATTGCATATTTCATTACAAGAATTCATAGATGATGATACTGCTAGACAAGCACATCTTGACCAACTCACGCTCCTCGATGAAAGGTGAATCAATGCCTTGGAGCATTTACGAGTATATCAGGATCATTTAAAGCATGCTTACAATGCCAAAGTCCATCTACGTGAATTCCAAGTAGGAGATCTTGTCCTTAAAGAGAATCAACAAAACACCAATGCATTATCGCATCTTCGTGATAAATTCATGGCTAATTGGTTAGGTCCATACATTATCAAACAAAAGGTGGGTCAAGGAACTTATAGGCTTGCCAGTCTAGAGGGAGTAGAAGAGCTCGAGCCACTAAACATCATCCACTTGAGAGCGTTCTATGCTTAATGTGATTTATATATGTGTATATATACATGGCTAATACACAAAAACATCATTCATACACATTGCATTTCACACATTCATTTTCCATAATCACATTCATTATCATTTTGATGCATTTCATCCACCATATTAGGGGTCATTTGTTAAGTTTAGATAATAATTGATCCAATAAGTCTTGTTGCCTTAATCAGGGGCACCTTCAAGTTCACATTCATCTCATTGCACCATTTCATAAGTCAAGTCATCATTTGCAAAACAAATTTCCATCATCCCTAGGTGTTTTTGGTCACTCAACCACTCCTAGTGTTTCAAGCAACCTCCAATACATGTCGAGTTTTCTCTAGGACCAAGGCACATTTTCACTAAAGAAAATCTTGAGTTTTGGGAGTTGACTCTAACATTCTTGAACCAAACACATCTCACACATATTAAAAACATCTTGTGTCAAAGAGGGATAACACCATGATTGGGTTGAACCTCAAAGTGAAAAAGTCATCTTTGCTTGTCCCATTATGCACATAGTCCAAAATAAAAAATAGTGGTCTTCACCACTATCAACACTTCCAAATAAAATAATGAGTAGTAAGGATAGGGTAAAATTCTCATCACACCTAGGTTGAGAATTCGATTCCCCAAAGCTCTAACTCTTTTACAAATCACACACCATAGATCCTCAAGTAATAAGGATAGAACTACATTTCCATCCAGATGGTTAGGTAGTCTGATTCCCCAAAGCTTAGAGATCAGATCATTGGACTATGGAGCTAATCTCCACCGGGGCTATAGATGCTTGATTGGTAGTGGAGTACGCTCATGCATGGTGACACATCTCTCTTGAAGAGACCTCTGACCACACATAAGGACAAGCTAGCTTCTTGGTCTCCTCCATGATAGGTTTCATCTCAATTTACTCAATATGGGTTAATGAACTCACTTGCACACACATTGGTTCTTGTCACATACCAAATAACATAGTCATCGGCTATGTTCCACAACTTCAAATTAATTCTTATTTAGCTATCCAAGTGTTGTAGTTTTTATTATCTTATCATCAATATTTTCATTTGCGTATTTGCATTATCATTTTCCCATTCGTGGCGGGGATCTGCCCTCCTTAAGTGGCTAGTTTATTTAATTTTACTGATTTATAGAAGTGGATTGCTTCAAGTGGTATCAAAGCATTTTCTTGGAATGTGGGAACTCAGATTAAAACATCTATAGTGTGAAGTTTTTTCTTTTTTACAAAATAAAAAAAAGGAAAATTATTTTGCAGGAAGCATAAATTTTTTCACAGCGCAACCTAAATCCTGTTCGAAAATTATATGCACAAAAATTCCCAGTCATTCATGTCCTTCTGTAATTCGTTATATTTCAATATCAAGCCCTTCGTATCCTTCGCTTTAATGAGCAGACTGTGATTGTTTTGATTCAAGGAAGTTGAAAGTATTTTACAAAGTACAGTTGTACGGAAGGTAAATAGCAGCATTATTGGACAGCTCCAAAAGTACCAAATGAAGGATGTTGAACACCTTGGAGGCTTGATCACTTCAGAATATTTTGACACAGAGTTAACGAATAACAGTAAGGTACGCCCAGAATTTTCCGAATCCTAAATTTCTTAAGCGTTCGCCAATTAAAAAATTTCACGGATATATTAAAACTAGTATAATAAAGGAAATAGTGTTTAGCCTCCACATGTCACCTGGTTGGTAACCATTCCGCTACTACATTGTTCTACGACCTTATCATCATTGTCTTAAAACCTTTAACTACAACCACTCATATATTCATTTTTATTTCCTTCGTATCCATTCGCCCTACTTCAATTTATCAAATCCACTAACATATTTCTCCTATGCGTGTTCGAAATTATTAAGACCAAACTTCTCAACTTTAAATTACCAATAGTCATATTTTTTTTTAGCCAACGTATTACTGGTTTATTCACAATCGAGAGTGAAATAATTCTCATGTAAATTGTAACCCAAATCATGAGAGTGTCTTCCGTGAGAGTGTCTTCACCTCCATCATCCAGCTAGCGCGTATCCCATCAATCCACTGTTTGTCGTAATCGTAAACCAGATATTACATAGATGCAGTATTTAACATTAAGAAGACATGCACATCCTTATAGCAAATTATCACCTCTCAACATTAGGGAAATTGTTTTCACAACACCTTTGCATTCACTATCTCTTAAAACAAAACAAGGAGCTTCGTTATATTGGTTGTTACATTCGTTAAACCAATTTCATTCATAATCAATTCTCTTTACTATACGAACTTTCCCAACCGTGTTGCGTCATTTTATTATTCGATAAATCCATTTTATCATAGCTACAAGTATTTATTAGTCAAAGGAAGTTGACCAAACAACGTGTGCAAAGTTTTGTAACAAAGGCAAATAAGTTCAGGAGAATAAAAGAAGCATAAACAAAAAAATTAAAATTAATTTTTTTTGCAAAGGTTCATTAAACCAATCTGAAAATGTTTTGCAACCCTAAATTCATCCAAATCAAAACCACATGGCAATCAGATTCACGTAGTTCTATCACTTCCTAATTTTGGCAATGTTCTTATCATTCTCGATGGGTGAGAATAGGAATTCCGTGTTGTCTTTCAATTCTGGAAAATGGTGGATGGGTGTGGAATTTGTAATGCTTCAAGTGGCAGACTCCGGTAATCTTCGA
Source organism: Wollemia nobilis (assembly GCA_028583015.1). NCBI lineage: Eukaryota > Viridiplantae > Streptophyta > Pinopsida > Araucariales > Araucariaceae > Wollemia > Wollemia nobilis. The sequence continues at coordinate 836,378 of JAQPPZ010002552.1, forward strand.
TAAACTCCTTTTCCTCCTTAAAATGTATTAACCTTGGGGAGGCACGAAGGAGGTATATTCATTTAGTGATTGGCAATAAATAACGCTTATTATGTCTCTTCCTCAACCGACAAGAATAGTAAATTTTTTGGGCAGGCAGATTTACTAAACAGGATTTGAACGCGTGGTAGTACCGATTCCATTTGCACTTTATCACGAGGCATCAAAGGAAGATAATAAGGCACATTGTGCAACTATTTTCTGACAGGACGAAGCAGTTTACAACTTTTAACCTCCATCTTAGCAAAACGGATGACTAGAATTCAAGAGTTCCTCATTAAGTGGTAGGATCCCCACAAGAAGATAGTTATATGGGTGCTTGAGAATATTTTCCAATCCTTTCCAGCTTTGAGGACAAAGCTTTCTGAGAGAGGAAGCCATGTTACATACCAAATAACATAGTCGTCGGCTATGTTCCACAACTTCAAATTAATTTTTATTTAGCTATCTAAGTGTTGTAGTTTTTATTATCTTATCAGCAATATTTTCATTTGCCTATTTGCACTATCATTTGCCCATTCATGGCGGGGATATTCCCTCCTTAAGTGGCTAGTTTATTTTATTTTACTGATTTATAGAAGTGGATTGCTTCAGTTCTTGATTATCTTGAGTCACTACCATGCTCTCAATTGGTAAATAAAAATGTTAATGCACACACATTTGGTTTTGGAGATATTAGACTAAACTTAGCGAGTTTGGTTGAAATCACTAGGATTCTTGAGTCTCTGTAAAACAATTTCAAATCAACCATCCATAAGCCAAAACAACATCCATGTCATTATCACATCATTACATAAGTCTTCCATTTCACATACCACCATTTTGGTGCCCTTGATTAAACAACAATGATCAATATGGTCAAGTAAAATCTAAACTACAAATGATAATTAGAGAATTAGTTCATTTGCATTCATAAACATCATCATTATATTATCATCCATACACATGCATTCACACAAACATTCACACAAAAGTCATAACACAAAATAAAAGCCATATATATATATATATATATATATATATATATATATATATATATATATAATTGCATATACAATGAACTCCCGAAGGCTATATACAATGGAGCACCAAGGCTCGTATACAAAATTACATCTTGGCACTAGCTAACATCCATAGGTAGATCCCTAAGATCCTAATGAAACCCTAGATCTAGAGTCACTATGCCTAATAGTCCCCAATATAGAGGAGGAAGGCCACACTAGCAATCCAATGCCATGCTGCATAAGGAAATCCTCAAGATCATGAATATAGTTCTCTCAAGATTGAAGGTGTAGCACATCCTAGATCTAATGAGCATCCCTCTATGCTATCTCTTATAAAACCTCGCTATCACATCCACACCTCCACCTACCACCACCCATGCATCCAACTCCACCCACAGCTGAGCAATCTCTACATCCCACTTTGCCACCATCTACCAGAGTTGGTCTCGCTTAGCCTTGATCTTAGCACTCACCACCTCAATGTAGGTACACCTCATCAATCCCACCCACTGTAGCCAATCCTACTTTACCTACTATAATATCTTTCTTACCCTTGGTATGATAGGTGAGAATTGATATTGAACCTCCAAGATCCTCAACTACAACACATCACAATAGCAAATGCACATTACTCTCACATTCATTGCAAAAAACATTGCACAATCCAAATAAGAGAGCCAAGGGCACTTACCTCAACCACTTATGCCTCAAATCCTGTTGTCGCATCCACTCTCTCCATCACCATTGCCACACTCCTTCACTCAATCACTCAATATTCTTTAGACGTTGCTTTTCAAACTTGTAAACGTAAGAATGAATCAATTTACATCCTTGTAGCCCTTTTATAGTTGATTTTGATGTGCTAAAATACCCATGGGCATCTTCCTAGTGCATTCAAACATTTCCCTACATCTACAGAGTGGCAAATGCTCCCCTACATCTGTTCATGATGTGGAGACTGACCGAAATTTGGATTCAAAATGGTGCAAAAGGACTCAAAGGGCCTCAAAATATAACAGATACCCATAAAATCACCTTTAAATCCATCCATGCATCCATTGCATCATTCCATTACATTTTGTGATTATATGGATCAATTTAGGCACTCAATCTTCAATTGCGACCAAAAGTTGTAAAAACTCCTAAATTGCATCAAAACGCCTCAAAATGGTCCAAAAATTCACAAAAATATCACATGCATCATCCTAATCATTCATCATATCATTCCATCATATTTTAGGATAACATATATTGATTTGGGTGTTTATTTATTATTTGTGACCAAAAATCACGAAAATACCTCAATTTTTTGTCAAATATCCCAAAACAACTCTAAATTTCACCAAATCGTCAAAATCACTCATAAATGCATTTCCATTATCAAAATTCATTGCATCATTCATATCATATACATTTCTAAAAATCCCTTTTTTGTTGGGATACAAGTAGAATCACTCATTCACATAATTTACAACATTCATATCATCCACATTTTTATAAGCAACCCCTTTTATGTTGAGAAAAAAGTAGAAGTTATTCATCATATCATTTACATCATCCACATTTTACAAACAACCCCTTTTCTATTGGGGAAAAAGTAGAATCATTCATCACATCATTTACATCATCCACATTTCCAAAAACCCCTTCTTCTATTGGGGCAAAAATAGAATCACTCATTACACAATCATTACATCACACACAGTCATCCACATTCATTTACATCACCCAAAATTCTATCAATTGGCTCATGATATTCATTCTTCACTAATTCACCAATTAAGGGGGTAAGCCACAACAATAATTTTTGTCTTTTGGATCTTCTTGCACATTGAGAAAAGAAAACTAGGTGTTTTGTTTTTGCACCACATTGTGTTTCACGCAATGCGATACAAAAAGAGGTATCTATAGACACAAAAATCTAACCACTTGTCATCTATGCATCCTCCAATCATAGCCATACATGTATATATATATATATATATATATATATATATATATATATATATATATATGCAAATAAATCCCAGCTGGACATCAAATTTTTATCTCAACCATTTATTTGACATTATCTGTGTCACTTATCCAATCTCAATCTCAACCCTTCATTATTTTTTAATCTCGATCATCCATTGGTATCATCGAAACCCTAACATGATCAAGGTTAAATTATCAAAGATGATTTATTTTTGCAAATCAATGGTTCCAAAAACTAATATTCAAAGAGTGTTATCCATTTGTCCATTCAAAAACCCTAGCATTCTACTAACATATCCCATCTTCATCATCATCCAAAACCCTCATCCACCATAACCATCACCAAAACCCCTACGAACCATATTTGGCTCTGTAGTACACCTCCCCAAAACTCCCAAATATTCCAGGGCATTTCTAGAATTCTACAGAGCCTTTTTGGAATCTTTCAAGGCATCCATAGCCATCCTTGAACGCTCTAGGGTATATCCCATAAGCTATTTTGTAGTCGATAAACCCTCAGATGCTCATTGGCTTTTGTGCATTGTCAGATTGAGGAAGCAAAAATATGGATCAGAAACACAGGTATATTCTTGATAAGGTATCATTTGTTATTGCTTTACTTATGTTTCTGGTATATCTACACTTTATTTCATCAAATATTTTAGTTAGGGTTAATATTGTGCACTTTAATATTTTAGTGGGCCTCACACTATGGAGGCCCTATAGGTGTTATTAACCTATTTTTTTTATTTTTTGGTGTGCAAGTTACATGGAGCGTTTATATTAATGACTGTTGCAGCCACGAGTGACACCATAGGGATACACAAGCCCACTTACAAATTATTTGGAGTGAAGATAAATAAAAGATATCAACTATCATTTTATCGAGGGTTCCAACCCTCTTGTTGTAAAAATCATTTGTATCAACACAATTTGCATTGTAATATTGAAGATCAAGGCTCCCACCATATCAATACAATATCATTTCTTTATTGTGTAATATTTATTGTGTTGGATCTGTTATCGTTATCTTGGTGTTGTTCATTTTCGTTTTACAGTATCTATGATGTATTCTTGAAGAAGTCTTGGATCGTGGAGCTAGAGATCTTGTGGAGTGGCTTCCTTCCCAAAAGAGTATTGTACGGTGTTGCCCTACCTCAAGGGTATAATAATTCTCTATTTTGTTGTGTGGGACTTATTATGCAATCTATTTATGGATGCATATTTAATATTTATAAAAATTGTTGAAAGATCTATGGTATGATAAGATAGGTCTACAACATTTGGTGTCAGAGCAACGATTTGGGTAAAGTGGGCTTGTTTCTGTAGACCTAGGACATGTTTTTTTAAGAAAAACACCACATTTTGTGGAGGCCATATTTTTTATTCTAGCAATCATTTTCATAATTTTTTTATCCTATTGTCTATATATTTTTTATTACTACAAAAATACTACTTATTTTTTAAATTTTGATCAATATTGAGGAGGTTATGGTTGTTTGAAGTTGGGTTGTTTGTGTCGTTTTTTGCCACATAGATTGTTTTTCAAAATTTAAAAAAAAAAATTGTATTAAAAATTTTAGAATATTTTTGCACCAACATGTAGATTATTTTGAGTACTATAAAAAAAACTACTCACTTGTGAAATTCTGATACATGTTGAAAGAGTTACAACTATTTGAAGTTGGGTTATTGAGGTTGTTTTTTAGTTGCATGATTTTTTTCAAAGAATAAAAATTCATATTAAATTTTTTAGTAGTCATTTTTAGAATATTTTTGCACCAACATGTAGATTATTTTGAGTACTATAAAAAATATTGCTCATTTGTGAAATTCTGCTAAGTATGGAGAGAGTTACAACTGTTTGAAATTGGGTTGTTGAGGCTGATTTTGGGCTGCATGATTTTTTCAAAAAGAAATAAAGATGTTAAATATTTTAGCAGTCATTTATAGAATCATTTTACATCAACATGCAAGTTATTTTGAGTACTACAAAAAAGACTAATCATTTTTTAAATTCTGATAAGTATTGAGGGAGTTACAGTTGTTGCAAGTTGGACTTTTGGTGTTGTTTTTTGGGTTGCATGTAAAAGAGAAAAATTCATAAATCTCAATCCGGGTAGGCAAATTAGTTGTCATTTGTTTTGTTTTGAATAAATTTTGTAGATTTAATTGTTGAAGACAAGAATAGATAAATTTCATAAATTTTAATTTTTAGGTTATTTCAAACCCTAGCTTCTTAAAAAAAAAAAGATCATGCATTTGCCGAAGTTCACTGGAAGGGATGATAGTGATGTTAGGGAATGGTTGTAGAAGTTTAAGAAATTTAATTTAAATTTTCCTGAGTACTTATGGAAATTGAAACTTTATTTTTTATGAACAAGGAAGCTTCTTCTTGGTTTTTAGACTTTGATTATGCTCATAAAAAATGATACACATGGGAAGATTTTGAAGTTGTAATTTTAAGAAAATGGAGACTAGAGAAAAAGGATAATAATATACAGGCTAAGGAAACTACATATTGTGTGTTAGGGTCAAACAATGGTTAGAAAGATTTGTTTGAATATATAATTCTATTTTGCAAGTTTATGGTTGCATTCAAAATAAAAAAATTGTTGTTTCTATTAATCCTAGCAACACATAATATTATCAATGTCTTTGACTAGGAGGTTGCATGTTCAAGTAAATAAAATCAAAGACATACAACTTGAGGATCATAATGTTCAACTATTTAAAGATTTGAAAATAACCATGGATAAATATGTTTTACATTCATATTTTCATGCTATTGAGATGGATGATGTAGATATTGTCCTTGGTTATCCTTGGTTGCATTCTTTGGGTACTATTAACATTAATGTGCAAAAGCAATATATGAAGTTAAGGTAAAAGAAGAAGAAAATAACATTATAGAAAATTTCTCATTGTTAGGACAAACATGTAACTATTACAGGGGAACAAAGTGAAGAACAAAAAAAATAACCTAAAATAGAACCTAAGGATGAGGTGGTAATAGAGGTCAAAGATAAAACAAAAGCAAAATATGAAACAACAGAAAAGAGCAAGAAAAAAGAGCAAAAACAGGTAGAACAACTGGCTAATGTTGGATTATATCGCCACCCACACCACCATGAGTGGCAAAAATCATGGATACAAGGCATAGAGCACCAAAGGAGCTATGAGGGGTTGATAAGAAACCAAAGGAGCCCAAATGTTAGTCATAAATACAAGCAGGTTTGGATGAAAAAAGTGAAATTTATGCTTCCAACACATGTCATTGGCATCAACGAAAACCTCCACTAATCATAGTTTCACGAGGATGGATGTATAATCAAGATTGATACCAGTATTTGGCATGGCTCAAAAGATCATATTATTTAGCCTCTTCTAATGTTTTGAGGATGAAACATTTTGTAAGGGGGATGGAATGTTAGGTACCTTAGATAGGTACTTAATAATTTAATATTTTATTGTATAATAGTATGAGCCATAAATTAATTATTGATTAAGGAAGGTCAAATGTCAAATTAGAAATAGGTATGCTATAGAATCATATATGTGATCAATGGAGAATACTGTCATATGTAACCACAAGGAATATTGTCATATTATTATGCACTTTGTAACTCATAGAAGGTGAACCACCATATGGGTGATCTTGTAACTCATGAAAGGTGAACCATCACACTCTTGTATAAAGAGAGATGTACCCCCATTGTAAAAGGTATCTATGATGTATTCTTGAATAATTCTTGGCTTGTGCAGCTAGAGATCTTGTGGAGTGGCTTCCTTCCCAAAGGAGCATTGTACGGTGTTGCCCTACCTCAAGGGTATAATCAATCTCTATTTTGTTGTGTGGAATTTATTATGCATATTATTTATGGATGCATGTTTGATATTTTGAATGATTTATGGTTATGAGAAGAGAGGTTCACAATATCATATATGTGGTCAATTTGAGCAGATAGACCTCGGTTCTAATTTTATATTTAGTGCCTCTAATAAAACAACTCTTGAAGAAGACGTCTAGAAGACCTTTGGTTATGTTGTCTAGCTTTAAAAAAAATATAATATACTCAAGTACTATACTTGTTTTTTGAAGCTTGGTGAGGGCTTTCGTAAAATATTCAAACTACGATAGGCCAAGTTGACCTAGGAGTTCATTCTTGAATTGTGTCTACCCAATGTTTACAACTTGTTTTTGCAATAATTGACATTGATTGAGTGCTTCAAGGTCAAAATGAAATGTTACCAAAATAATCCATTGGTCAATGGGTGTTTCATACTATTTATACCATTATTTGGCTTTAATTTACTAGCTTTGTGGATTGGTCCCATCAAACTTGGAAAAAAATATTCTAGAAAGTCTAGGGGCCATCCTCTACTATTCTATTCCTGCTACTAGTTTTCCATAAAAAGGCCCTAGATAAATTTGCCTTATCAATATCTTTCACTTTCTAATATTTTGGCCTATTTTTAACATACCCATTAACATTTGTATTTTTAAGCTTAAGCATTTCAATGTCCTAAATCATTGAGTCCTACACATGCTTGAAGTATGCTATCAATCTAGTAAGGGAAGACACTTGAGCATTAATCTCACCTAAGGTATCTTGGGAGTTCTTCCTCCATCTTGTGCATTCTAGCTTCCATTGCTTGAGTGTGGGTCTTTGGTGGAATTTACTACAAATAATTTTTTTATTTTAGTAGTTACTATTTTTAGTAAAGGTCCTCAAAAAGTGTATGGGTGTTATATACCAAAATAATCATCTCAAAAATAGGATTGAAATGGGCTATACCACAAAATGGCAATTTTAGGGTCCCCAAAAAAATGTATAGCTGATATATATCAAAATGATAAAGTCAAAAAGACAATTGAAATGGGATTTATACCACCAAATAATGATCTTTGACTATTCTATAATTTTTACTAGATAGTGGTTTTGAGGTTGTGTATATTCCTCAAAATGCTCTAAAATTCAAAATGAACCCAATTGTGTCCATACTGCCCCGACCTAGACTAAGTTATTTGGTTTTTTATTCCATTATGTTTTCAAGCTAGCATACTTATGAACTACCATACATAAAAATAAGTGAGGTAATCTAGGCTAATGTGTGTGCACTTTCCATAGCCATCTAATATATTGTAGTAACAATACATGAGGGTAATATTCTCTAGTGGTGTTCTTAATGCACTGTGGATAACTACATGATTGACTTGATTGGCTTTCTATGCTGAAATTTTGGATTAGGATGTTTAATAAGGCTCTCTTGATATACACAAGGTACATGGGATCTCAACTTCGTGCATGAGTGTTGTCTAAGACTTGAGTATTAGATTTTAATCACCCCTCACTTCACTAGAAACTTTATGGGAAATTAAGCTTAGCCAAGAAAGAAATCTCCTTCATGTTATTTTAAAACATTTTTTCACAATAGAAGCTTTACATACCCTAGAAAGGGCCTCAATACCTCTTGGAATTAACCTCTTCCTCTTATGTGAATATTTCCCCTTGAAATTCCTACTTTTAAGTTGTATTGAGGCAAGAAATTTAGTGCCAATAATAATTCTAACTATGAGTACAAGGACTAACAACAAAGGGAGAACTAATATCACATATATAATAATAGAAACATTAAATTAAGGAAACATGGAAACTCATAATAAAAGCAAATGCAAAAAATTAGGATAAGAAGGATTACTATCATTAGCCCCTTTAAAAGGGCAACCTCCTTATAAAATATTCTAAATCTTCTCTAGTCCCATGAGGGTTACATACTTTCCTTTTTATAATATTTCATGACCATTCTATGATAGTATTCTTTACTAAATATTCTAATAAAGTTACATACATGATTCTAAAGCAATTGCATGCATGATTCTATCACACACCCTCCTACCTATTTCTAACTTAACACATGGTCCACTTTACATACTCTATATGGTACAATATCAAATTCCAATATGAGTTACATTCATGGGACATGAAATAGAAGATCATTAAATACAACACAATCACCAAAGTTTACTTATATTGATGTTTGATGTAGATATCATGCTCTACCTTATGCTTCTTACCATTTTTTTTTAAATTTACATAGTGGAATTAGTAGTCGCCATGAATTTGAGTAGGTTGTCTAGCTTTTTATGGCCACCACAATATTATGCATTGTTCACCCCAGAAGCCACCACACAGATCTTCACGCAGTCCACCCCTATAACCACCATACCACAATCATTTTAAACCTTTTTACACCACTGAAAGCACTAGGAAAAGGATAAAAAAAATTATTTATGCTTCTTAACTTGAACAAACTTCCATTTATAATTTTTCATTCATGACTTATATTGACAATCATAACATCCTTCCACTTTGAATAACATTTGGCCTAGGAATAGGTGATGGGGTTTCTATAATTATCAATCCTTAAGATTAAGGGCCAAGAGAAAGCCTTTTGATGACACTCCTATGAGAGAATGGTTGAGCATCTTTAAAAAGAGTTTAGAACCACTTGAACCTTGGAAAAATCATGGAATATTGTGACACATCCTATATTGAGGTATCAAATCCAAACCCACCATCCACCTCAACATACATCATCATTGCACAAGGCATGAGGGATTAAGCTCATCTACTCTAGGATCTATAATTATAGGTATTGGAGAAAAATACAAAGAATTATAAGTTAAATTAGAAGATAATGTTGGAAATTTTGAGTCCTCTAAGTCAAAGTTGTCATTGATGTCACCTGATAGAGTTATCACTCTTATCAAAGAATTTGACAAGAAATAAAGTCGCCCAAGTCATCGAGGAAAAAGTTTCATCAGTGCAAAAGTGAAAGGAAAAAGGCTCCATAATATTTTAATATTATTGGGAGCACAAGTTAAGCGATTGGTTTATAAAAACCCAAGATGGGTTATGGCAAAGGTTAAAAAGGAGGTTTAATAATTATTTATAAATTATTTAAATTCACAAGGAATTTAAATTTTATAAATAATATTTAATTATACCAAGGTTGGGCATTAAGACAAGGTTCTAAGGTTTAATTAAATTAAACCTAAGGTTGGTTCTTTTTAATTTATAATATTTAAATTTAAATTTAAATTTAAATTAATTATAAATTAAAAATCACGCCGACGTCAAAATTATTCGAAGCACCGATGTGAGTGCATAAGAGGACAAGGGCATTATATAAATGCCAACAAAAACCTTAATCAGAGCATCCCTTGCAATTTTCGTTGAGCGCATGCGAAGAGAGCTTTGATTTTTGAAGGTTTTACGAATTTTGTAAAGGCTAAAGAGGAGAACGTTCGGAGGCATTAAGCACATAGGCCAGCGTGGCCTAGTGGTATGTTGGCTTGGCAACATTGACAAGGTCCCGCATTCGATTCGCTTGAGGTTTCCTTGTAAGGAAGAAGCACAGTTTTTGATTTTCATAAGAGCGCTTTTCGTGGGGACTTTTATGGTGGTCGTGCCCTTTTAGGCACGTGAGGGCACGTGGCCCAACGATGGCTTGGCTGCGGCTAAGGCATTGGGAAGGAGGACGTCGGGGGATCGAATCCCTCTGAGAGGCAAAGGCAAGTTTAATTTTTCATATTTTATTTTTTGTTAAATAGCCTTAAGGAGTAATAAGGGTTATGTTATGCCCTAGAAAATTGGGAAATTTTTGAAGGTTTTATTTTTGGAAGGGTAGCATATTATATATCGTTGGAAAGAATTTTTCAAGGGCTATTTGATTAACTTGCTTAGAAGGAGAAATAAGGTGTGTGTAAAGAGATATTTTTGGTTTTGTAAAAGAGGTTCATAAGTGAGTTTGATTTGTTCTTTTTCAAAGGGGATTAATTCTTTTATGAGAGGACATGGTGAATTTTATTGAGTAGGAGTAATAAGGTGTTATTGAGATATTATTTTATTGTTGTGATATTACTCAAGTCCTCTAACCTCTTTGTGATTGAAAAATATATATTTGAGAGTGTGTTGAGTTTGACAGATTTTGTGGACAACTCCTTGGCATCAAAAAGGTATGGGCAATATTCTTCATTGACTTATTTGGGTGATTGATTTCTGAAAATATCTTTGGAGAGAAAAGGATTGATTGTGGTTTCCTTTTTGAGGGTTGTTGGTTTAATGCTTCAAGGTTTTCTGGTTTGAGAGTTGTGATTAAACCTTTTTTTATAAGCATTGTTGTTGAAGCCAATTGGTTATGCAAAGAACTTGAACTTGAGTTAGAAAAGAACATGAGTATCATTGTTATGTGAGATTTGTTGTTGAGCATTGTTGGAAATATTTTGAGTTGGTTGATACATGCTTGGACTAGGGTTTGTGAGAAAGGATTGATCCTTGAGGTGATTGGTTGAGTAGAGTTGATTGAGCCTAGTCAAGTGATTGTGTGAAGTGGTTGTTCAAGTTCCATGAAACAAACTATTCTATATTCTGATTTGAGTTGAGATTGGGATTTGAGTATAGAACATATTGAGTCTCTAACAATTCTCTTTATGCTTCTATGAGATTGATTTGAGTTGAGATTGGGATTTGAGTATAGAACATATTGAGTCTCTAAAAATTCTCTTTATGCTTCTATGAGATTGATTTGAGTTGATATTGGGATTTGAGTATAGAACATATTGAGTCTCTAACAATTCTCTTTATGCTTCTATGAGATTGAGTTGAGATATTGATTGAGGATTTGAGTATAGAACATATTGAGTCTCTAACAATTCTCTTTATGCTTCTATGAGATTGAGTTGAGATATTGATTGAGCATTGAGTATAGAACATATTGAGTCTCTAACAATTCTCTTTATGATTCTATGTGATTGAACAAGTTCTGTGTGGACTTGTTAAGCATATTTGAGGTAAGTCTTTGAGAAGGCTTGTGGACTGATTTTGTGTAAGCTTTTGTGGAAGCTTGCAATGTAGATTTGAGCAAGTCCTAGAGAGGACTTATTGAGCAGATTTGGACAAGTTTTGAGTGATCTTGTTGAGCAGATTTGGATAGGTTCTTGAGTGAGCTTATTGAGCAGATTTGGAAAAGTTCTAAGTGAGCTTGTTGAGCAGATTTGAACAGGTTCTGTGTGGACCTATTGAGCAGATTTGGATAGGTTCTGTGTGGACCTATTGAGCAGATTTGAGCAAGTTCTGTGTGGACCTATTGAGCATATTTGAGCAGGTTCTGTGTGGACCTATTGAGCAGATTTGAGCAGGTTCTGAGTGAACCTATTGAGCATATTTGAGAAGGTTCTGAGTGAACCTATTGATAGAGATTTGGAGGTGATAGAGTATAGAGGACAAAGTCTCAGTGGATAGAGATATAGAAGCTAGGACAATTGAAGATAGATCTTCTGAGTGAGGAGTCTTCAAGTGGAGAGAGATCCACCATCGAGTGCAGCAGAGAGACAAAGTCTTCTAGAAGATCACTAGCCAGAGTAGAAGGGGAAAGAGTTCTCCTATGGAAGAGATCCATGAACTTGAGATTAGGGGATCAACATCTCCTTTGGACAGAGGTCCATAAACATTGTAATTGGGAAGGATTCCCAAGAGATTATTTGAGAAATATTTAGAAGAAATATTTTCTCTATGGAGGTAGCCCACATTGGGTGAACCACGTTAAAATTTGTGTCTCTATTGTGTATGGTGTTCTATGCATTGCTTTGATTACTACTATTGATACTGCTATCTATACACTGCATAATATTGAATTGAAAAGAAAAAGTAAAAAGTGGTCTTATACTGTTCACCCCCCCTCTCAGTATAAGCTTGTGTTCTTCAATTGGTATTAGAGCGGGTTCCTTCAGAAGAGTTTGACAGCTTGAAGGAAAAGCGGTCTAAGAACACAATGGATCAAAAGGATGGATTCTTCAATAATGCAGTACCAGTATTTGATGGAAGTGACTTCTTGTATTGGTGTGTGCTGATGAGATTCCACCTGATGGCACTTGGAAATGAAGTTTGGGATGCAGTGGAACTTGGATATGATTCAACAGTCAATCCTCCTATAGATAAGGAAGGTAAGCTTCTAATGCATGCAAATTCAAGAGCTATGAATGCAATTATAAAAGGATTGCATAGATCAAAATCTATGAAGGTTATGGAATGTAGAACAACAAAAGATATGTGGACACTATTGCATACCATATATGAAGGAGATAAAAGTGTCAGGAAAGCTAAGATCAGAAATCTCAAAGGAGTGAGAATTTAAGAATAAGGGATGATGAAAATATTCGTGACTATCTCAACAAGGTTGATGAACTTATACATGAGATGAAAGGTCTTGGAATGAAGGTTGATGAATATGATGCTTGCGATAAGATCTTGAGAACTCTTCCAAAAAGGTATAGTGAAAAGGTTTTTTCTATAGAAACATCAATTGATAGTGATAGTCTAACAAGAAATGCTTTGCTTGGTATGCTTACAACTTTTGAGATAAGAACAAAATATCCTATTCCTCCAAAAGAAGTTGCATTCAAAGTGGACAGAAAGAAAAATGGGAAGAAGACAGAATCAAGGAGTGAGTCATCTAGTGATGAAGAAGCTAACTATGGTAGAAGAGATAAAGGTTCTAGAAGACCCATAGATATAAGATCTATCAAGTGCTTCAATTGTGGAAAGTATGGACATTATGCAACAGAGTGCAAAGAGCCAAAGAACAACAATGATGAAGAAAAACAAGATCATAGGTACAGGGAATCTGAAAGATATAGGTACCAAAAGAAAAGTAGGGATGGACAAAATAGACAAGGGAAGAAGTTCTTCCAAAGGCAAAAGAGAAGCTACTATGTGGATAATGCAAGTAAGTACTCAATTGATAGTGATGCTAGTTTTTTAGACAATGATAGAGATGAAGTCTTATTTATGGTTGAAGAAAAAGATCCAGTTAAGAAAAAGACTCCAGTTATTCTCAAGTGTTTTAGATGTGGTAAATTTGGACATCTTGAAGATGATTGCACAAGGGATGGTTATAGTTTTAGTGATGATGATTTTGAAGATGCACTTGATAGACCAGATGAAAATATTCTAATGGCATTAGAAGAAGTGAGTGATCCTATAGAAGACAAGTCAAAAGAAAGAAATGATATGGACAAAGGAAAAAAAATAGAGGATTATTCAAAGGAAAAGGTTTATGAACCCAGGGGAAAAATTAAATTTCCCCGAAAAAAAAAAAAAAGAGAAAAAAAAAAAAAAAAAAAGAAAAAAAAAAGAAAAAAAAAAGTGATGAAGAAATATTATTGCTCATAGAGGATTTAGAGAAGTCAAAGGCTAAGGCAAGCAAGTTCAAAGATAAGTTAGAAGCAAATATTCTAGAATGTGAAAAGTTAACACAAGAAGTGGCACTACTAAAGAAATATTTAGAGGATTCCAAGAATAAGCTATACAAGTATGTAACCAGTGCAAAGAATGTGGATAAAATAGTCAAGATACAAAGAGGAGCAACAAACAAGACAAGTCTTGGTTCTAAACAGGTTCAAAATAAATGGGAAGCAAAGTCTACTTCAAGTCTTGAAGAAGAAGGAACTTCAGAAGAAGACACTTCAGAAGAGGGATTCTCAGATGAAAGCGGAAGTGAAAATGAGACTTCCAAGGATGAGTCAGATTATAGTGAGTCCAACAGGAACAGGGACAATGGGCAAAGAAGATACAGATGGAACAACAATCAAAATAGGAGACCAATGAGGTCAAGACAAGGAAGCTTCAATGGAAGATGTTTTTCATGTCACGGGTTTGGGCACATGGCTTCATAGTGCAGGACACATGAAAGATAGGAGTATGGAAAAGGACATCTTTTCCAAGGATATTGCTATTCATGTAATGAGTTTGGTCACAAGGCAATGAATTGCAGGATTCATGATAGAAGAGGATATGGCTTCACTAGGAGAAATCCTAAGATAGTTGCACATCCAAGGAATAATAACATTAAGTGTTATAAGTGCAATAATGATGGTCACATAGCAAGATGGTGTAGAGAAAATATTCCAGAAATAGGCATGAACAGGAACAGGAATATGAACAGGAACAGGAATATGAACAGAAATAGGAACATGAATAGAAACAAGAAGATGAACAGGAATAGAGACTCAAAAAAGAATAAGAACAAGAACAAGGATGAGAACAGGAATAGGAACAGGAATAGGAACATGGATGAGAACAAGAATAGGAACAAGAACAGAAGTGACGACAAGAACAAGGATGATGACTTGGAAAGAAACAGTGAGAGGATTCAAAAAATTCAAAAAATAAGAGAGAAATATAAAGGTAGATAATAGTGCTTTTGAGGAGTAGAAATACTCCCACCCTAGAATTAACCACCTCATGTGGAGGTGGGGGAGGGGCTAAGCTAAGAGGCTCATTCTTAGCCTCGAGCCCCAAAGGTGACCCTTTGCCATTGATGTCAAAGGGGGAGAGATTTGTGTATTGGGGAGATATTTGATATGGGGAGAGATTTGATATTTGAGAGAGCATTGAGCCAGGGGAGCAAAGTCCCAGGGGGAGCAGAAAAGAAGGTCAAGTTTCCAGTAAAAGGATATGAGTTGCCATCAATGACAAAGGGGGAGATTGTTGGACATTTTGAGTCCTCTAAGTCAAAGTTGTCATTGATGTCACCTGATAGAGTTATCACTCTTATCAAAGAATTCGGCAAGAAATAAAGTCGCCCAAGTCATCCAGGAAAAAGCTTCATCAATGCAAAAGTGAAAGGAAAAAGGCTCCATAATATTTTAATATTATTGGGAGCACAGGTTAAGCGATTGGTTTATAAAAACCCAAGATGGGTTATGGCAAAGGTTAAAAAGGAGGTTTAATAATTATTTATAAATTATTTAAATTCACAAGGAATTTAAATTTTATAAATAATATTTAATTATACCAAGGTTGGGCATTAAGACAAGGTTCTAAGGTTTAATTAAATTAAACCTAAGGTTGGTTCTTTTTAATTTATAATATTTAAATTTAAATTTAAATTTAAATTAATTATAAATTAAAAATCATGCCGATGTCAAAATTATTCGAAGCACCAACGTGAGTGCATAAGAGGACAAGGGCATTATATAAATGCCAACAAAAACCTTAATCAAAGCATCCCTTGCAATTTTCATTGAGTGCATGCAAAGAGAGCTTTGATTTTTGAAGGTTTTACGAATTTCGTAAAGGCTAAATAGGAGAACGTTCGGAGGCATTAAGCACATAGGCCAGTGTGGCCTAGTGGTATGTTGGCTTGGCAACATTGACGAGGTCCCATGTTCGATTCGCTTGAGGTTTACTTGCAAGGAAGAAGCGCAGTTTTTTATTTTTGGAAGAGTGCTTTTCGTGGGGACTTTTATGGTGGTCGTGCCCTTTTAGGCACGTGAGGGCGCATGGCCCAACGACGGCTTGGCTGCGGCTAAGGCATTGGGAAGGAGGACGTCGGGGGATCGAATCCCTCCGAGAGGCAAAGGTAAGTTTAATTTTTCATATTTTATTTTTTGTTAAATAGCCTTAAGGAGTAATAAGGGTTATGTTATGCCCTAGAAAATTGGGAAATTTCTAAAGGTTTTATTTTTGGAAGGGTAGCATATTATATATCGTTGGAAAGAATTTTTCAAGGGCTATTTGATTAACTTGCTTAGAAGGAGAAATAAGGTGTGTGTAAAGAGATATTTTTGGTTTTGTAAAAGAGGTTCATAAGTGAGTTTGATTTGTTCTTTTTCAAAGGGGATTAATTCTTTTATGAGAGGACATGGTGAATTTTATTGAGTAGGAGTAATAAGGTGTTATTGAGATATTATTTTATTGTTGTGATATTACTCAAGTCCTCTAACCTCTTTGTGATTGAAAAAGATATATTTGAGAGTGTGTTGAGTTTGACAGATTTTGTGGACAACTCCTTGGCATCAAAAAGGTATGGGCAATATTCTTCATTGACTTATTTGGGTGATTGATTTCTGAAAATATCTTTGGAGAGAAAAGGATTGATTGTGGTTTCCTTTTTGAGAGTTGTTGGTTTAATGCTTCAAGGTTTTCTGGTTTGAGAGTTGTGATTAAACCTTGTTTTATAAGCATTGTTGTTGAAGCCAATTGGTTATGCAAAGAACTTGAACTTGAGTTAGAAAAGAACATGAGTATCATTGTTATGTGAGATTTGTTGTTGAGCATTGTTGGAAACATTTTGAGTTGGTTGATACATGCTTGGACTAGGGTTTGTGAGAAAGGATTGATCCTTGAGGTGATTGGTTGAGTAGAGTTGATTGAGCCTAGTCAAGTGATTGTGTGAAGTGGTTGTTCAAGTTCCATGAAACAAACTATTCTATATTCTGATTTGAGTTGAGATTGGGATTTGAGTATAGAACATATTGAGTCTCTAACAATTCTCTTTATGCTTCTATGAGATTGATTTGAGTTGAGATTGGGATTTGAGTATAGAAAATATTGAGTCTCTAACAATTCTCTTTATGATTCTATGAGATTGATTTGAGTTGAGATTGGGATTTGAGTATAGAACATATTGAGTCTCTAACAATTCTCTTTATGCTTCTATGAGATTGATTTGAGTTGAGATTGGGATTTGAGTATAGAACATATTGAGTCTCTAACAATTCTCTTTATGCTTCTATGAGATTGAGTTGAGATATTGATTGAGCATTGAGTATAGAACATATTGAGTCTCTAACAATTCTCTTTATGATTCTATGTGATTGAACAAGTTCTGTGTGGACTTGTTAAGCATATTTGAGGCAAGTCTTTGAGAAGGCTTGTGGACTAATTTTGTGTAAGCTTTTGTGGAAGCTTGCAATGCAGATTTGAGCAAGTCCTAGAGAGGACTTATTGAGAAGATTTGGACAAGTTTTGAGTGAGCTTGTTGAGCAGATTTGGACAAGTTCGTGATATTATTGAGCATATTTGGATAAAGTTTTGAGTGAGCTTGTTGAGCAGATTTGAATAGGTTTTGTGTGGACCTGTTGAGCATATTTGCAAGTTATATGTGGACCTGTTGAGCAAATTTGAGCAGGTTCTATGTGGACATGTTGAGCAGATTTGAGCAGGTTTTGTGTGGACCTATTGAGCAGATTTGAGCAGGTTCTATGTGGACCTGTTGAGCAGATTTGAGCAGGTTCTGAGTGAACCTATTGAGCAGATTTGAGAAGGTTCGAGTGAACCTATTGATAGAGATTTGGAGGTGATAGAGTATAGAGGACAGAGTCTTAGTGGATAGAGATCCAATAGCCAGGACAATTGAAGATAAATATTCTGAGTGAGGAGTCTTCAAGTGGAGAGAGATCCACCAGTTAGTGTAGTAGAGAGACAAAGTCTTCTAGAAGATCACTAGCCAGAGCAGAAGGGGAAAGAGTTCTCCTATGGAAGAGATCCACGAACTTGATATTAGGGGATCAACATCTCCTTTGGACAGAGGTCCATAAACATTGTAATTGGGAAGGATTCCTAAGATATTATTTGAGAAATATTTAGAAGAAATATTTTCTCTATGGAGGTAGCCCACATTGGGTGAACCACGTTAAAATTTGTGTCTCTATTGTGTATGGTGTTTTGTGCATTGCTTTGATTACTGCTATTGATACTATTATCTATACACTACATAATATTGAATTGAAAAGAAAAAGTAAAAAGTGGTCTTATACTGTTCACCCCCCTCTCAGTATAAGCTTGTGTTCTTCAAATCCTAGTAAAGTATCTTCATTGGAATGTGAAGAAGTTAGAAAAACTAGAATGATGCTAATGAGAATATTTGATAGGACAATAAAAACCACTAGAGTAGATATGAAATAAGAGTCTTTGGCCAAAAGAACAAGAAGAGGACAAAAATAAGTAGATGGAAGAAACTCATCAATAAATAAATCTCTCTAAATGACAATATTTCAATTGTTGGGATCATACATGTGATAAGGCTTGGAGGTGTCAAAATACCCCACAAAAATATAGTGATGACTCTTCAAATCCAACTTATTCCATGTATATTTAGGAATATGAGAATACGTAGTGCATCCAAAGGCATGGAAGTGAGACATATTAGGCTTTCTGACTATCAATATCTTAAGAGGATTCATACCCTAAATAACTCAATTCAAATTCTGATTAATGACACATTATAAATAATATTAATTTACCCAAAACACAAAGTTCAATCTACTTGGAATGTAATATACATCTATCCATATTCATAATAACCTTATTCTTCTACTTGACCACCCCATTTTATTTAGAGGTATAATGAACAATCCTCTAAAAATAAATTGCATGAAGAAATAAAATATCAACAAAGGTATGACTTACATACTTACCTCCTCCATCTATCTAAAAGTGTTTGATCTTCCTTTCTATAGACACCAAAACCTAGGCACTTGCAAAAGCACATTCACATTATAAATATTTATAATAAAATATATGCCTAAGTCCAAACTTAGGTATATAAATCCTACACATTAAAAGTATTGTCTAGATTTTCTAAATCTAGAAAATTTGCCTAGGATAGCCTGCCTACCCACTAGACATATGTCCTAGCCACATCACCACCATATCTTGCCACATCTTACACACCCTTTCACTCTTATCCCTTCACATGGGACATCCCTCCACTTGGATGGAACACCCTTGGTGACTCAATCTAACTGCCCTAGAGATGTGGCAACTCTAGCTTACCATTTGGCAATGCTAGCTTGCCAGCTCTATTTCCCTCCAAAATGCGAAGAGCCTATAAAGGCACCTTCACTTCATCAAAAAAAGAGAGGCTAAAATAATATGCCATCAGGATGTTTGTTGGTCAGGGATTTGGTACCTCACGAATGATGGGCAGATCAGCACCAACATTGAATGGTCATCAAGTTGGGATGGGGTGGTCGATCTCCAAAGAAGGTTAGTTCCTCTACTATGGTTCCAACAATCTATGCCACAAAGTAGAAAAATGGAAAAGAGGGAAATAAATGCAAAAATGGTTGTAGCCAGAACTCACAAGGGTGGGTATAGCCACATCAAGACACATGCAGGTGTTGCACCGTGGGTAGAAACATAAACTTAACACCTAACATATCAGCCTATTAGGGTAAAATAGGTAGTCTATTACATTATACTACATAGGTAAATTATTGCATTTACTTTTCTACTTTCTACCATGTAGATATTTACTGTATTAAATATCTAATGGTTATTTCCTAAATATCCTAGGTGAAGAGTCCTCTTGAGGCTCCCGCTCAGTGGGAGTGTGCCCCCAAGCAAGGTCAACCAAGAGCGCATTGAGAGTAGGAGCACCCTCACACTCCCCCATGGTCAAAGCCAATCAAGAGTGCATCGAGGGCAGGTGCACCCTCACACTCCTGGTACAGTGCTCAAGGTGTTGCCTGTCGAGGGCATAGATCACTCAAAAATTGTGGACACCTAACCTACTCAATGATCTAACTTAGTTACATGCAAGACACTAGATTTGACTCAGATCTTGAGGACACAATAGAGAGGTTACACGTGGCGAAAGAAGACAGGTGACACGTGGTGAGAGCAGATAGGTGAGACGTACGACTAAAGTTTGGGTGAAGTTGTGACAAGTGGTATCAAGCAATTGAGCAAAGAGCGACGCGTGTTAGTGGGATATAGGTTCGTTGGCTCATCGATTTACCGAAGGTAATCACACGATTTATTGCACATTCTGGATTTTAAAGCCTGAATTCATCCCTTTCGAAATGAATGTGGGATAAAACACCCACAAAAATAATTGCCACCTGCCAAAAATTCAAATACATGCACACGGGGCTAGCTTCCAAAGTCGCCCCAGCAGTGCAGTGGTCAAGTTCAAAAACTTGACGCGTGTGGTCGAGGGATCGACCCCTGAGTGCTCCATTTTTTGAAACAAAGGTGCATTTTTTGATTATTTGGCTCTATTACTATTTTTTTTTTTAATTCTTAAAATTAATAATTTTTTAGATAATTTTTTATAATTTTACATTATTTTTTATTAGAATAATCAATTTTTTCCTCATTAACTGATTATTTTTCTCAAAAAGGTGTTTTATTATTCAAAATTAGAGTCTTTAAATTTATTTTTTTAGCATTCAAATTGAAAACCTTTTAAAGCCAATTTTTTTTTTGCAACTATAACAATTCCATTTCTTATGTTTTCTCCACATTTGGGGATAAAGAGACAAAGAAACAAACAATTTTGTTGCAAAACATAAAAACTCTTCAATTTTTTTTTGAAAGAACAAAACTTCAACATTTCATGAAGATCAAATCTTGGGTAAGGAAAGCTCTTCGTCGTCAAAGAGTAATAAGAAAGAGAAACAAATTGTGAAGGCAAACTACTAGATCCAATTTCCATCGTATGCTTCGTACATATCATAAATCAATTCCTCTTTCAATTATCTATACTGATCCATGGAAAGGGTTGGATAGAAACTCTGATCCCATAAGGATTCGATAACCTTTTGATCCTAATGCACCACCCATATTTGAGTATTGAATACAAAACCAAGTCGTGTGTCGACTGGTCTGGAAGCCTTTCAAACGCGGTTCGTGTATTGACTTGTCTTGAAAGGAGTGTTTTTTTCTTAATTTTGTAAAAAATAATGGGGGATAGAGGACACATTTGTGTTTCTTATTTTTTGCAAAATTATAGAACAAAGGGGGGATATTTTAGTATAATAAGGTGCATTCTCGATTGTACTCGACACCTTTTCTCAAAATTGGCTACACTAGGTGCATTTTCGGTTGCATCCAACACCTATAGTGATAAAAATTTGGGTCACTCTTTTGATTTATTATTGCACTAACCATCACTTGTTTTTTGCAATTACAAATCATAACATCAAAGAGTATTTCAAAACCCAAACTTCACTAATAATCATGATAAATCTTGCTCAGGTTAAATAGCCAATTATTTATACATCCCCTCCAAAGTCATAAAATCAATCACCTTGATTTACTCTATTTGTTTGGCTTAAACTCCTCAAAATAATCATTCTTATTCAAGGGTATTTAGGCAGGGGCCATTAAATATCGTAAAGAGTAAATTAAAAGTCTTCCAAAAACCTCCCCATCAATTTACTCTATTTATTTGTCTTAAACTCCTCAAACTAATCATTCTTATTCAAGGGTGTTTAGGCAGGGGCCATTAAATATCAATAAGAGTAAATTAAAATCTTTCAAATACTCTTTTGAGAGTATATTGCAAGATAAGTCATCTTGGTAAAAAAAATTCTTTTTTGAATCTTCACAATGGCATTGATAAACAAATATTTGAATGATAATCAATTGCTTAAAGGTTCAAACTATTCTGCCTGGAAAACCGAGATGAAAGCTATTTTAACTATAGGGGAAATGTGGGGTATAGTGGAAGGCATTGATTCAAGACCCACATCCCTAGGAGCAGATCAAACAGCATGGGATAAAAAGGACATAAGACTTTCCTTGTTGATCTTGTTAGATATTACTGAAGACATCTAGCCTCACATAAGTGAAGCTAAAAATGGTAAAGAGGCATGGGATGCCTTATCTACCATTTTTGAAGGAAATAATCAATCAACGATTCTTAATCTTCAAACTCAACTTCATACTCTTCAAATGAAGTCAGGAGAAACAATAGAGCTATTCCTCTACAGAGTGACATAAATAAAAATAAAAAATGCAAGCCTTAGGAGAAAATGTGGAAGACAAAGTCTTGACTTCAGTCATATTGAGGGCTCTTCCAGACTCCTATAGAATGTTGATCACTTTCCTTCAAGTCTCTGGTAGGACAATGACCTTTGTAGAGTTGGTAAACATGCTTCAAACTGAGGAAGTAAATCAGATCCAAAGAGACGATGCATCTAACAATACACTCTTCTCAAATAGACAAGGTGGAAATAAAAATGGGAATCAACAAAAGAGATCATCTAATAAAGGCAAAGGCAAAGAGACTCAAAAGAAGAAGCGGTATTGCAAAATTTGTGATAAGGACATTCATGAAACCAAGAGATGTTAACCAAACTACCCAATGAACAAAGACAAAACAAAGGCAAAGGCAAACCAGAGAACAAGAACAAGAAACAACAAGGACATATTGCTGCTACTGAATATTCTAGTTCAGACTCTGAACAAGCACACAAAGTGCTCATGACTCATACTAATTCCCCTCACAAGGATACAGTGTGTTACATAGATTTAGGTGCTAGCAAGCATATTACTGGCAATAATTCTTGGTTTGAGACATTTGAGGCACGAGAGGGCAGACCAGTAACCATTGCTGATGATAAGACCTATTGAGTCCAGGGAGAAAAAAGTGTTTATATTTCCCTTCCAGATGGAAAATGTCAGATTCAAAATGTTCTTTATGTACCAGGATTGAAAAATAATCTTTTGTCAGTTTCACAAATTCTAGATAAAAACATGACTGTCAACTTCAGAATTGAAAAAGGAAATAAATGTTGTTATATCACCCAGAGAGGCAAACACATAGCAACGAGTTCTTACAAGCATGGCTTGTTCACTTTAGATGCAATTTCCTCACCACATGTTGCCATGGTGGTAACAACAAAAGAGGCCACTTCTCTATGGCATAAGAGATTTGGGCATCTAAGTTTAGGGTATTTACTTGAACTAAGTAAATATCAAATGGTGAAATGACTTCCTAACCTTTCATCTACTTTGCCAGTGTGCTTAGATTGCTTGGCAGGAAAGTAACACAAAGTACCTTTTGAACCTAGCTCTTCTAGAGCTAAGGCACCTTTGGAGTTAGTGCACATAGATTTGTGTGGTCCTATGCCTAATAGTTGTGCAAGAAAATGGTATTTTCAATTTTTTGTTGATGATCACTCACGGAAAATGTGGGTCTTATTCTTGCAGTTGAATTCTGAAGCATTTGACTATTTTCAACAATTCAAGAAACTTGTTGAGAAATAATCAGGATGCTTTATCAAGACCCTCCATTTAGATCGAGGGGAGAATACACATCAAATAAATTTTCTTCATTTCTAAAGACACATGGGATAAAAAGGTAGTTAACAACAGCCTATTCTCCTAAGTCAAATTGAGTTGCTGAGAGAATAAATTGTTCCATTATGGAAATGGTACGATGTATGCTTAAGGGAGCAAATCTTGAGCAAAAGTACTGGGCTAAAGTTGTGACAACTACAGTATATCTTTTAAATAGGGCACCCATAAGGCTCTTAAAGGTATGACTCCTCAAGAAGCATGGAGTGGAAGGAAACCCTCCATATCTCATCTACATATTTTTGGGTGTAAGTCATTCATGCATATACCTAAGGAGAAAAGAAAGAAATTAGATGAGAAGACCCTACAGTGCATTTTTCTTGGATATGATGACTTTTAAAAATGCTATCAGTTGATAGATCCATTTACTAAGAAAATACACATCAGTAGAGATGTGGTGTTCGATAAGGCTTTCACACCTAACACTACATCAGTATACCTGGAAGATGAGGAGCCACCGCAATACAAAAAGCCTCCAAAATGGTATACTAGTACGGTGAGAGACTCCAAACTCACCTCACCTCCATATATCACTCTCAATCATCCTCTCACTCATAGCATGTCTTGATAGAAAAAGGCAAAAGCATCCACTTTGATTGATGACCTTTGCAAATATTTTCAAGAGCTTTCTATTGGCATAAAGATAGAAAGTGGAGAAGATATGGAAGTTGATGAGGAGAGGCTTTATATGTCTTCATATGATGAAAATGAACCCTCTATAGTTTATTAAGCGCTTAGTCATCCCCAGTGGAGGGCAGCTATGGATGATGAACATAAATCCCTCATCAAAAACAAAACATGGAAACTGGTCGAATTACCTAAAGGAAAGAAGCCCATTTGCTGCAAATGGGTTTACAAAGTCAAATATAAGGCATATGGTACCATTGATAAGCATAAGGCATGTCTTGTGGTAAAGGGCTATGCTCAAAATGAGGGCATTGATTATGAAGAAACCTTTGCACCCACTTCAAGGATGACCACAATTCATTTTCTTTGTGCTATGGCAGCACAATTCGGATGGAAATTACATCAAATGGATGTAAAAAATGCCTTTCTAAATGGTGATTTAAAAGAAGAGGTATACATGTCTCAACCTTAAGGATTTACTGAGGAAGGCCATGAGCAACAAGTTTACAAATTGGTCAAATCATTATATGGGCTAAAACAAGCCCCAAGAGCATGGTACATCAAAATGGATAGTCACCTATTGCAATACAATTTCAAGAGAAGTCCATCCGATGCAAATATCTAAATTAAGAACACAGGTTCTGAAATAGTTATTCTCGTATTATATGTAGATGATCTGATAATTATCGGTAATTCAGAGAAATTGATTAGTGTCGTAAAGGATGAATTGAAAGAGTCATTTGATATGAAAGATCTAGGACTTATCCACTACTGTCTTGGCCTTGATATAGAACAGAAGAAGAATCATCTTAGGGTGACTCAAAAAAAGTATGCCAAGACTTTAGTAGAAAAATATCGTATGACTGATTGTAAGTCCAAAGCAACACCTATGGAATCAGGGCTTTAGTTATCATGGTATGATGACTGACCACAGGTAGATGGCATGCTATATCAATAGATTATTGGAAGCCTCATCTATCTGACCAATACTAGACCAAACATCACTTTTGTTGTAAACTATCTCTCTTGGTTCATGCAAGAACCAAAGGGTTCTCACTAGAAAGCAGCAAAGTGTGTTCTCCACTACATTCGTGGTAGTGTAGAATATGGTTTAGAGTATAATAAGAATAACTCATTCTTATTACAGAGTTACACTGACTCTGACTATGTTGGATCTATAGATGACCAAAAGTCAACATCAAGATATGTATTTCATCTAGGATCTGGTCCTGTCTCATGGCATATTAAAAAGCAACATGTGGTTGAATTATCTTCAATAGAGGTAGAGTATCATGCTGCACGTGGAGCTGTGTGTGAAGCGATATGGTTAACTTGCATCTTGGCAACTATGGGTCTACCAAAGAAACTTTTGATTCATCTATTTTGTGACAACCAAGGTGTTTTGAACTTGGTCAAGAATCCAGTTCACCACAAACATACAAAGCATATTGACACAAATTGTCATTTCATTTGTGATGAAGTTCTTAAACACAATATCAAGCTCCAACACATTCCCACCAATGAATAGGTTGCAGAAATCTTCACAAAGGCACTTGGACGTGTCAAATTTGAGTTGTTCCAAAGCAAAAATTTTATAGCAAAGTAATGTAATAATGGGGGGATGTTAGGGTAAAATATGTAGTATATTGCATTATACTACATAAGTATATTATTACATTTACTTTTCTACTTTCTACCATGTAGATATTTACTGTCTTAAATATCTAATGGTTATTTCCTAAATATCCTAGGTGAAGAGTTCTAAACCAAACTCTCTACCTCTTGGCAGATTGTTTGGCGTGACAATAGTCTATTCAGTTTTGGATTAGCTATTTTGTAACCTATTTAAACTATAGCCCCTAAGCTATATGGTTAATGCAAATATTTCATTTATCAATCATTCAATATCTCCTGGTCACACAGCCAACTATACCTTCACTGAACATTTTGAAGCAGAGGGTGGAGAGTTAATTCCAAAATCAGGGAGTGGGTGCATGAATTCCTGAAAGCAAAATTAGATACGATAGAATTTAATAGAAATAAACCCTTATCCAATGTTATGAATGCAAATTCCAGAGCCACCTAGTGAATTTCATGAAATCCAGATTGTAGAATTATATGAAACCATCCAACTAACCAAAGTAGAAATAAACACTCATACATTCAATGCAAAGAAATGAAAGTAAAATCAGAGACCAAACAATGCTAATCTTATTTTTACACAGTGGTGAAAACCTTACATATGAATTGTAATGGCTAAATAGTCACCCTTGGGAATGACCAATATTCCACTATTTATAGGTATTTTACTTTAAACTCAAAATTCAAACATTAATGATGGTAGAAAAGAAGACAACACTTGAATCTGATAGGCACTCAACTGGTACACTGCTCCTCGGGATGGCAATGATCTTCTAGAAGGAGGTAGATGCATCCATTTTGATCTAAGCTCGTAGAACCACTAATATTTATATCCAATGTATTAATTTTCATCTACCTCATCCTTTTACTCGATCGACGATCCTCTTGTTAGGTGATGAATGACTGGCATTAATCACCTTAAATCAGTCACTTCTACATATGATCGCCTAGTACTTGGACTACTAGAGCATTGAATACTTCTCTAGTTTGAATTTAAAGAGATGGCAGGAGCTTTGTGTATCAGGTGGGTGCATTATTCGTCCTTCCTTTGACCCTTGGAGTCATCATAAAGAAGGGTGGTTATTTGTTTAGGTTTCCACCTAATTTACACATGAAGTACCTGCCTGAGAATGGGTGGGAGTCTTCATCCTTCCTATGGGTAAAATTATCCATTTATACACCCGTGCTAGCTGCTAGAAAAGTCCACCCAATGAGTTGATGGGTATTTTGGATGGTTCCACACAATGCAAGTGGTGAATCATTTTCCTGCTCTATTATCCATACCGCTTGATTAAACAACCCATCATCTGTCTGATGCTTGTATCCACCCATTATTATTTTCACCACTACATATCTTCTACATGTCCATTAAAATTCCAAAAATTTGATGACCTCTTTGAAAGGAAGAGTGGGTGAAGGGTGTAAAGTTTCACCCACTCTTCTAGCGACTCATCGAAGTTTTTCACTTTGGAAAAAAAAGGAACCCAACTAGCCTTCGATTAGAAAAATTACTTTCAAGAAAATAAAAAATAAGGGATAGAGAATGCACAAACAAAGAGAATAAGAGAAGGTAGGCAATGGAGGGGAATACATGAAAAACAATATGGCAAAAGGTAGTGGAAAGTAAAAAATAAAGAAAGCACAAGGGAGAGGACAAGCAAAGGGGAAGGGAAGTCCTCAGGAATGAGAATGAGAAAACACTGGAAGGAGGAAAGGAGGAGAAAATGATGGGACACAATACTAATAAAACCCTAAGAAGAAGAGAAGAAAAACTACTCGATCCATGGGATACTCCCTTAGAGCAATAGACTAAATCTCTTGGTTCGTGGGATATCCCAAAGTATTGTAAACTCATAAACATACTTTGTTGCAACTCAAAGCTAATTCAAGAATAGACAAGTTAACCAAAACCATAGTAAGCAACTAATTTTGACAATATGCCTATTCTTGAATTGGCTTTCCACCATGCAGGTTTCAAAAGGACTCACTTCCACCATAGGCACGTCATGAGACTCATAAACTGCCTTTATGCATTCATTATTTCTTCATATTGTTGTTTGGAATGCATATATATAGAGGGAATGTGTAGTGGAATAAGCACCCTTTTCAAAATATTTTGCCAAACGTCAATTGTTGATTTGTGCCATCTTTGGCGTACCGATGTATCTTCTGGATTACTCAAGTCTTACTAGCTTTTGCTTAATGCAATCAAATGCTTTTCTAATTTTTTCTACTATCTCATCCTTATCCATTAGACTGTAGAGTCACAAATACAAAATCCAAAAAAGAAAAAAAAATACCTCCAAAGAGAGAAAGTGCTTAGAAACTAAAAGCGTCAACTAGAAATTCCTCTTTTATCCTGAGTTATGCCAACTTGGTATATTTTTATTTAACTACCAACTTATGTATACAAAATTTTGGTGCAACTAGCATGCCACCACCAACCAGTTTACCTTAGGAACTTCACCCAGTAAATTTATAGTGATTGGACCAAATTATATTGTACATTAAGCATTCTTCATGGTCCAGTTGGTACTTTCCCAAGGTTTTCCAAGCTGTACTAAGGATACAACTTGGTGAATCATCATTCCTACCAGTATCTATGCAATTGATGATTATTGTGACAATAAATTTTGCCATGCGAGAGCCTTTTTTAGGTACTAGTTCATTTGGCAACAAGCTCTTGTGTCA
Source organism: Wollemia nobilis (assembly GCA_028583015.1). Taxonomy (NCBI): domain Eukaryota; kingdom Viridiplantae; phylum Streptophyta; class Pinopsida; order Araucariales; family Araucariaceae; genus Wollemia; species Wollemia nobilis. Next base: position 865,296 of record JAQPPZ010002552.1, read on the forward strand.
CCATTCCTTGGGATTCACCTACTGTGGGATCCTCACTGTGTATACCTTTGACGTTCCTACATGTATTTGATAGTAGGGGCCATTGATTGGTACCCTTGTAGCTTGTACATTTTTGGGACCTACCTCTAATCCCTCCTAAAAATGGCTTAGCCCTTTCTCAGTGTCCTCTTGGATACAAAAGGATGTAAAATTATTGTCTCTTTGCAAGTGGATTACCCATTTTATCTAGGTACTCTATCTATTATGAGAAGTTACAAGCAACAAAATTATTCTTTGTAGAAATAGTGCTTGCATTTTCTATGCATGGGCCCAATAAGAGATCTACCCTTTGAGTTCCACATGACTACAACCCTGGATCTTGCACAATTTTCGATGACATTCATGGTGGATACTATGCAGTCATAAAGGGGGTAGCAGTGGATGAGAAAGGGGATGAGAGAGTGGAATATTTGGAAGAAATATTTTCTACTTGAAGTAATAATTGCTCAATCCGCACAGCCTCCTGAAAGATCTAAGGGAATTTGCTTTCCCCAAATTAATACAGGAAGAGGCTCATATCCGAGCTGAGAGCTTACATGTAGTACAAGTGACCTTGGGCGAGGGATAGTTGGATTTTGATGGGAATCCTATCCCAAATCCTTTTGAATCTTATATTGAAATCAATGATTGATTCAAAAGGAGCCCTCTTGATGAATGTAAGATGCATCAAGAGTTGAATGGGATCCATAGAGCCATAAAATGTGTCAATAATTAGTCTCACAAAATCTATTCATGAGTGTATAGTTTTTCACCCAAGGGTACAATACCATAATAGCACCCTCCCTTCTAGAGACAACACCAGAAGCCTGATCATGACGTATTCATGGGTGATATAGTGAAGGGTTGCTAGTGCAGCTACATATTCAAGGTGCTCCTGAGTAGTTCCCATGGTGGCATTATATTTTTTTAGGATTTTTATGGCACCCTTGGGAATTTCATGTCAACATTGGAGGTTTAGTGGACCAGGATCATTCCAATGAGGGTAACACAGTTGAGCCATCTTGGTACCCGTATTTAGAGGTCTTGGTTCTTATGTTGGATCCAGAGTCAGAGTTGGAGTTGTTAGATGAACATACTATCTTTTCTAGTGAGGTCAATATTATTCACCAAACCTTGAGTCCTCTGGGATGTTTGGATCTTTAGCATAGTAAGGTGACTGATCTCATGATATGGAAATGTCACCTAGTTGGAGTCGTCAGGTGATTTTGAGAAGATATGGGTAAATTAGAGTATCACCAAACTCTGACTTCCTAAACCATGAGAACTCAATGAGTTCCCTGGAGGAGTCACTAAAAATTATTGGTCAGGGATCTAGCATTACACTAATGATGAGTGTGGATCGATGCCAACATTGAATGACCATCAAGTTAGGATAGGGTGATCAATATTTGGAGAATATCGGTTCCTCTACGGTGGTTCTAGATATCTACATTGCAAAGTAGGTAAAGAGAAAAAAGAGAAATAAATGGGAAAATGACCATAGCCAGAACTCACAAGGATGAGTATAGTCACATCAAGACACATGCAAGAATTGCACCATGGGTGGAAACACAAACCTAACACCTAACAGATCAGCCAATTGTACCTTCACTAAACACTTTAGAGCGAAGGGTGGAGAGCAAATTCTAGAACCGGTGAGTGGGTGCATGAAATATAGAAAGTAAAATTAGAGTGCTCCCATTCAATCAAATTTAATAGAAATAAACCCTTACCCATGTTATGAATGCAAATTCTAGAGCCACCCAATGAATTTCATGAAATCTAGATTGCAGAATTATATGAAACCACCTAACTGACCAAAGAAAAAATAAACACTCATACATTCAATGTAAATAAATGAAGGTAAAATTAGAGACCAAATAGTGCTAATCTTATATTTACACAGTGGTTAAAACCTTACATAAAATGTAATGGCTAAAGAGCCACCCTTGGGAATGACTAACAATCCACTATTTATAGGTATTAATTCAAACATTAATAATGATAGACGGGAAGACAACACTTGAAGCTGATAGAAGGTCAACTGGTACACTACTCCTTGAGATGTCAGTGATATTCTAGAAGGAGGTAGATGCATTCAATTTGATCTGGGCCCTTGGAACCATTAACATATTTTCCTAATGCATTAATTTTCATCTACCTCATCCTTTTACTTGATCGATGATCATCTGGTTAGGAGATAAATTAATGGCATTAATCACCTTGGGATAAGTGCATCTTTAATCAATCATTTATACGTACAACCATCTAGTACTTGGACTACTGCAACATTGAATACTTCTCCTATTTGAATTTTAGGTGACCGTGGGAGCTTTGCATGCTGGGTGGGTGCGTTATTCATCCTTCATTCTACCTGTGGATTCATCAATAAGAAGGGTGGTTATTTGTTTAGGTTTATACCCAATTTGCACATGAAGGTCCCCCCTGATAATGAGCAGGAGTCTTCATCCTTCCTATGGGTAGGGTTCTCCATTTATCCGCCCTTGTTAGTCACTAGAAAAGTTTACCCAATGAGTGGGTGGGTCTTTTGTATGGTTCTTCCTAAGGCAAAGGGTGAATTATTCACCCGCTCCATTATCTGCCCCACTTGATTAAACAACCCACCATCTGCTTGATGCTTGTATCCACCCATTATCATTTTTATCGCTACATATCTTCTACCCATCCATTAAAATTCCAAAAATTTAGTCAAATATTTAAAAGGGGTACACTTTTGAAAGGAAGAGTGGGTGAAGGGTGCAAAGTTTCACCCACACTACCAAAATCATGATAGAAGCTCGTACACATCCTGAGGAGATGGAGGATTCAAAGCCCCGAGGTGCCATTTTGAAATTTTCCTCCACTCAACCTCAATCACCCACCCGTGGTTATGCAGTTTTGACCATGATCCTATGATTGCTTAATTGTCATCCCATAATTGTTCAAACTCACTCACATGCATGCAATTATTCAGAATGCGCCAGAGTCATAAACAATAGAGATTGATAATCTAGAATTTTATAAGATATTTAGGTTTGCTTTTGATATTTTCTGCATTGCACTTTAATTTTTGTAAGCATCCATTTAAGGGTTTTATTGTATTGTTTATTAATCATATATGCAGGTGCTACAAAAACCTTGTTTGCACTTCTTGTGTTCAAGATATATATCCTTGAGTAGCTACTAAAGCTAGAGTGGCCCCATTCCCAGGATACTCAAGCCCACTCAACCTTTGAAGTTGTAGTAGAGAAGCAAAATACACCAGTCTAGATTTCTTAGAGAATGAGAGACCATCATTTTTAACATGTATTTTGTAAAATGGAAGCATTGTACTTATTACCTCACATTGGGGTAACAACATTGTAAAAATGGGAGATCAAGGCTCCCCTATTTAATACAAAGATCATTCATTTTATTTGCAATCACTTCATTTTCATTTTATGTGTTTGGTATCATTTCTTTTGTTGCAAACAATGGCCATCATGGTGGGACTCCCAAAGGGTTCTATTGTTGATACCTTGTTTTTTCTTGTTTACTAATTTCTCTGTTTGTTGTTGTAGGTTTTTGAATTCAAGTTGTGGATATCAAGGATTGACCATGAGAGTCTCAAAATATGTCTTGACCCGACCCTACGCCTGAGGAACCATAAGCGCGTAGTTATAGACCTAAATAATCACGAATAGATGATTGGAATTCTACAAAATCATGAACTTATGATTGGAATCATGTAGAACTATGAACCTACAGTTCGATAAGCAGGAAGGAGTAGTGAAAGGACTATAGGTTTGTACATTCAAAAACCCTCTTTTCCTTTTTCTTTAAATTGTTTTTAAGAAAAATAAATGAATATCTATCTTGTCAGTCTTGTTTGTTATGTGCATATAGTTGTTAGGCTAGGTTCAAGTTCAAATATATATATATATATATACAAAAGAAAAAGAATTTTTCATCTTGTATCATATCCTATATCATTTGCAATGTCTAGCTAGGGACATTCTACTACAACTGTGGATCCACAATTTTTTAATTGCCCAATGATAGTTAACAAGACATAACCACCCAATAGGGGTTGGCTATGTACTTCATAACCCTTATAGGCTTGGTATGAAATTTACATTTGGGCCCTTGATATTTTTTTGATTTTCCCTATCTATTTTTTCTTCTACATATAGGTAATAATCAAAAATGCATTTTAATTTGCATCACACCATAATAAATAAAATTCCTCACACACTTACACGTGAAAATTGGCAATGTTGGATTTCATCACCAACCCCCAATCATTACCCTATTAATTTGGCCAAGGCTAATCCAAGAACCATTATAGCCATGGAAAATAGCGCATTCCTTTTCGGAGGGTTTATCATTAACCACCATGAACTGGGTGAGGACTGGTAGTACCTAGGTTTCCTCATCGGACTTGGACTTCATCACCAAGCCTTGATAGGTTTCACAACTTGGATTTCATCACCAATTTAGTGTATGCAAGTATTTGGGTGAAAACTATAAATTCATATTAGGGTCAACCTTGCACTTTTGTTCAAAAAAAATCAAAAAAAATTTGAAACTAAAAAAAATCAAAACCTTACAAAAACTTATAAACATTTTTTTTGTTTGTTTGCTTTGCATATTGTATTTTTGTGTTTTCACCACATATTCACACATGTACCTTTACACTTTCAACCTCATCCCACCCTTAGATTTAGTTACCTTCCTCCATGGAGTTTCTTGCTCAATATTCCCAAGTCCCCACCACTTTAGCGATAGGGCAAGCCAGTGTGGCCAACAGTATACATCTATACTTGTTCATTGGCCTATCTAGTGGTACCCCCAATTCATACATAGATATGATGCACAGGGCTACTCATACCACCATTCCAAAAACTCTTAGTAATGAATCGCCCATGCCATCTAACGATCGCATCACATATGTGGTCATGAAAATTGTCAGGACTTACTTGAAAGTAGCCAGCTTGATCTTTCCATCATTTCACCACTTACCATTCCACCTTGCACTATTCCTACATTATAGCAGGAAACCACCTTTTCACACCCACAACATACCAATCAATATTTTACAACTATACTTTTTGAATCAACTACTACAACCATGACTAATATCCACCCATCATAATCTCATCAGCACATCTCTATCCTACCAAATCAAACCATCACCTATACTAACCCCCTCTATGAAGTACATGTTAATGTTGCTTCACAAGTGACCACGTCCATCCCATCCACCACATCCATGGATCCCATACAGTAAAACATCTCTCATTCACTGGTAATACCTATTGCCACTTACCCTCTGTCTACATCCACTCACATGGTTACCACCCAACCAACCCAATCATATACCCCCCATATGGCCATACCATATTCATCAGTGATTGCTTTACAACAAGCATTTATTCATTTACAACAATTGCTTTTGGATAATCCTAACGAAAGCATTAATCTTGATCTGCAACAACAATTGTAGGGGGTAGATCCTAACCAACCATCCACATACCTTCTTCACTCAATATCCATCTTGGGTGTCATGATCCCAATCGTAACCATACCCACTAATCCACTTCATCATACATATGCTAGCTCTTCAGGTCAGCATACCATCATACCCTTGTCTCCTCATCATCATCAAAACCACCAAAAACAATCATTTCATAGTCCATTTCACACTAGCATTGATCATCATCAGATCCCAAATAACAATACACAATATTTTTAGCAACAACAAATTGATTCGAGTTTTAATACTTTGCTAGAAGATCCTAAGTTTCAATTTTTACAAAGTCAAATTGATAGCTTGGCCATGCAAACATTGGCTATGCAATATTAGAAACCTAATTTAAGGCAACTAATCAATCATCCCATTCATGCTTCGGTAACATCACCGCCTTACTCGATAGGTTTTCAAATATCAAAATTTGATAAATTCAAGGGGGATGAGGACCCTCAGGAGCATGTGAGTGGATTTATCAACGCATGTTTTAGTTTTTAAAACAATGATGCACTTATGCTCTGTATATTTCCTCAAATATTTGGAGGGTATGCCCTAGATTGGTACAACCATATTTTGCATCAAAGTATTTATACTTTTGAGCAACTAACAAACCAATTCTTGGAACGTTTCTCTTTGAATTTTAGAAAACAACATTGATCGATCTGCTCAATATAGGACAATATGATGATGAGTCGATCTATGAATTTGGAAACTGTTGGAGGGATATCATTACCAAATTACCATTCTCCCTTCCCATGATGGAATTAAATCAAATGTTCACAAGGAGTTATTCCAAACCAATCTCCTTGTTACTAAAGTTACAACAATATAGGACATTCAAAGAAGCACTCACCCAAGCTAGAGTAATAGAAGAAATTAAAATCCAAGAGGACAATATAAAATAAAAAAATAAAGAATGGCAGAAAAAACATCAAAAGGAGAACAACCATGGTCAATCCAAGGTCGACCAGGTTAATCAAGTAGTCTTAAGCCAACCTTCATAGCAAATCCATCAAGATCAAGTTCAAGTACAACAACCCTTACTGTAGCAACAACAATCACAACAACAAAATTATTAGGTGGTTCTACCCCCACAATAGCTTCAAAATCAATCTCAACCTATAGATAATCGTCAATGCCAATAAAATTGACCACCTCTCAATTACACCCCATTGCTTGAACCATATTCATCCATCTTCCAAAATTTGTATGATGCATAGGCTTTCACATTACTAGAAATGAAGCTTGAAGATCCAAACAAGCCAAAACCTAAGAGCTATAAGGAGCATTTGTATTGCACCTATCATTGATAGAATGGTCATGCCATCGAAATTTGCTATGTGTTTAAGGAAATTATGCAATATTTACTTGAAAAGGGAAAAATCAAGATTGATAACCCATTAGCCCAACAAAATCAAAACCTCAAAATATATCAAATACTTTTACCTCATCATGAAGAAAACCAACAAACAAAAGGAGCATCAACTTCTACAGTTCCTCCCAATCAAGCCAACCATGTGTCATAATTATACTAAGGTTTTATGGGGGCTATTCACGTAGTCACCTAAATGCAAATAAGAGAAAATCACATGCAAGCAAATGAGCCAACTCAAGCAATACCAGCTCCCATAACACAATTGAATATGCCCATACAACTAAACCTCACCATTCCATCTCCACTCATTTATATTCCAAGTCATCCACATAAACCAATAATCACATTGAGAAGCTGGTTGATATAGAGCTTAAGGATGACATAAACCAAGTTATCAATATATAAGCTCATATAACAATCTTGTCCACATCATGATACATTGATGAAAATATTAAAATCCATTGAAATTCAAGCAGAATATCCCAACACCTTCAACACTTTTGTGGAAAGTGTTCAGAATTGCATGGAACCTTCAATTATATTCTATAGTTTTGAAGAAAAGAGCATATCATCAGAGTTGTATGATCCTTCATTGCATATTGTAGCTCACATTGACCTAAAACTCTTCAAAAGGCTGCTCATCGATATCGACTCCTCTATCAATATCATCATCACCCCATCCATCAAACATCTCAACCTACCACTATCACACATCACCACATCCACCTTTAGTTCCTGATGCTTTGTGTTCCATTGTAGAAAATGTAGTTCTACCCATGATAATGGGGTGAAAAAATCCATGTAATCTTCCATATATTGGAAGGATCCATGCAGTATAACATACTTCTTGGATGTCCCTAGATTAGGGAAATGAAGTGTGTTCCCTCGACATTACATCAATGTTTGAAATATGTGCATGAGGTAAAATTTCATTGTATTCCACCTAAAACTGAGTCATTCAAGTACTACAACTTGATATCCAATCCATATGAGCCATCCCTTCCATCCACCCATCTTTCCATTTAGTCCCTCATTGTTCGAACCACCCCAAGTAGCAATACCCCATCCAAAGTGCCCATACCAGAGGCTTTACCAATTGTAGATCATGATTTTACATTTCAAACCATCAACCCAAGCCAACTGTCATTCACTTTATACCATTTTTCCATCACACATGATCATCTGCTAATCAACCATTCTCTTCATCAGCTATACCTCTCACTTCACAAACACCCTTCACCTTTTCATCACAACCCAATCCACCCCCTTTTAGCCAATCAATTCAACCAAAGCCATCTCAAACCCCACTACCCATTAACTCATAGATATGATCACCTATCTGGGAGAAACCATTATCAAGTGGGACATCTCCTCCATCCGAAATGTAAGCTACCATTGAAGCCTCTACCTCAGCACCCAAATTATCTACATCTCAACCAACTCAAGTTGTAGTCCATCTCAGCAATCCAAGTATTGATGAGTACATAGTTGAGAGTGTTGTAATAACACCACATATTCAATCTATTAGAGATTACAGTCACCCATGTGACCTATCTGTAGCCATATATGCACTATATAGAATGGGTTTTGAGCCAAATATAATTAACTTTGTATATGGTAGAGTGGATTCTTCATCCAATCCATCTCCTCCTAATGAAGAATCCATGTAGGAATTTTGTGCTAGCTTAGAATATTTATCCAACCCATATTTCCCCATGTGATATTTTTTTGGGGTTAATTGGTAGGTATTTTGTCTTGGACGACATGAGCAAGGTCCGCATCACATCATTGAGCCTCAATATCGAGAAGCACATGATCACTTTGGATTAGGATACATATCACCATCTTCAAACTCCTCCTTTGAGCCTACATTTCAACAACTCATCTTAGAGTTTGAAGAGGAGGATGAAGAGAGTGAAGACAATGATAATAGTGATGTCGATTATTTAGATCCTGAGTTTGCACCTTATTTACATAAGGTATTTTTAGAAATAATACAACACATGGTTATGATGATTTTTATTTCTAATTATGATTACGACGCCCTTTCAAAAATAAGACCACACATAGTCATGATCAATTATATTTATGATGATTATTTTGAGAACTTTCAAGAAATGAGACTAAAAATGGACATGATCAATCACATTTTTTATGGTTCCCAAGAAAATGTTCCCTTTATAACACCCATTGATAGAGATGAGTACTACATTAAAATGTTTTCCATCCATCAACCCATCTTTCGCTTACCTCTTCCGTGAGAGTGACCTGAACCAAATACACCACCACCACCTTGGATGCATTCACAAAATCATAATTCACCCGCCATAGGTCAGTTTCCCCCTAGAGAGAGTAAGCAAGACAGTTCACTCTCCAAATAATAGCCACTTCATTTCTACTAAGTTACCATGATTTTTGTTGACTTGTTCACCCCACTCCATAATCCATATGATTTGGCAAAGTTGATTCTGATCAATGCTAGCCTTATTAAAATGGATAGGATTTCATCCATGCCATCCATATTCGAGTTCATCAAGTCTAAAGAATTTTTAAGAGCATCCAATGCTTATATTCCTCAACAATATTCACCTATGCCTAATTTTATTTTTCAAACTGAAGTAGAAGAAACCTCGCCTGAGTATTTTGAAAATATGGAGGATTATATTCGTCTCATTCCTACTCCACATCATTTCACATGCTTATTGAAGAATCCATTGATGTAAACCTAAGTCAAGATGTGGACAACCCCCAAATTATGAAAATAGCAAAATATCTATATGTAAAAGAGAAAGAGTGCATCTTAGATGTATTGACAAGAAATAAAGAGATATTTGCATGGTCATACAAATATATGTTTGGCCTTGACCCCAACTTGATGGTCCATAACCTCACATTAGCTCCCGAAGTTAAACCGTTCAAGAAAAAATTAAGAAAACTTCATCCTACCATAGCCCTCATTGTTAAAGAAGAGCTACAAAAATTATTAGATGCAAGCTTCATACAACCCATTGGTTATCCCAAATGGCTCTCAAACATGGCACACATTCGTAAATTGAGTGGAGGATACACGTATGTACAGATTTTTGAGACTTAAACAAAGCGTGTCCCAAGGATGATTTTCCATTTCCAAACATAAATCAACTTGTAGACTCTTGCGCAGACCATGAAATGCTTTCTCTAATGGACATTTTTTCAAGATACAACCAAATTCAAATCAATCCCGATGACCAACACAAAATAACATTCACCACACCTTGGGACACTTTTTGTTACAAGGTCCATTCGGTCTCAAAAATGCAGGAGCTACTTACCAACATGCTATGATGTATATCTTCCATGACTATATGCACAAAATTATTGAAGTATATGTGGATGATTTAATCGCCAAATCAAAAGCACATCTTGAGCACATTGAATTACTAGAAAAAGTCTTTGATTGATTACATAAATACAAAGTTATGTTAAATCCTAAGAAGTGTGTATTCGAAGTCACATCAGGTAAACTTCTAGGATTCATTATCTCCAAGTGAGGCATTGAAGTGGACCTTGATAAGGTCAAGGCCATTGTTGAAATACCCCTCCAAAAAATCTTAAAGAGTTATGTAGTTTGTAAGGAAAGATTCAATCCATCTGATGATTCATTGCACAACTATCAAACAAATGCAGGTCGTTCAATCTTTTGCTACAAAAGGGGTCACATTTTCCTAGACAAAAGAATTTCAAGAGGCTTTTGATGATATAAAGAAGTATTTGGCTTCACCACCAGTGCTAATCTGTAGACACCAAAACAGCACCATTTCGATTAAGTGATTACAAACATTGATCACATTGATATCACAGCTTTTAGGGCAGCCCTTAGAGGTCAAATAGTGGTCTTAACCACTCGCACAGCAGTTTAAAAGATCGAAAAATGAGCAGAGCAAAGTCGGTCGTTCTAGAGCCTTTAACAAACTTCTTAGCCTTCTTCAAAGCCTTCTTTAAGCCAAGCCTTTTGTCAAAAACCAAGCCTCGGCCGAAGTGTCGCGATATCGCGACACTTTGGGCCCCGACCCAAAGCGGGCCCAAAGTGTCGCGATACCCCCGCCCCGCACCCAAAGCGTCGCGGACGCACTTTGGGCCCCGAAGCCGGCCCAAAGCGTCGCGATATCGCGACACTTTGGGCCCCGACAAGCCGCCCAAAGCGTCGCGATATCGCGACACTTTGGGCCCCGAGCCAAACCCGGCCCAAAGCGTCGCGATATCGCGACACTTTGGGCCTCAAGCCGACACGTCACCAAAGTCAAAAGCATGCATTCGACCATCCAAGGAACGACCGCCACGTGGCACCTCTACGTGTCCCTTCTCGAAGAGACCCCATGGCTCTGTAAAACGGCGGATTTTACGGCGAACATTAATGAGACAAGCGGTGTTAGCAGAATATCCGATCCGAGGCCACGCCTCATAACTACGATCTGTCAGTGCGAGCCATGTCCCATAATGGCCCGATAAGGATCAAATCTGAGCGGCCCTTACGGATTTAGGGTTTTGAACATTAATGTTCTCAGAGGCCGAACCCTCTATAAAAAATCGGCTCGATACGTAATAAGGGACTGCGAAGCATTTTTGTTAACACAACGAAGTGCTGCTCATTTGGATATCCGACTGTATCAATCTAAGTTCACCTTCTTTACATCTGGAATCTCTCACAAATAGAGGTTGGTGGGTGATTCTTAGAAGAGTGAACCGGACTTTCACACCCGACAGTGGATCACTGCATTCCACTAATTCGACGACAACACACAGCCTTAGATCTCGAGCCCATTCCTAGTGGATTGGCGTCGAGACTAAGTGTAAACCGAGGGTGGCCCGCTTGGGCAGCCCATGAACGTTTCTAGTTAATGCAATATATGCTGTTCTCTTTTGAAATACATTGCAAAAACTAACGATGATCGAAATAGCTTATTCTTTAGCGGTTGTTCAAGTAAACTTTACGTTAGAATATATCGTGTCATACGTTATATGCTCGAATGCGTCTTGCAATACGTTTTATCGAATATTGTCATGCAACACAATGAAGTGCTAACTTGCAGGCAACGGCATTAGAATCGGTTGATTATTTTAATGACTGTCCATGTCTCATGTATTGTGCTGTCTTCAAGTAGAATAAAAATAACGGTTTACGTTTTACATCCTCGGATATATGCCATTTCGAATGTATCTTGTTCTCTCGTTCTCGGCAAAAGTTGCGGTTTCACGAAGAGTTGTTTTATTCATGCATCCGATTTATCTTCATATGTATGCTAAAGTCGGAAGGTTCCGCCCTCTTATTACAGGTGCTACTAACCGTTCTTCTCGTGTTTTTGAATGCAGGGTAAGCGGTTGAACGCAAGATAGGCAACGGCTAACAAGACTCATTAAACATCAAGCGGCGGCAACACTACAGCCCGCCCATTTTACATGTGGGCATGCGGAAAGAAATTACTTTTCATCTGTTGTAATAAAAAAATCAGACTATTGTAACCGAGTTGGAATTAATATAAAAAGGCGGTGCTCTTACCTTTTGATATGATTACATCCGTGTTATTACATGCATTAAACTAGTTCTGTTTTTATTGCATCTCAGTGTTTTATTTCCGGAATCTCATGCTTTCAGTGGCGATCACGGTGGGACCGGTTCCCATATTTTTAAAAATCACAGAAGTTAATTAAACTTGTTGTGTCTTGTGCTTAACAGGTACTTCTTTTTAGCCGGAGGTCAGAAACGACAATTTCGGGTAGAAAGGAGGTAACGATTCTAGCTGTCCATATCATTTTCTGTTGCGAAGTTTCGGGTTATTTCAGTTCTTGACATTTTAATTTCTTTTAATTATTACAATAAGGTAGAAAAGTTTTTCTTAAAAAATTTTCTTGCTTTATTTAATTATGTAGTTATCTGCGTAATTATTCATCTAAAAAAAAAAATTTTTTTTTTTTTTTAAAGAAAGGTAGAAAATTTCTTTGCAATTTTTACTTGCTGTTTTCAGTTAGTATTATCTGTCTGGCATAGGGAAAGATTTCTTTTTCGGTTGCTTGTTTCAAATTTGCAAAGTAAAATGAATCCCACACACCACGTGGTACTTTAAACCAAGGCGTTGGTCGTAAAACCCCAACCCTTGAGCAAGACCAAAGGTGGATTCCATTATCACTTTGGCTTGAGATATTGCATCCATTACCTCGATCGCGACTGTTGCTAGACGTAAATCCTGACGAAAGCTGACCGAGTGTTGTTGGGGTGATTCCCATGCACGCGAGGATAAGTCTTCTATGGTAGGTGTCATAAACAGAGCGATTCCCCTTCCGTACCGCCTATGTTCCACGTACCATCTGCTCTCACGTACCTATAGTCTCCCTCACGTAAGGGCGGGTATATAGAGAGGTTGGTATATCGGTCCGGCAATGGTATATTGAAGGGGCGACCATTTATGGGAGTCATATGAGCCAACATTATGCATTTAAACGTTCTTCCAAAATTGCAAAAACAAAACAAAACATCAAAATGCACTAAACCAATTTAGGACACACTATCAATCCTTAAAAGAGATAATCACGGTTTTGTGTGTGTGTGCTCATTTCTGCTTGGTGTGCACAAAAAGACAAATCATCATAAACGAGATAAAATCTGCTTAGATAGTAGCGAAACATCACAATGGTGTACACTCGTAGCCAAGCCCAATCAAGGGCAGACGCTATGGAAGGTACACAAAGAGAGGGCGCTAGTCGCCTTCGCTTTAGCCCTGAGGACCTAGCCATACCATCTTGGCAGTCTGGCCTACAACAAAGTCCACATCAGGCCACTTCAAGAAGGAACTATTGGGAACCTCCTCATTGGAATACACCCATTCAACACACCCCCTTTCGGGAAGATGGTTCACATGCAGATCTCAATATAAGTAGACAACCGCCTCTTGAGGCTAGGTCTGAATGGCCAGAGCGCGATGAAGCGCTAGAGAGGCATACTGTCCATTTGGAGGGGCAACGTGGATATGGCGCCCCTTATTTACCTCCCATCAGAACAGAAAAACAACATCCAGAGCACGGGGCTCTTTACACAGGGCTAGCTAACTCCGCCCACCCCTCTCACACCCATAAAATGGAGTACGAGGAAGATCATCACATTCCTCGAGAACAACAAACAGCGCGGGAACCTTGTGTTTCTGCACCGCAGATATCATAATCACACATCGAGGCCAGAACCTCAAACAAATGTCGCTTACCCCGACAAAGGGAAGCAACCCATTGAAATTTTCGACCATCAAGATCGAGGCAAACACATGGGCAAAACATTCAAGCCTCCTCAACAAAAGAGGGCAGACCCGGTTGACCCGGCAGTCGCCAGACATGCCGCTCGTCAAGCCCAAATCACGCGGCTTAAACAAAGTCATCAGGAAATAGAGTATCGACACCGCTTGGATAGAGAGCGCATGCAACGCGAAGCGGATGAGTTACGCTATGAAATACCTGAGAGGGGGCCAACCCCTCGCATCCAAAGAGCACAACAGTATGAGAGGCACAACCCGTTGGGGCAGGACAGGTCTCCGCGACCTCGTCAAGCTTTGCCTCCGAGACCTTATAGACCCGAAAGGGAGGCCACTCCCCGGAACAATGATGGGTACCCTCAGCGGGGACTCGATCAAGGTCATAGGGCTCGCCCAGAGACTCCTCAAGAGTTTTATGAGGAGTATGAACCAGAAATAGAATGGGTCGACACGCCCCATCAAGGCGGGAGGGCTGCCAATCGGCCACCTCCCCATAGGCCTCCAGTCTCCCTTGACCCACAACGGGAGCAAACCAAAGAAGAAGAAATAAAATCTTTCGATGCATACAAAGCGCTATTAGAGCGTTTGGAGTCTGTGGAGATAAAAGCTTATGGGCATCAAAAGCCCACACTACGTCAACTCCGCAGTCATCCGGTGCATCCCTCAGTACCCATACCTCTTTACCCTGAACATTTCAAGTTGCCACAATTGGCAGTCTTTAAAGGGGAGGAGGACGCACAAGAACATGTCACGAGGTTCCTGAGTCAATGCTTCGGCATCCAAGACAATGATGCATTATTGCTTAGAACTTTCATAACCACATTCGCGGGCCCTGCCTCGGATTGGTTTACACAATTGCCCAAACACAGTATCAACAACTTAGATCAACTAGTGGATGCATTTCTTGAACGCTTTGCTTTCAACACAAGGAAGAAGGCATCACTAAGTGATTTGGCCAGCCTCAGGCAGTATGAGGAGGAAACAATAGCAGCATACGGGAACCGATGGAGGGCTTTGCTTTCCAGGCTACCCTACCGTCCCCCTATGTCTGATCTCACTCAGATGTTCGCACGGAGTTGCTTAAAATCAATCTCTGGGCTATTGCTGCTACAACAATACGACAACTTAGAAGAAGCCTTGGCGCAAGCCAGAGTCATAGAAGAGATTAAAATAGGCGAAGGCACAATTGCCAAGCCTAAGAAGAAAGAGTGGAATAAAACCACTAAGACTGGGAATACGCAATCACAACCCGCAGCGGTTAATCAAGTTGCAATCAATGTTCCCAAGCCGAGTGCAAGACACGCAGCCTCAAAAGGCCAATTACCGGGCAGTGCCTCCTAGTTATGAGAAAGATAACAAGAAACAGGAGCGAGAATCGGCAGCGTCGCCCTAAGCGACAATTCACCCCCTACACGGAGTCTAGGGACTCCTTATTTGACCGCTTGTCGATGACAAATTTAGTAACCCTTCCAGAGATCCCGACTATAGACCCTAACGCTCCTAAACCTAAGGGATATAGAGAGGAACTATACTTTAGATTTCATAGGCGAAGGGGACACGATTTGAATGGATGTTGGAAGTTCAAAGGTCTAATCCAAGATTTAATCAAAAATAAAACATTGGTCGTGGATAACCCCATAGCGCCAAACAACCAACAAATGGGGGTATTCAAGGACCCCTTGCCTGCCCACGAGGCACAGGCAAAACCTCTCCAAGTCAATGAGGTGCGCCAGAATCTTCCCATGCAAGGATTTGTGGGAATGATCAGTATAGTGACGAGGAATAAAAAATACTCAGTAGTTGCCCCTGGGACAGCCACAAAGGAAGTTCCGACAACGTCACAGCCTCAACAACACCCTATACAGTCACCTCCGCCTAGACCAGAAATCACGATACGGTCCAAACTCACGCAGAGTTTGCGGACCACATCGGCTAGGCTGTCCATTTACGAGCTTATTCAACAATCAACACCTCATAGAGAAGCTCTTATGGACATTTTAAAAACCATCGAATTACAGCCCCAAGAAGCAAATTCTTTCAACAACTTCGTGGGACACGTAAAACGATGTACTGAGCCGGTCATCACCTTCAAAGAGGATGAAGTCAAAGCAATATCGAATGACGCGGCAGATCCACCCCTGCATGTTGTTGCGCGGATCAACGGGATCCCGTATAAGAGAGTGTTGGTAGATACTGGCTCGTCCAGTAATATTATTACCACTGCAGCCCTGAAACATTTGAAGCTGCCAGCCTCTCATATCACAGCCTCCACGTACACACTTGCGAGCTTTCAATGATGCAATATGCTCGACGGTCGAGCACGGTTGTTCTACCTGTCCGGGTAGGACAAAAGACAACACCAACATTGTGCCATGTGTTGGAAGGCGAGATGGCCTACAATATATTGCTAGGGCGGCCTTGGATTCGGGACATGAAATGTGTCCCTTCCATCGCTCACCAGTGCTTAAAGTATGCTTTTGAAGGTGAAATACACGTAGTCCCAATGGACTTGGAACCCTTCAAGTATTGCAATGCGGTACAACTAATGCCTCAGTCGACCCTCCCTTCAACGCATTTGGATTTCCAATTAAATCCATCTAAACAGGGTCCAATACCGCAAGCACCACTGATGACCGAATCACCAAAACCCCAGCCAGGTGAGACTTCATCATCTGCTCCTTCATCATCAACGCCACCCGTCATGGCTACACAGAAGGACAAGGGAAAACAAATCATGGAAGAGGCTCAGCCCTTAGAAGAGGGGTTGCCCACAATATCAACGGTATCAACAGAGGAAATATCCAGCACAACGGAAGCTGAGACCCCAAACCTACCAAACATGGAATGGACTCAGGAAGGACTCCCGTTCCCTCCCTCCGAAGCATCAACAATCACTGTTAAAATGGCTAGTACAGGCCTTGGGGAGTACATAGTGCAGAATGTTGTGGCAACGCCCGCATTAGAGTCAGTCCAGGATATGGGAAGACCTCGCCTTCCCATAGGAACAGTTGTTCCCCTAGGTCACCCACCCAACCAGACAAATTTTGTGTATGGGGGCCTTGATCATGGTCTTGAACCATGTAAGCAAAAGGAAGCAGACGAAGAACCTTTTGTTGAAAACATCAATTATATGTCAAACCCACAATTTGCCCTCAAATATCTCGGCCAATGCCATTGGCATGGATACGGGCTAGGCAGATATGAGCAAGGGATGCGTCTCCCTTGCCAACCAAGATATCAGATGCCATATGACAAGTCAGGAGTAGGGTTCAACCACCCCCTGCCCTTGGACATCTTGGTTGAAAATATGCAAGACCTAGAAATAGGCAACAAGGGGGGATTGGCACTAGATCTCTATGCCAACCCAAAAATAGAATTTACATTGGGAGATTACCTCCCATGGTCACCAAACACCCTTGGTAACAGCAGTAATCCCTCTCCTTTGCTAGAGAGAGGCGAAAGTTCGGATACCCATCCCCAAAGAGAATATCAATGGTGTCCGGACATCTTTTCGAAGCTGTTCCCCTTAGAGATTCCAGTTGAGTCAGCACAATGTCAAGAGAGTCAGGTCCCTCCACCAAAAGTGGAACAACCGCAATGGGACCAGATTAACTTATTGGAGCAAGGAGAGTCCTCAACATCGCAAGCAATAGTCGCTGAAGAGAATGAACATTTTTGGATCTCCGAAAGTGACTCAGAAGATGAGACTGAGATGGA
The DNA here is from genome assembly GCA_028583015.1 of Wollemia nobilis. Lineage (NCBI taxonomy): Eukaryota > Viridiplantae > Streptophyta > Pinopsida > Araucariales > Araucariaceae > Wollemia > Wollemia nobilis. The sequence goes on from JAQPPZ010002552.1 coordinate 883,189, forward strand.
CTATCTCAGACATGCGCGATGACATTATCGTGCTTTAACTCATGAAGATCTAATGGGACGAGATGGGCATACGATTAGGGCATGAATGGTGGGTCGACCCGACGAGGGTGGGACCCGATCTTGGATCCATGGCTCCACATTCACGATGAGCACCGTCCACCTCGAGACCCTATCATAACAACGAGTGCCGAGGGAAGACCCTGTCCTCCATTTGGCACATAGGGCCGATCCGTTCGTGCCCGTTCCCATAGAGCCAGATCCAGAGTATAGGGAATATCTAGAAAAATCAAGTTATCATACCCGCGGTAATGGAGACCAAATTCATTCCATCCACATGATCTCCATTGATTTGACCGCACCCATCCGCAATCCGGCCGATCCAACACGGTCATTGCATCTAGACATAGATGCCATCGACTGGGATCGCGTCAATTCACCCCTATCACCAGCAGAGTATTGGCCTTTCGGTGAAATGCCTCATTTTACCCCAAGGACAACTCAGGATATTTTTCAAGCTGAAGAGGAACCTGAGGTTCCAAGCATAGATCTAAATTCAGCTAATGATATCCATTTGATCCCGACTCCACATCAGTTGGAGGACGGATCCCACATGTCGATCGAGGAGACGAGCGACGTAGACATCGACACAGATCCAATGAATCCACAGATTCTCAAGTTGGGGGTAAGTCTTTCCCCCGAAGAGCAAGCCGATTACATTTCCCTTCTCAAAGAGAAGAAGGAGGTTTTTGCATGGTCGTACAAGGATATGCCAGGACTAGACCCGCAGCTAGTCACGCATAATTTAACGCTTGATCCGACAATCAAGCCTGTAAAGCAAAAACTACGTAAGATGCACCCAACAGTGGCCTTGATGGTCAAAGATGAATTACAAAAGTTGTTGGACGCACAATTTGTCATCTGCGTGGATTATCCGCCATGGTTGTCCAACATGGTTCCCGTCAAGAAGCCCGACGGGAGGATTCGCATATGCACCGATTTTTGAGACTTAAACAAAGCGAGTCCTAAGGATGATTTCCCCTTGCCCAGCATCGACGCGTTGGTAGACGCTACAGCAGGTCACGAAATGCTCTCCCTAATGGATGGTTTCTCAAGATACAATCAAATTCGTATCAATCCCGAGGATCAACTCAAAACGGCATTCACAACGCCTTGGGGAACATTTTGTTATAAGGTCATGCCTTTTGGCCTTAAAAATGCTTGGTGCCACCTACCAACGTGCCATGACGTATATCTTCCACGATTACATGCACAAAACTTTGGAAGATTACATGGATGATTTATTAGCCAAGTCTCTCTTGCGCTCAAATCATATCGCTGACTTAAGCAAGATCCTCGATCGCCTCATGGAGCATAAAGTCAGACTAAACCCCAAGAAGTGCGTCTTTGGCGTCACATCTGGAAAACTCTTGGGTTTCATAGTCTCAAAACGAGGAATCGAGGTGGACCCAAAGAAAGTCAAGGCAATCCTTGAAATGGTTCCCCCAACCACAATCAAGCAGCTCAAGAGTCTGCAGGGAAAGGTCGCGTCGATTAAACGCTTCATAGCGCAATTATCTGACAAGTGCCGACCCATGAACAAATTATTGCACAAGGGGGTTACATTTCATTGGGATGACGAGTGCCAGTCAACCTTTGACGAGATCAAACAATACTTGGCTTCGCCGCAGTATTGGCACCACCTAGGCCAGGAGTGCCGTTCTACTTATACATCTCGGCTACTGAGGTGGCACTGGGCGCCATGCTAGCCCAGAAGAATGAACTTCACAAGGAACAGGCTACATACTATCTTAGCCGCACTCTGGTCAATTACGAACTTAACTATGCATACGTTGAGAAACTTTGCTTGGCAGTGGTGTTTGCTACCAAAAAGCTACACCACTACATGTTGAGCAACACTACGTATGTTGTGTCTAAGGAGAATCCATTGCGATACATGATGAGTCGTACTTATCATAGTAGTCGCACGGCGAAATGGATCATGTTGTTGACGGAATTTGACATAGAGTTTATTGGACAAAAATCTATCAAAGGACAAGTCATAGCCGATCAACTAGCAGAGGCTCCTCTTGAAGACAATCAGCCTCTGGTCATAGAACTACCCGATGATGGGGTCTTTCATGTCTCAGAATCGCCGGATTCGATGAGCCTGAGTCACAGGCCGACATAACCCTATTCTTCGATGGTTCTAAGTGTGAGCAAGGTGGTGGTGCAGGAATTGTATTCTTCACACCGCAGGGTGCTCCAATGCCCCTGTCATTTAAATTAAACTTCCCGTGCACCAACAACAACGTAGAGTATGAAGCCTTGCTCCTAGGTCTTCAGACAGCAATCGCCATGAACATCAAAAGACTGAACATCTTTGGTGATTCGCTGTTAATAGTCAATCAAGTCAAAGGGGTATATCAATGCAAATGCCCAGTTCTGAAGGCTTATAAAGCCCTTGTGGACAAATTCCTGGTAAAACTTGAGTGGTATGACATCGAGGCACTCCCTCGATCATCAAACCGTTTTGCGGATACAATGGCCTCCTTGGGGTCATTAATTCCGTAGGACCTTTCTGGTGATATGACAACCATTCAAGTCAAAACCTTATCGCAATCCGCGATGGAGCGTGCAAGCTTAGACTCGACGCCAGGAATCCACATGATACAAATTGAACCATCCTCGGATAGGTTCTCTCGAATCCGAGATCGTCCGAAACACGCCAAGCTGGGGGTCCTTGTTCTCCCCTACTCCCATTAATAGCAACACAATACTATTCTTGCAGGTTCTATCCCATTCAGCATTTGCTAGGGATGAACTTCAGGAGGGATTGGCTGTTCATACTATCGAGGTTTCTGATCAACAGGACTGGTATTTACCCATTCGAGACTACCTCAAGTTAGGTAGTCTCCCACTTGATTTGACTCATGCCGCAAAACGAGCACTCAAGCGAGAAGCGGCTAAGTATGTCTTGATAGGAGACATCTTGTATCGTCGCAGCTATGAAGGAATCCTCCTTCGTTGCTTGGACCGACAAGAGTCCACTTGGGCGATCGCCCAAGCGCACGATGGTACATGTGGTGGCCACTTCGGTGGAATGGCCATCGCAAAGCGCATTCTTCGCATGGGCTATTATTGGCCATCTTTAGAGCGAGATTGTTGCACCTATGTCAAGAAGTGCGTGAAGTGTCAACATCATGCCAATCTAATGCACGTACCTTCTCAGGCCTTGCAGACAGTCCAGTCTGCTTGGCCGTTTTCGCAATGGGGCTTTGATCTCATTGGAAAGATCTCCCCTGCGTCGTCAGGCCGTCACACGTTTATCATAACGGCCACAGAGTACTTCACCAAGTGGGTGGAAGCAATTCCGCTTACCTCTACGACAGGACCCCGCATTGTGGAGTTCATTTTGCATAACATCATATGTCGTTTTGGTATTCCATCCAAAATAGTCTCGGATAATGGGACACCTTTCAAGAACAAAGACGTGCGTGCTTTGACCACAAAGTACAAGATTCAACACATCTTTTCAACACCTTATTATCCCTGAGCGAATGGACAAGCAGAGGCGTCAAACAAAACGCTAGTTGCCATCCTTAAAAAGACCGTCGCAGACGGTCATAAGGATTGGCACATTCAAATCCCACTTGCCCTATGGGCCTATCGCACTAGCATTCGGACGCCCACTGGGGCCACTCCGTTTTCGCTCGTGTATGGCTCCGAGGCAGTCATGCCTCTAGAGTTGGAGATTCCTTCCCTGCGCATATCAATGCATGAGTTCATAGATGATGATTCTACGCGGCAGGCCCGGTTAGACCAGCTTACGTTGCTTGACGAACGACGCGTTAATGCTCTCGAGCATTTACGCATTTATCAAGAGCGACTTAAGAAAGCTTACAACATGAAAGTTCACCTCCGGGACTTTCGCGTTGGTGATTTGGTTTTGAAGGAAAATCAACAAAATTCCAGTTTGCCATCCCACCTAAGGGACAAGTTTGCGGCAAATTGGTTAGGTCCGTATGTCATTGATAGCAAAATCGGACCCGGGACATACCGGCTAGCTTCTCTTGATGGTATCAAGGAAACAGAACCCTTGAATATCAGTCATTTGCGACCATTTCATATCTAAAGAGAGCCATATCCCAAAAGGCTCCAAGGATTCTTAAAATCGCTTGGTCAATCCCCCAAAATGCTCCAAGGATTATCGCAATCGCTTGGTCACCCCAAAAGCCCCAAGGATTCTTGCAATCGCTTGGTCAAACCAAAATGCTCCAAGGATTATCACAATCGTGTCAATCCCAAACTCAAATTCTTGCAATCGCTTGGTCAATCCCAAAACGCTCCAAGGATTTCCACAATCACTTGGTCAAAAATCATGAAAATTCAAAAACAACAAAAATCACCAAAAACAACAAAAATTTGCATCTCATTTCTAGGCATATTCAAATTCATCAAATAGAGAATTCTTCTCGCAATTCATCTTCATATTCACCAAAATCAATCCATCAAAAATACAAAAATACATAGCTGCATCCAAGCATTGCATCCATACATTGCATATTCATGGTCGTACAGGTCAACGGCACCATAGGCTATCATGGTTCTACTAGTCCATCTTGTTCCACACTGTTCCATTTTACAAAAACAGCAAAACACCATGCACTTTACCACACCAGAGTCAGTGGTCTCTTAATGTATCAAGAGTTTTTCGTGATTCGGTCATCATTTTGCTCTTTAGCAATGAAATGTATCAAGTCAAACAGATTTTACGAAGGTAGAGTTACACTTGCAATACACCTTGTTACGTAACATCCCAACACAAATTAAAACACATCAAAAATTCCCGAGTTGTGTGAACGAAGGATGAAACCTGCACAGTAATCCAGGTTACCATAAGCGAAACGGTTATCTTGCTCATCCCCCTGTGCGAATGACCCCAAGAATGTTGAGAGTTGGCAAAAGGACAAGCATCCTCCCTACCCAATTCCCTAAGAATCCCAAAGTTGCAAAACGTCAAAAATTTGCAAAATGTCAAAACTTCAAAATTTGACACCCTACAGTGCACATCTCAAAAAGCACAAAGAATAGTGATTATCGTCACTCCATATCCAAATCCCTTGCTCAAGAGAAAAGAAAAACAAATCAAAATAAACAGTGATTATTATCACTATAACGAGCAAGTATCCCAATACAATTGAAAAAAAGAAGGGAGTTGACCTTGAATCCCTGGAACTCTCAGCATTCTGACAGGTCATGAGGCAAGCCTCAGTACCGGTTTGGTTGATAGCCTATCGGTCACTGGCGGTAAACTTCTCGCATGACGATATATCTATCACATTAACTTGTGTATAGATCAATGTTTGCATGTGGATGAGCTAGCTTATGGTATCCTGGAGAACACCGTAGATTAATCTAACTACATACAACAAAGGAGTTAGTGGAGCTAATTAGGTGATCCTCAGTATAGGTTCGGTTGAAAGCCCATCTGGCACTGGCGGTATCCCGACAAATACCACATAAATGAACTCAATTGCACACACAGGGATGTGAAATAACTTGGTTAAAAACAAGTCCGATTCATACCTTGTTCAAAAGTCTTGTAAGATAAAGTACAGTCATGGCTAGTGAGTTAAAACTGTCTGAGTCTCAGAAAACCTTAGCTACATTTCTAAACCAACTGCGCTACTTTTCATCCTTGCAATACCATCAGAAAATACAAAAAGAAGAAACACCACATTTGTACATAGCAAAGTAATGGAGTTCTAAACAGTCTATGGTGCCATAACCAAATATCACCAAGTCCATACATCCATTTCATTTCTGCATATCACATGCATTTGCATTCATCATGCATCCATCAAACTAAATCAACATACAACATTGGTAATTATCATACCATATGCATCCATCCATATCAAGTAGCATGCATCCACCAACATCAATCATTGTGCATAAAATCATGACATATACGCAAAGAAAGAAAATCAAAACAACAAAAACATCACAAAAATGCAACACAAAAAGAAGCAATAAGCATTGCCGGACACGAGTGCTCTTGCACTCAACCTCTTGGCATAGAAAATCGATGTCGGGGCTCAAATTCTCATTCTCCTACTTCCCTAAGAAGGCTATCATAGCTGGACCGCTCCACGGGAAGACGGGTTTTTGATGATTTCACCCCATTATGGCATCACCAAAAGGGTTAACACCCACCAAAAATAGGTCCAAATGTCGGGAAATTGCACGTGCTCAAATGGAAAAACATCTAAAGCCACCCTAACCTAAGTCATCTTGGGTCAAGCGACTCGTCGCTTTTCTCACGAAGGTCATTCCCTCATCGATTCGTCGCTTGAGGGGGTAGTCACACTTAGTCACCAATCAACAAGCACACACCCAATCAAGGCAATGACATGCATTCAAAGAATCATTGACAAAGACAATCACGCTCCTGCTTGGGGCAGCAAACAAGCAATCATTTAAATTGATCAAATACTTGGCATTCCCGAAGCATGAACACAAGGTTCCCCTGTGGATAAAAGGTTGCGCCCTTTGCCTAATCATGACTGATCAATGTCCAAGCTCAAGTCACACCTCACCAAAATAGGTTAACACTTGAAATCAAATTCCTTAGCTCGTCAGAAGCAAGGATTCAAGAATGCATGCCCTTTCCATACTTGGGGCATTAAAAGTTGGTTAGGTTACCAAGAAACCCTAATCATTAGTGCTTTGGTCGTATATTTTTGCTCAGCACTGCGTCACCTGTAGCGCTTCCCAAAAAGGGGCATCTGTAGACACCAAAACAACACCATTTCGATTAAGTGATTACAAACATTGATCACATTGATATCACAGCTTTTAGGGCAGCCCTTAGAGGTCAAATAGTGGTCTTAACCACTCGCACAACGATTTAAAAGATCGGAAAATGAGCAGAGCAAAGTCGGTCGTTCTAGAGCCTTTAACAAACTTCTTAGCCTTCTTCAAAGCCTTCTTTAAGCCAAGCCTTTTGTCAAAAACCAAGCCCTGGCCGAAGTGTCGCGATATCGCGACACTTTGGGCCCCGACCCAAAGCGGGCCCAAAGCGTCGCGATATCGCGACACTTTGGGCCCCGACCCAAAGCCGGCCCAAAGCGTCGCGATATCGCGACACTTTGGGCCTCAAGCCGACACGTCACCAAAGTCAAAAGCATGCATTCGACCATCCAAGGAACGACCGCCACGTGGCACCTCTACGTGTCCCTTCTCGAAGAGACCCCATGGCTCTGTAAAACGGCGGATTTTACAGCGGACATTAATGAGACAAGCGGTGTTAGCAGAATATCCGATCCGAGGCCACGCCTCATAACTACGATCTGTCAGTGCGAGCCATGTCCCATAATGGCCCGATAAGGATCAAATCTGAGCGGCCCTTACGGATTTAGGGTTTTGAACATTAATGTTCCCAGAGGCCGAACCCTCTATAAAAAACCGGCTCGATACGTAATAAGGGACTGCGAAGCATTTTGTTAAGACAACGAAGTGCTGCTCATTTGGATATCCGACTGTATCAATCTAAGTTCACCTTCTTTACATCTGGAATCTCTCACAAATAGAGGTTGTTGGGTGATTCTTAGAAGAGTGAACCGGACTTTCACACCCGACAGTGGATCATTGCATTCCACTAATTCGACGACAACACACAACCTTAGATCTCGAGCCCATTCCTAGTGGATTGGCGTCGAGACTAAGTGTAAACCAGGGGTGGCCCGCTTGGGCAGCCCATGAACGTTTCTAATTAATGCAATATATGCTGTTCTCTTTTGAAATATATTGCGAAAACTAACAGTATCGAAATAGATTATTCTTTACGCTGTTCAAGTAAACTTTACGTTAGAATATATCGTGTCATACGTTATATGCTCGAATGCGTCTTGCAATACGTTTTATCGAATATTGTCATGCAACACAATGAAGTGCTAACTTGCAGGCAACAACATTAGAATCGGTTGATTATTTTAATGACTTTCCATGTCTCATGTATTGTGTTGTCTTCAAGTAGAATAAAAATAACAGTTTACGTTTTACATCCTCGGATATATGCCATTTCGAATGTATACTGTTCTCTCGTTCTCGGCAAAAGTTGCAGTTTCACGAAGAGTTGTTTTATTCATGCATCCGATTTATCATTCATATGTATGCTTAAAGTCGAAGGTTCCGCCCTCTTATTACAGGTGCTACTAACCGTTCTTCTCGTGTTTCTGAATGCAGGGTAAGCGGCTGAACGCAAGATAGGCAACGGCTAACAAGACTCATTAAACATCAAGCGGCGGCAACACTACAGCCCGCCCATTTTACATGTGGGCATGCGGAAAGAAATTACTGTTCATCTGTTGTAATAAAAAAATCAGACTATTGTAACCGAGTTGGAATTAATATAAAAAGGCGGTGCTCTTACCTTTTGATATGATTACATCCGTGTTATTACATGCATTAAACTAGTTCTGTTTTTATTGCATCTCGGTGTTTTATTTCCGAAATCTCATGCTTTCACTAACACCACCTCATCCAGGAATCCCTTTTCATATTTACATCTCTGCAACAGCTTTCACATTAGGGATAATGCTTGTGCAAAAGAATGAAAATAAAAGGGAGCAAGAAATCTATAACATTAGTCAAACTTTGGTGAATTATGAAACAAGATATGCTTAAGTTGAGAAGTTGTGTTTGGCAAAGGTTTTTTATAATTAAGAAACTTAGATATTATATGCTAAGTAACACTACCTATGTCATAGCTAGACAAAATCTTTTGCGTTATATGATGACTCGCACATACAACACCCGAATCACAAAATGGATAATGCTCTTAATGAAATTTGATCTTGAATTCATTATCCAAAAATCCATCAAAGTTCAGGTGATAGTTGATCAACTCGTTGAAGCTCCACTTGTAAATGATCAACCCCTTTTTATCGAGCTTCTAGATGATTCGATATTTTCTATCATTAAACAAGAAGAACTAGTCCCTCCTGATAAATTATGTTGACATCACTCTCTTCTTTGATGAGTCAAAGTGTAAAAAAGGACAATGTGTTGGAGTCATGTTTTATACACCTAAAGGAATACCAATTCCTTTATCATTTAAACTTGATTTTCAATGCACAAATAATAATGTAGAGTACACAACCCTAATATTGGGGCTTCAATCAACACTAGCTATGGGAATCAAGCGTATAATAATTTTTGGTGATTCCTAGCTTGTCCTTTTTCAAGTGAAATAAAATTACCAATGTAGAGAACCAGTCTTGATACAATACCATGAAGTAATAATGAAACTGCTAGAAAGGTTTGACTGGTACAAGATTGATAACTTACCTCATTCGACTAATAGGTTTACATATGTGATGGCTTCTCTAGGATTATTTATTCCAAATAACAAAAATGGAGAATTCCAACCACTAATCATCACAACAATTTCCAAATCCGTAATCTCATGAGTAGAATCTAAAGATGAAAAGAGCATTTGTTTCATTCACAAAGAACCATATGAATCTTACCTTGGTCAAATAAAGGACTTTCTCAAGTTTAGGAACTTCCCATCAAATTTGACATGAACTGCAAAGATAATGTTAAAATAAAAAGTAGCTTGTTACACTCTCTTGGGGGACGTGTTGTATAGACGTGGCTATGATGGAATCTTACTTCGATGTCTAGATCTTGTAGAAGTACAAATAGACATAATTGAAGCACATGATGGTATTTGTGGTGGCCACTTTGGTGGGATGACCATTGTAAAGCATATTTTGCACATGGGTTACTATTGGCCTACCATGGAAAATGATTGTTAATATGTGAATAAATGTCAAAAATATCAACAACATGCCAATTTGAATCATGTACCATCACAAGCATTACAACTCATTCAAAGACTTTGGCCCTTTTCACAATGGGACCTAGATTTGATTGGTAAAATTTCACCTGCCTCTTTGGAGCAACACAAACTCATTATAACTACCACATAATACTTCACCAAATGGGTTGAATCCATCCCAATGACCACTACGATTGGCCCTCAAATTATGGAGTTCATACTCCAACATATTATCTATCATTTTGGGATTCTCTCAAAATTAATTTTTGATAATGGAAATTCTTTTAAAAATAAGGATGTTCAAGCATTATGCAACAAATATAATATCCAATATAGTTTCTCGACTCCTTATTACCCACAAGCAAATGGATAAGTTGAGACAACCAAAAAGACCTTGATAGCCATTCTCAAGAAACTTGTCAAAGAGAACCATAGAGATTGGCATACTCAACTCCCCTTGGTATTATGGGCTTATCAAACAAGTATTCAAATGCCAATAGGGGCAACTCCATTTTCATTGATCTATGGGGCTAAAGTAATCATACCTCTTAAGCTCGCGATCCCTTCTTTGTGAGTTACATTACAAGAATTTATGCATGATGACACAACTAGAAAAGTACGTCTTGATCACCTTACACTCCTTGATTAAAGGAGAATCAATGCCTTAGAATATTTATGAGTATATCAAGATTGCATCAAGCATGCTTATAACACAAAATTCCATCCCCACAAATTCTAAGTAGGATATCTCATTCTTGAAGAGAATCAATATAAATACCAATGTATTATTGCACTTGAGAGATAAATTCATGGCTAATTGGTTAGGTCCATACATTGTCAAGCAAAAGTTGGGTCCAAGAACATATAGACTTAAAAATATATAGGAAACATTGAAACCTGAGCCATTAAATACTATACACCTAAAGGCATTCTATGTCTAGTGAAAATTGTAAATATATACATATACATGGCTAAATATATATTAATTTCATTTCATACATCCATCCATGCATTCCATTGACATTTCATATTCGCATTTCAGTCATTTACATTTGTTCATACCATTCATCATATTAGGAACCATTTGGTTAATTTGGATAATTGCTAGTCCATTGTGTCTTGTTGTCTTAATCAGGGGCACCTTACTTCAAATATTACTCATAACCCATCAACAGAAACACTTTTCTTATAATATTTTGATGATTAAGGGGTCCACATAAATTAGGATAGATACCCTATAATTATTAGCAATTCAGACTACTTTATGTCCACCTTTTAATTTTCAAAATCTTGTAGTGAAAGTATTCTCAAATTTCACATAACACATTACTTAAAATGCAAAATCTAGGTGTTTTTAGTCACTCAACCACTCCTAGTATTTTGAACAATTACCATTCAAAATTAAACAATCTCTAGATGCAATAAGTTGTTACTAGTCAATCAAGTTGCATCTTGGACCATGCACATCAAAAAACATTAAAACATTGTGAAGCTTAAGAATGACGAAGTCATAAGTTGCTATTTCCATAAAGTGAAAAATTTCCCCTATTCATCCAATTATGCACATGGTCTAGAATACTAAAGAGTTGAAAAAAGTACAAGTTTCCCCTTCATCCTTCAAAAAAAAATCACTTGCTCTCCCTCAAAATGAGCAAGCATCCCAAAAGCAATAAAAATCCCTTGCTCTTCCTCAAAATGAGCAAGCATCCCAAAAGTAATAAAATTTCCTTACTCTTTCTCAAAATGAACAAGTATCCAAAAAGCATCCCAAAAATAATAAAAATCCCTTTCGTTTCCTCAAAATGAGCAAGTATCCCAAAAGCTACCCAAAAGCAATAAAATTCCCTTGCTCCTCAAAATGAGAAAGTATCCCAAAAGCAATAAAAATAAATTTTCTCCAATGAGCAAACTCAGAAAATAAATTTCCAAAGATCCAATGCAATGAAATAAGGGAAATGTTAGGGTAAAATAAGGTAGTGTATTGCATTACACTACATAGGATTATTACATTTACTTTTCTACTAGTTACCATGAGATATTTTGTCTACTGGTTAATCTAGGTAAATACCTAAATATCCTAAGTCAGATATTTAGGTTAGTGGTTTAGTTAGAACTCTCTACCTAGGTTAGTGGTTAGCTACACGTCTCTCCTACCTTAGTTGGTTAGCGAGTTATGTGATTAGTTAGTTTATATTTCATGTTAAATATTGCTTAGCATTTTCTTGCTAAGACTAATGTTCAATGATATTATTTTGATTATTTTGTCTCCGTATCATTTGCATTATAACATTGGCATCAGAGCCATTTTTTGGCTCGCCCGAAGGACGAGCTGGTGCCAATTGGCAACACCCAACCCACCTCAACAGGCGAGCTCGTAGGCTGGAGCAGGCCCTGTATTGACAAGGGCCCACGCGACCCCAACCCATAGAGGAGCATGGATCGACCACGCAGGCCACGCGATCGACCGACCAGACGGTCGACCGGGCCGTGCGATCCCATGCGATCGACCACAAGGGCCGCGCGATCGACCAACGCGGTCGACCGCCCCCCTCGAAGACCGAGGAGCGCAGGAGCCGAGGACTCAGCTCCCGCTCGCTCGACCTCGGGCCAGGGAGCCACGTGGCCCACCAAGGCTGGGAGAGCAGAGAGGGTAGGCGCGCCCTCCCCTCCCAGCTGGACCCCACATCGGGATCTGCGAGGGCAGGAGGCCCTCCGATCCATGACCAGACTACACCGCTCGATCGATGACACGTGGCACGATCTGCTACCCTGGACCGCTACTCTTGATTGCACGCACCCCGAGGTGCCACCTGGACCAATCGTGAGGCGCCACATGGCACACAGGCCACGCGCCACCTCAGCGCTGACTAGGCGACACGTGGCACATAGGCCACGCGCCACCTAGATGCTGATTGGACTAGACTGACGCGGACACATGGCGGACAACCACTGGACAGATGACGCTGACTCGACTCGATCGACTAGCCCACCCCCTGGTGCCACATGGCGACGTCCAAAAGGGCGGGCAACACTTGTCGATTGCCCGTAGGCAATCGATCGAAGAAGTGTGGACTGGGGCTTATAAACCCCATTGCATCCCACACTGGGATGCATGTGGGATAAATCCCCATAGTCCTCTTCGAGAACAACGGACGGGCTAAGTACAAGCCGCGCCCCGCCAACACTCAACCGGCCCGGTGGCTCGGTTGGCTAGGGCGGCCCGCTAGCTCCGGCCCGACCACGGATCGAATCCCCACGGAGCACGAAGGAAAGGCAATTTTTTTTCTTTAGATTTTTTTGAAGCGATCGGCCGCGAGGTGATAAGATTCAGCGGAGTCGGAGAGTTTCCAAACCGCCCGGTGGCGCGGTTGGCTCGGGCGGCCAGCTAGCACAGTCGAGACCACGGATCGAACCCCCGCGCGCCTAAAAACAGGTTTTTGCGAATAAAAACTTTATTTTTTCAAATTTTCTATGGTTTAAAGCATAATTAAATATATTTTTTTATTATTTTTATAATTTTTCTTTAAATTGGCCTAAAACGTTCAATTTTTAACCAAATTGGATGATTTTTTTTCCAATTTTTTCTAAAATTATAGAATTTTCATCTGAAACTAGTATTTTTTTGCTTTCTCAAACCTAGAAACCTGAAAATTCGCAAATAATTTAGCCCTTAAAGTTCCTAAAACCATTGCTGTTTTTTTTCTCAACTGAAAACACAAGGCAAATAGGAACCTCTTTTTGGCAAATTTTTACACAAAACCTGCTTCAACATTTTTTTGTTGCAATAAATTCATCAGAAGTTCTTCAGTTTTCTTCATTTTTTTTGGAGATATAAGACATTGAACTCAAACTTTCTATTGCAAAATACTTATCATGCCATGATTTAGGGAGCATCAAAGGTCATCGCATTTTTCTCAAAACAACAAATTATTGCTTTTGTTCTCTCCTTCAAGAAAGGGGACATAAAAACATAAAATAGCAACTTTTTTTTGTTGTCAAAACTTGAGATCAAAACCATTTTTTTTGCTCCTTCATGATAAATTGTTGAAGACAAAACCAAAGTCGTGTGTCGACTGGTCTGGAAGCCTTTCAAACGCGGGTCGTGTGTCGACTTGTCTTGAAAGGAGTGCTCGAAAATTTTTCAATTTTGTAAAACATTAAGGGGGGATAGAAATCATTTTGTTGATTCTATTATTTGCAAAATTGTAAAGAACAAGGGGGGATTTTTCAAAATTAAGAAAGGTGCAATCTCGATTGTACTCGACACCTTTCTCAAAAATTGACTTATACTAGGTGCATTTTTGGTTGAACCCGACACCTAGAGTGATAATAATGTGGGTTGCTCTCATGTTTTGATTATTTGCACTAACACTCATGTTTCTTATGTGCACTTAAACATTCAGATACAACATTGGCAGAAGCATTTCACAAAACCCATATTTCACTCCAAAACGTGCTACACTTTGCACAGGTTGAACAACAGTCAAATTTTTTTTACCCCCTCCAAAGGTCAAAATTCAAACACACCTTGATTACCTCTCTTTGTTTGGCTTAATTTCCTCCAACTTCTCATCCTTCTTGAAGGGTGTTAAGGCAGGTGCCATTAAATATCCTAGAGAGCACAATCAAAGTCTTGTCAACCAATCCCTTTTTTAATTTGCTCTATCTTGTTTGGCTTAATTTCCTCAAACTTCTCATCCCTTGTTAAGGGTGTTAAGGCAGGTGCCATTAAATATCTTATAGAGGCAAATTGAAAACATCTTCCATATACTCTTTTGAGGGTATAGTGCAAGATACAACCATCTTAGTCCTATCAATTTGAAACCTTAACCATGGCCATGATACACAAGTATCTCACTGAGAGCCAACTGCTCAAAGGTTCAAATTATTCAACTTGGAAGACTAAGATGAAAGCTATCTTAACTGTAGAGGATTTATGGTCAATAGTGGATGGAAGTGTAACTAGACCTCAATCAGCTGGAGCAGATCAAACAGAATTTGATAAAAAGGATAAGAAACTATCCTTAATGATCTTGCTAGCTATTATTGATGATATCCAACCTCATATCAGTGAAGCTAAGAATGGTAAGGAGGCATGGGATGCCTTAAAAACCATATTTGAGGGGAAGAATCAATCAACGATTCTTAACCTCCAAACACAGCTTCATACTCTTCATATGAAATCAGGAGAAACAGTAGAGCTATTCCTCTGCAGAGTCGCAGAATTGAAAACAAAACTGCAATCCTTAGGAGAAAAAGTGGAAGACCAAGTCTTGACCTCTATCATTTTGAGGGCTCTTCCAGACTCCTACAGAATGTTGATCACTTCACTACAAGTCTCTGGAAGGGTAGTGACTTTTGTCGAGTTGGTAAATTTGCTTCAAACAGAAGAAGCTAATCAACTCCAAAGAGATGAGGCATCCAACAATGCACTTTTCTCAAACAGACAAGGTGGTAAGAAAAAGTGGAATCAACAGAAAGGTTCTTCTTCGAACAAAGACAAGGGTAAAGCCAAAGAGGTTCCGAAGAAGAAGCAGTATTGTAAGATTTGTGACAAAGACACTCATGAAACCAAAAGATGTTGGTTTAAGAACAAACCACCCAATGAACAAGGAAACAAGAAGGGCCAAGGCAAACCAAAGAACAAGAAAAAATAGCAACAAGGACACATTGCAACTGAAGATTCTAGTTCAGATTCTGAGAGAGCACACAAGGTGCTCATGACACATACCGATTCCCCTCATAAGGACTCTGTGTGGTACATAGACTCAGGCGCTAGTAAGCATATGATTGGCGATAAATCCTGGTTTGCAACATTTGAGGCTCGAGAAGGTAGACCGGTCACCATTGCTGATGATCAAACCTATCGAGTTCAGGGAGAAGGAAGTGTTTCAGTCTCCCTTCCAGATGGAGAATGTAATATTCAAAAAGTTCTTTATGTACCAGGATTGAAAAATAATCTCTTGTCAGTTCCACAAATCCTGGACAATAACATGAATGTCAATTTCAAGGTGGACAAAGAAAAGAAACGTTGCTTTATCACTAAGAAGGGAAAATAGATAGCAACAGGTTCATACAAACATGGTTTGTTTGTCTTAGATGCAATTACCTCAACACATACTGCACTAGCAGTAACCACAAAGAGGCCACTTCTCTTTGGCATAAGAGATTTGGGCATTTAAGTTCAGGATATTTACTAGAGTTGAGTAAATATCAAATGGTGAAAGGGCTGCCTACTCTTTCATCTACTTTGCCAATGTGCTCTGATTGCTTGTCAGGAAAGCAACATAGAGTACCCTTTGAACCTAGCTCCTTTCGAGCTAAGGTACCTTTGGAGTTGGTTCACACAGATTTGTGTGGTCCCATGTCTACAAGTTGTGGAGGAAAAAGGTATTTTCAATTGTTTGTCGATGATCACTCACGAAAAATGTGGGTCTTCTTCTTACAGTTGAAGTCTGAAGCATTTTCCTATTTTCAACAGTTCAAAAAGCTTGTTGAGAAAGAATCAGGATGCTTTATTAAGACCCTCCATTCAGATCGAGGGGGGAATACACATCAAAGGAATTTTCCTCATTTTTACAGACACATGGGATAAAGAGACAGTTAACAACAACCTATTCTCCTCAGTCAAATGGGGTTGCTGAGAGAAGAAATCGGTCCATTATGGAAATGGTTCGATGTATGCTTAAGGGGGCCAACCTTGAGCAAACTTACTGGGCTGAAGCTGTTCAAACTGCAGTATATCTTCTGAATAGGGCTCCCACAAGGGCTCTTGAAGGTATGACTCCTCAAGAAGCATGGAGTGGAAGGAAACCCTCCATATCTCATCTACGGGTATTTGGGTGTAAGGCATTTATGCATATACCCAAGGAGAAAAGAAAGAAATTAGATGAGAAGTCCCTACCTTGTGTATTTCTTGGATATGATGAATTCTCAAAAGGCTATCGGTTGATAGACCCACTTACCAAGAAAATACATGTCAGGAGAGATGTAGTGTTTGATGAAGCTTTCACACCCAACACTACATCAGTATACCTAGATGATGAGGAGCAACAACCACTTCCTCCTCCACAATAGAAAAAGCCTCCCAAATGGTATACAAGCACAATGAAAGATTCCAAACTCACTTCCCCACCTGATCTTACTCTCAATCATCCAAAGACACGAAGCATGACTCAGAAAGAAAAGAATGAAGCATCCACTTCAGTTGATGATCTTTGTGCAGATTTTCAAGATCTTTCTATTGATAGAGAGTTACCAAGGGAAGATGATATGGAAATAGATGAGGAGAGGGTTTACTTGTCAGCATATGATGAGAATGAACCTTCTACAATTGATGAAGCACTTAGACTGCCTCAGTGGAAGGCAGCTATGGATGCAGAACATAACTCCCTCATAAAGAATAAAACATGGAAGTTGGTGGATTTGCCTAAAGGAAAGAAACCCATAGGCTGCAAATGGGTTTACAAAGTAAAATATAAGGCAGATGGCACCATAGATAAGCATAAGGCCTGTCTTGTGGCGAAGGGCTATGCTCAAAAGGAAGGGCTTGACTATGAGGAAACCTTTGCTCCTACAGCAAGGATGACCACCATTCGAGTGCTTTGTGCTATGGCAACACAATTCGGATGGAAATTACATCAGATGGATGTAAAAAGCGCCTTTCTAAATGGTGACTTAAAAGAAGAGGTGTACATGACTCAACCTCCTGGATTTGCAGAGGTAGGCCATGAGCAACAAGTTTGCAAGTTGGTCAAATCATTATACGGGCTAAAACAAGCCCCAAGAGCATGGTACATAAAAATGGATAGTCACCTACTGCAGCATGGATTTAAGAGAAGTCCATCTGACGCAAATCTCTATATCAAGAACACAGGTTCCGAGATAGTGATTCTTGTGTTATATGTAGATGATCTGATCATCACTGGCAATTCGGAGAACTTGATTAACGCCGTGAAAGATGACTTGAAAGAGTCATTTGATATGACAGATCTAGGACTTCTCCACTATCTGTCTTGGTCTTGAGATAGAACAGAAGAAGAATCATCTTAGGGTGACTCAAAAAAAGTATGCCAAGACTTTAGTAGAAAAATATCGTATGACTGATTGTAAGCCCAAAGCAACACCGATGGAATCAGGGCTTCAGTTATCACGATATGATGACTCACCACAGGTAGATGGCACACTTTATAGATAGATGATTGGAAGCCTCATCTATCTGACTAATACTAGACCAGATATTACTTATGCTGTAAACTATCTTTCATGGTTCATGCAAGAACCAAAGGTCTCTCATTGGAAAGCAGCTAAGAGGGTTCTTCACTACATTCAGGGTAGTGCAGATTATGGTCTAGAGTATAAGAAGAATAACTCATTCTTCTTATAGAGTTACACTGAATCTGATTATGCTGGATCCATAGATGATAGAAAATCAACATCAGGCTATGTGTTTCATCTTGGATCTGGTCCTGTCTCATGGCATAGTAAAAAGCAACAGGTGGTTGCTTTATCTTCAACTGAGGCAGAATATCGCGTTGCACGTGGAGCTGTGTGTGAAGCGATATGGCTAAGTCGCATCTTGGCTACCATGGGCCTACCAAAGAAACTTCCTATTCACATGTTTTGCGACAATTCAGGTGTTTTGAACTTGGTCAAGAATCCAGTACATCATGAACGAACAAAGCATATTGACACAGATTGTCATTTTATTCGTGATGAAGTTCCTAAGCATAGAATCAAGCTCCAACACATTCCCACCGACGAACAGGTTGCTGACATTTTTACAAAGGCACTTGGACGTGTCAAATTTCAACTGTTTCGGAGCAAACTTTGTATATCAAAGTAATGTAATAAAGGGGGGATGTTAGGGTAAAATAAGGTAGTGTATTGCATTACACTACATAGGATTATTACATTTACTTTTCTACTAGTTACCATGAGATATTTTGTCTACTGGTTAATCTAGGTAAATACCTAAATATCCTAAGTCAGATATTTAGGTTAGTGGTTTAGTTAGAACTCTCTACCTAGGTTAGTGGTTAGCTACACGTCTCTCCTACCTTAGTTGGTTAGCGAGTTATGTGATTAGTTAGTTTATATTTCATGTTAAATATTGCTTAGCATTTTCTTGCTAAGACTAATGTTCAATGATATTATTTTGATTATTTTGTCTCCGTATCATTTGCATTATAACAGGAAAGGAGTACTTGGCTTACAGTGGTCCAATTTTTTTACTTGTGAACATCTTTAGAGGGATTGGCCTAATCAAGAGGATGTTGATCATTTTATTAAGCAGTTAGTTTGGATGGGTTCTACCATTCTTCTTTAGAATATTTATAATGAAAGGAACAACCGAATTTTTAATCAAGATAGGAAGGATATTCACTATATTTGGTAAAATACCATAGCCAACTTAGTTGAATCAGTCCATCAACTCCTTAATCACCCCAAAACTCCCACCAAAGATGGGATCAAGTGATGCAAATATTGAAGATTAAATCTTCTAAGGGCAACCAACTTAAAGGGAATGTGAGTATTAGTAAGATGTATAGGACAAGAAATTGGCAACCTCCTCCTAAGGATTTTGGAAAAGTCAATACTGATGGAGCCTCTAGAGGGAACCCTGGAAAAGCCAGTGTGGGAGAAATTGGTAGACTTTTAGATGGCTCCCTAGTTTTTACTTTTGCTGAGAATTTGGGTATTCTTTCCAATAACCTTGTTGAGGTGTATGGTATCCTCAGAGGCCTTCAGGAGGCTACTAAGGTTGGTTGGTAAAAGGTGTTAGTTGAGTTCGACTCTCAACTTATGATTAATCTCTTGAAGACTCCTTCTAAGAATCATAAGGTGGATTGGAGAATAAAAAGAATTATTGAGAAGATTCAATTAATCCAGATGGGATTTTTTAAAGTTTATTACAATCATGTGGTCAGAGATCAAAACAAGAGTGTTGATGCTTTAGCTAATTGGGCTTTGGACAAAGGTGATCTTACTTGTTATGGCAACCCTCCTAGATGGTGGGCTTCTCAAATTAGGGAAGCTCTTCTTTCTATCATTTCTTTGGATGGCTTCAGTTCTGAAGGTACCTAGTCTATCATTTCTTGGATGGCTCTAGTTATGAAGGTACCTAGTTTCTTCTTGTTTTTTTTTTTTGCTTCTCTTTGGTCATTCAATTTTTTTTAGTTCCCTAGCTCATTCTATTCTTTATTTTGTTTCCTCTGTTGATTCTTTGCCTTAATAGTCTTTTGGTCTAGACAGGTCATTGTTATGTTCAATTTTTTTTTCTTTTTTCTTTTTTCTTTTTTTTGTTTAGTTTTTTAAGGTGGGTGGATTATTTTGTTTTGTTTTGTTTTTGTGTTCTTTGTGTTGTTTTTTGTTGTTCTTGTGTTTTTTTTTTTCTTGTGGTTTTTTCGTTCTTGTTCTTGGGTTTCTCTTTTTTTGTGTTAATTCGTGTTTTTATGTGTGAGTGTTTTCTATGTTTTTTGTTTTTGTTTATTGTCTGATGTTGGTTGTTTTTTATTTTTATTTTTATTTTATTTTTTAAAATTTTTTAGGTTTTGGTTGTGTTTATTTTTCATGTTTTTTTTTGGCTTATGTCTTTGTAGTGTTCTGTTGTTTTTTTCTTGTTTGTGTTTTGTTATGCGGTTCTTGTGTTTTTCTATGTGGTTCGTGTTGTGATTTCTTTTATCTTATTGTGCGTGTTTGGTTGTACTTTTGTTTTTTACACACTCAAGGAGCATTTTTAATTTTATTTTATTATTTTTGTTGTTATTTACTTATTTTTAAATTGGTTTTGTGTGTTTGTTTGCTCCTTGAGTATGTCAAAGGTGGTAGGCCAGGTCCGAGTCCTGGGAGTTTTTGGTGGAATTGATACCCCTGCCTCCTTGGGTCTTACCCGAAAGTGGCATCCCTTTTGGGATGTTTTCCACAAATAAAAAAACAAAAATTAAAAATAAAAATAAGGGAAAGGAGATTGAATTTCTAGAACTCTTAGTATTTCAAACACTATGGGGCGATCCTCATTACAACAATGGGTATAATGAAACCTGTCTGACAATGAGGTATCCTTATGTGTGATTCCATGCCTGCCACATTAGCAATATTTTTTTGTACAAACCTACGGATGCTCATAGATGAGCTAGCTTGTTGGTGTAAGTTACCAATTGATTAGTCAGACCTTACTCATAATAAGAAATGAACAATCATTGCACACATAGATGATCCTTGAGAAATTTGAAAACAGTAGGACAACCCTAACACCGTGGAGATTTGTGAGATACATAGATGGGTTTGATTGAGATTACTAGGATTTTTGAGTCTTTGCAAAATTAATCTAGATTCTTTATCCAAACTATTCCATATTATTTCTATTATCACATCTCATAATCCATTTTATTTATAAATACCAAATGTTAGTGCTCTCAATTAAACAATGAACATAAATTTGATCAAGAAAAAGTCTAAAACATTACAAATGATCATTAGAACATAATATTCAGCATCCATTTCAATAAACCACTACATTTCATATCCATTCATACATACAATAAAACAAAAGTGCAAACACAAATTATCACAATAAAAGTCATGTATATGTATATATAACCACATAGTACAAAAATCATCTAAAAGGTTGTATACATCAGAGCACTAAGGCTCGTAAGCAAAAATGAAAACTACAAAAAGACGTAATAAGCGCTCCTAGATAGAGCCACCATGATTCCTAGGAAGACCATGAGTTGATCCCTGTGAACTTGAGGGAGCGTGGAAACTAGGAACCTATGAACATGAACCACTAGGTCTAGACTCACCTCGCTTGCTAGAGCAAAAAAATGATGATGAATGTGGAAAAGATAATAGAATATGATGTTGAGAGAAAGAGTGTACTCAAGCATCTCAATATGCCTCGCTTGCACCCGTGAAGTAGAAAAATCCTGACCCTGATGCACCTCTTATTGAGCTATCTCAGCACGAAGAGCTACAACCTCAAAACCATAACCACCTCCACTAGGTGTACTCCGTAGCCCATCCACATCACTCCGCAGTCATGCTATCTCAACATCCCAAGCTATCGGTACACTTTATAATCTTGTAATCTCTATATCATGAGCTACTATAGTCTACCCCAAGTTATATCGCACAGCCTATAGGATCTCCAATCCTCAGTGCGATGTGGAGGTAGATCCTACCCCCCATCATTGCTACCCCCATATCCATATCCACCACCCCCAATGTTTGTGCCTGTAGGCTAACCAACATCTACCCCAACTCACCCCCTACTACCACCACTACGATGATATTTTTATCATCAAGGAGTCTGCTCAATAGCATACCTCTCATCACCACTCTCTACATCGTCAATAGTCTGAGTAGGAGCCCATGGAGGTTGCGATACAAACTAGGCATCGTACTCAGCTATGGTCCTAGCATCATCTACATATGGGATATCCATAGCCTTGTCATTATGATCATCATCCACTATCCAAAAATCAAGGGCACAAGAGAGACTAAGCTCATCATCCTAACACCTATACAAAATTGGAGCATCGAGGACTCTGTGGACCAAACCAAACTATCATAGCACTTGAGAGAACTATACAAAATCCATCTCTCACCCATGCCACTCAACTAGCCACCTGCCTCACCTAAACCATTGAATTTGTGTTGCATCACTATCCCAAGTGAGCCCTCGCCATGGTTGCCAAATGATGTCACCACTAGTTAAAGCAACAAGCATATCCTAACACTCCTGGTAACTATGGCTAGGGAAACTTGGTAAAGCTTCCTTGTTAGACTGTCAACAAAGAGCACAAGGTAACAAGCGATCCCACTCACAATGTAGATCCTTTGGCCAAGCAATCTTGATGTGCTCCCAAACCCAAAGCTAAAGAAGCAAGTTGCAGCTGAGCCCCTTCTACTCTTGCCTCTTCACCTCATAAAGCTCCACATACAACTAACAAAGTAGAGTGGGAGCCCAAGCATAAACTTGGGGCTCACCAATCAAATCAAGAACAAGCCTCACCTGGTTCTAAGGGAACCTAGAGCCCATGCTATTAGGCAACAACATGTTGTCTAAGATGTACATCACAAAGGTAGGAAGTGCTCCTAACTTCCCATCCTTATACAATTGAATGTACTGGATACCACCCTTACTAACATCAACATCCCAGTCATTTCCATAAATGGGTCTCAACTTATGTTCCTTGTCGTGGCCAACCTAGACCGGTGAACCCTCGATAGGAACATAGAAGATGCGGTAAACATCCTCTAAGATAATGGTAAGCTCCCTTATCAAAAGCTAAATGACCCCATGTTAGAGTCCCTCCTCTCCACCAAAGCAGACAATAACTCCTCATCTACCCTCACAACATCCACCCGTCCATAACCATCCAACCTCACCTCCTCTAACCATTTCCAGTCATCATCAGTTAGTGCCTTCTGCACTCGAGATATGATATGAGGCCATCAATGTCGAGCCTCAATAAATTTAACCTGCACAAACAAAAACCAAATCCATGCCAGTACATACGTCATTTCTCCAAAAAAAACACACAAAAACAATTTCATACATTCTTTTCATTTTTTTAAAACATAAAAACACAAAAAAAAACAATTTCATGCATCGTATTCATTTAAAAAAAAACATACAAAAACACAAAAATAATTTCATACATTATTTTCATTTTAAAAAATATAAAAATACAAAACTAATTTCATACATTCTTTTCATTTTTAAAATATAAAAACACAAGAAAAAACACTTGCATGCATTCTCTTCATTTTGAAAAAAATAACATAAAAACACAAGAAAAAAACTAGCATGCATTCTCTTCATTTTGAAAAAAATAACATAAAAACACAAGAAAAACACTTGCATGCATTCTCTTCATTTTGTATTTTCATTTTAAAAAATACAAAAACACATCTGCTTGTTGTGGTGCAGTGGTAAATACCCTGGGTGCTGGTAGTGGCCGACCCAGGTTCCATTCCCCTTGTCTCCATCCTGTAGATATATGGTATATTTAGGAATATCCTATGTGCTGGTAGAGGCCGACAAGGCTCCATTCCTCCTATGCCCAACCTGTTGAAAGTGGCACCTCGAAAGAGGTGTTTTCCACTATAAATTAGTTTTACTCAGGTGTTGTAGGTGAGTTGGAGAGGAGAGGGCAATCCTTCAAGGGAGGTCCTAGGTTCGAATCTCCACCCTACCAAAAAGCTGAATTGGGTACCCAAAATCCAATTGATAATGTTGGTGCGGGCAGGGCTGGGTGCGACCCCCGGGTGACTTTGACAGTGTAGAACCCCCTGTTCGTGGTCTCTTAGACCAAGGCGGCTCCGCAAGGGGTTTTTTGCTTAAAAAATATATATACAAAAACACAAAAAACAATTCATACATTCTTTTCATTTTTAAAACATAAAAACACAAAAATACACTTGTATGTATTCTCTTCATTAAAAAAATAAATAAAACATTTTTTTTGCCATCCTCTCTTAGTTTTTTAAAAAAGAAAAAAAACAAAACAAAAAAACAGAAACAAAGAGAAGAGCCTCAAAAGCCTACCTCCACCACACATTCACCAACTTCAGCTCCAGCCGAGCCGCCAGCCTTCGCTCCACCAATCGCTCCACTTGCCTCACAAGTTGTCTCCATCACTCAATATTTCAACCGCTCACAAAAACTTCAAACTACCAAATTAGCATATTTATAAACATGTTTTGTGAAGCCAACCACATGTCCATGTTTGTCAAGTGTGCGCAACCGTGCACCCATGTTTTGCGATGCCAACCGCAAATGCATGATTGTCAGGCGCAACCAAACATGAACACGGAATTGAAAATATATATATATATATATATAGTAAATCCCCTATCAAATCATCACACATGCATTAAAACCATCATTTTCAACCATCAACATCATTTAAGTGACCCTTGTATCTATTGAGTTAATTTAGACACCTAACGGTTGCAACGATCGGTTATCCATGCAATCTGGTAGGATGGGTAGCTCACCATAAGGACACTTGACCAAAATCATTCATCATCATCACATGTGGAATCAGATCAATTTTATCCCTCAATTTTTGAGTGTGACTATGCTCAATCAAATTTTCACAAGGTTATCATTAAACCCTTTTTGTTGGGTTAGAAAAAGCGAAAAATAATCAACTCACAATTTGGTAACAATTGCCAAAATTACTAAGGTGTCCGAGCTCCCAGAGTGCCTGATTTTTTTACACCATATCATTTGGTAGGAATTGCTACAGTCACATGGGCCCCCAAACTCCCATGGTGGTTGGTTATTTCACACATCATTTTATACCTTATTGAAACCAAACGTAAATTTGAAACATCACAAGACTACCCCAAACTTGGGGTATCAAGTTGATCTGCAATTTCACACATTTACATCCATTACATCCACCCCTTTTCATCATCAACATTTGGTTAATTGGCTTGTGGTTTTCATTCTTTATCCATTTCCCAATTGAGGGGGTAAGACAAAATCAAAAAATTTAAAATTCATTCATTCTTGCGCATCGAGAAGATTTGAGTTCATTTCTCCATCCAATAAAGTTAGGTGTCTCTTGTTTTTGCACCGCACTGTGTTTCACATAATGTGGTACAAAAAGGGGCATTTGTAGACACCAAAACCTAGGCACTTACAAAACCATATTCACATTACAAATATGTATAATAAAATATATGCCTAAGTCCAAACTTAAATTATAAATCCTGCACATTAAAAGTATTTTTTAGATTTTCTAAATCTGGAAAATCTACCTAGGATACCCTACCTACCCACTAGACATGTGTCTTGGCCACATCACCACCACCCCTTGCCACCTCTCACACACCTTTTCACTCTTGTCCCTTCACATGGGACATTTCTCCACTTGGATGAGATACCCTTGGTGACTCACTCCACTAGACATGTGTCTTGGCCACATCACCACCGCCCCTTGCCACCTCTCACGGACCTTTTCACTCTTGTCCCTTCACATGGGACATCCCTCCACTTGGATGAGATACCCTTGGTGACTCACTCTAACTGCCCTAGATATGTGGCAACTCTAGCTTACCATTTGGCAATGCTAGCTTGCCACCTCTCTTTCCCTCCAAAACCCCAAGGAGCCTATAAAGGCACCTTCATCCCATCAAGAAAAAGAGGTTGAAATGATATACCATCAAGCTACCAAAATCATGATAGAAGCTTACACACATCTCGAGGAGATCGAGTATTTGAAGCCTCGAGGTGTCATTTTGAAGGTTTTTGCCACTCAAAATCAATCACTCACCCGCAGTTAAACAATCCTGACCGCCCTCCCACGGTTGCTTAACCACCCTCCTACAGTTATCTAGACTCACCTGCGCGCCTGCGGTTACTCAGAATGCACCAAATTCATAAACAACAGAGATCGATAAGCTATAATTTGACAAGGCATTTATGTTTACTTTTGATATTTTTTGCATTGCACTTTTAATTTTTGTAAGCATCTATTTAAGGGTTTTATTGCATTGTTTCTCAATCATACATGCAGGTGCTACTAAACCCTTGTTTTCACTTCATGTGTACAGGAGACAAATCCCTGAGCAACTACTGAAGCTGGTGGCCCCATTCTGAGGATACTCAAGCCCACTCAACCTTTGAAGTTGTAGCAGAGGAGCAAAAGACACCAGTCTAGCTTGCTTGGAGAATGAGAGACCATCATTTTGAGCATTGTATTTTATAAAACAGAAGCATTGTCATACTTATTCCCTCACATTGGGGTAACAATATTGTAAAAATGGGAGATCAAGGTTCCCCTATTTAGTACAAAGAATATTCTTTTTATTTACAATCACTTCATTTTTATTTTATGTGTTTGGTGTCATTTCTTTTGTTGCAAACACTTTCAAATTATTTTTCCACAATATTCTTGAATACTTTAAACTTACCAAAATCTTTATGTTTGGTATGAATGGTATATAAACAAGCATGCCTACAAAAATCATCAATAAAGGTGAGGAAGTACTTATTTCTAGAAAGAGATGATGTCTCATGAATCCTTCAATATCACTACAAATGAGCTTCAAGGGTCATGCATCATTCCTAATAGTCCTTTTTTGGAAGGACTCCTAATGATGCTTTCACAATATGAAAAACACTAGAAAGAGAGACAAGAGGAAGACCAATAACTAACTTGTGTCAACTCATATACCTCAAAGATCCATATCCAAGATACCCAACTTTGTGGTGCCATCACTTTCTAATGTCATCATCCTATACCACCATAATAATAAAGTCTTTCTTACCAAAGGAGGAAGAAGAAGGTAAAGGTAAAGTAGTCTTTAATGTCCACAAGACCATAGTCTATATGAGAAAATCCTCATAGAGGATGCTATTTACCTAATATATATTTATCCAACCAAACTTTTATTAGCAAAGTATGGTGTAAAACTCTACCTCCCATTGGGTTTAAACATTGAACTTCCTATTCATATTTCCAAACTCTTACCATTATATCCACTCAATTTGTACGTCCCCAAACTTATACATATGATTAGACTCATCATAGTACCCTAATGTAGGTTGTGAATCCATCATCAATATTCTTAATCACCCATCAATTTGATCAAAACTCAATCTCCTTATTCATATGAGTGATACAATAGATAAAAAGAATATTGGATCCCACACTAGGAACATGAATATTTTTATCAGATGAAGATGAACCAATTGTCATCTCACCACATCTAGACACCTATAAGAAGGAACCATACCTAATAACCACACACTATTTTAATATATATATTGTAGTCATGCAAGAGATGGTGATGTTTCACCATCTCTTGAGTTTCTCTTAAACATGCAATCCACTCTTCAAAAGACACGAATGTCAAATATGTTGGATGAATAGTTACATGTGCTTGTGAGATTTCACCATCATGATTGTATTTACCCTTAGCATGGATAAGTGCAACATGAATACCTCTTTTTGGATTCCTCTCAAAGTTTCTTAAAATGCAACTCACAAAAATTTGTCTTGTATCCTTCCTTCTTACTAAAAGTTCAAAAAGGATTCTTGGTTTTCGTATTTCCTTTCTTTAGATTTTTGACATCTTATTTTTTCATTGTTTCCTTTGCATAATCTTGAATAGTAAGAGAATGACTCTAATATATCTATCATTGAGTCTTATGGTGAACAAGGTATTTGAACACATAATCAAGATAAGGAGGTGTAGCATTGAGAAATCACACTTGAAGCATCCTAAGTACAATGATAATCATCTTATAAGTTTTAGATCTAATGTTGAACATAATATTGATAAAATTAATAGTCTCCTTTTTATTTTCACTTTATTTTGCAATGTGAATAGCTTCTTGCAACTTCTTGAACCAAGGTTTGTACTCATCTATTATCTCAATGTTCTCCAATTAAATGTAGCAAGCTCTACCTCCAATCTATTGATTTGTGTAGAGTCAACACAATCACATATATTTTAGAACTTCTTCAATAGATCCTTTGTATTTGAGGTATTGTTAATGTGAGTGTCATAGATCTTGTCAATATAAAGTGCAATAACACCAAGAGACTTATCTTTCTTATACTTAAATAACTAGTCTCTCTCATCAGAATTAGTGACTAGAGGATCTCATTCACATATTTAATGAGTCCCTTACTTTGAAGTAGAGATTCAATCTTGATCTTTTAGATGGGATAGTTATGTCCATTGAGAAAGGGCACATGTTGATCCATGGAATTCCTACCAAAATACAATCTCATATTTGTAGTTATCACTAAAAATAATATGGCCATTATAAATAACTCAAACAATCATGTCATATGCAAAAAAATAGGTTCAAAATGTTTTTGTATGTAAAATTTATGGCCCCCATAATTTGATCCCAAAAATTGCACAAAATGCTACAAAAACCTTTTAAATATTCAAAAAAAATAGATGTGCCTTTAGTGATATTCCACATGTCAATGGCTAGGTGTTAGGGGATGCCACCTATGCAATGATTGTTGTACCACTAGGATAGCATAATTATGAACCTACTACCACAAAGAGTCATTGATATATGTAAAGGGGTGCCACTAGGATTCTAACTATCAAGCCACTAGATAAGAAATTGATGAACAATAAAAAATCTCCTATTGTCTTTTAAATCCAAGAAAAGCACTTGTACACCACATCTACCATCGAATATATAGAGGTATATACAAGTATAGTGACATGATTCCCTTATGTGATTGGTCAATCTTCTTTTTAAAAGCATAAATTATCCTACATATTATACAATTTTATCATGTTGACCATTACCACATTAGCCACTACCACATAGGCCATGTGTGCCATCTCATCAGTAATCAATCAAAATTTTACAAAAGGGTGGGAAAGGGACTCAAATTCTGAATATCTTGTGGCCCAAACCTTAACATACCCTACACTAGCCATAATATCAACGTCACATTCCAACTCCACAAGGCTAAGCATGATGCCTCTAGCCAATGCTCACCATGTCATACCAAAAAATCCTTTTAATACAATGCAAAGAGAAAGGACCCAACAACATATAGAGATAAATACCTTCAAGCAATGTGTGTTTACCACTAATTCATGTCATCTAACATGTCCCAAGTACCACACCATCATCTTCTCAATAGTCTTATGCACCTCATGTACCTCAAAAAGGTCATCATACTTGTGGATAGAATTAAATGCAAGTTTGAGTACCAAGCGTGTCATGACAAGGGTACGAACTACCACTACACTAAATCCTCTTATGCAATTTAGATAAATGTAAAGTCTCTTCCTAAGGGATGCACCAATTTGTACCACCCTCCAATAGAACATTTGAAGCAATGTCTATTTTTTATTCAAATTTTCCAAAGGGAGAAAAAGTAGAATATATAATGCAAAACAAAATAATACCTAGCATTAAAATGAAAAAATGTGCTAAATTATCCTAAATTTGTGCAAAAATCTAAAAATACTAATAATTTATCAATATTTGTTATGGTTTGCACAACATTATTTTTTTAAATGTAATTGATTAAGCCATCCTATCTCGTCAAAGTTGAAAAAAGTTGTCAAATCATTTTAATAACTTTCTCAAGTGACTTGAAAGTTTGGTTGTGCACAAAAATTTATTTAGGATTTTTCTCACATATATGGGTTGACGAAAAAATATTCAACCTCATTTTTATCCTTCGACTATTATCCAAACTATCCTCTCATATGGGTTCCATCGATACCAAAAAATCTGATGCAAAAAAACAAATGGATTTAAAAAATATATATATCCATAAAAGATAAGTGAGGATTTTAAATATCCTCAAAAAATTCACTCTAGTCGTTAGGGCACCTATCTAACAAGAAAATTAAAAATATATTGATGTTAAGAGAGGACAGAGGAACCTATCAATGAATTTTCTTCCAAAGCATCAAATCTACTTTGACATAGTGAGATCATCACAATCCAAGTCCACCTAGGGTATTAACATACAAACCCTAAAAAATAAGTATCAACAACAGATAAAGCTTCCACAAACTACTTCTAAAAATACATTACTTCTTGAAACAATCATAGAAGAGAAATCACCAAATCCAACTAATTGAGTAACGAAGATTCATACATGCTCTAACACCATGTTGAATTTCACAATACTTTCCATAAATAAATAGAATCCACATTATTGAGAAATGACATTAACTCACAGAAAGAACACATAATATGAAGGGTGTCCATAAAAACTAAAATAATATCACTAAAAGGAAAGAATAACACTCCAACTAATAATCAAATAGCTGGTTGCTAGGGGTATTCATAGCTTATTATAAGAGACCTTTAGGTCAATATTGAAGAAGCAACTAAGGTTTATCAATAAAATATTACAATAAACCCACCTATACAAGGTGGACAAGGGCACAAAGAGCTATACAATACATAAAATATATAACTTGGTTGTGGCCTCAAGTGAAGTTTAACACTATATATTTCAACAATGCATTGATGGTGATTAGATCCAATAGGTTGTGGCTTGTTGTACTTAACCTTTTCTATTCTCATAAGTGGATCTACTTTTTCCCTCGCATGCAAAGAATGGTTTAAGATAAGGGGATTCCCTCTCTTCTTACCTCTTCCTTATTATTATAGAAGGTCTAAGCCAAGTTTTGAAGTATCAAAAAGAATTTGGTATTATTAATGGTTTTAAAATTATCTACACACATCATACATATATATAAGCTTTTTGGACAAATACTCAATGGGTAGAAATCACAAGTTTTCTTCTTTTGTATTGATAAACAGATTTAGAAGATTGTATAAATTCTGAGGTTTCCAATATCTGCCCATTTTTTCAAATATTTAGGCATCTCAATTTCTCTTATATCTCTTAGAAAGAAAGATACAAGGGATTTACTAGAATCAATGAAATATAGAATTAATAATTTGGATATATGGGTACTTATCCTTAGTAGGTAGAATGATTCTAGCTAAGGCAATTTTACAATCTCTTCTAGTTTATAGATTTATCGCCTTAATAACCCCTAAAGAAGTTCTACAAGACATGGATCAAATAATGAGAATTTTCTATGGGAAATAAATTCATAAATAAGGAAGTAGTATTTGGTGAGTTGAGAATAAATTTATGGTCAAAAGATAGAGGAGGCTTAAGTATGAGAAAATTTCTCCTTTGTAATGTGTCTTTAGCAACTAGAATGAATCAAAGATGGTCCTTAGAGGATAATTCATTATGGGAGAAATAAAAAAATAAATAAGTGTGTGAATTTAGAGATCTATTATCTCATCCCTAGGATGGCTTTGAAAAGTATTATGTTGGAAAGTAGTATTATAAAGGTTAGTCTTTTTGGATTGTTGGTGTTGGAGACCAAGCTTTGTTTTGGGAGAATTCTTAGTACCAAAGCAATCTGTGGAGTGTGGAGTTTCCTGAACTATATGATTTGAAAAGTAAATGCATATAGGCTATAGTTTGGTTAATTTTTTTTATTATTGGTGTTGCTATAGCTAGCAGGCATTCAAGTTTAGCATTGGAAACCTTCTAAGCATTGGCCAGAACAACAATATCCTAAGCAAATAGTCAGTTTGAAATAAATTTTGTCTACTTGAAGGTTATCTCAAGATAGATACATTGATTACCACAAGTGGGTTTTGAATGGTTCTGGAAGTAACTCTATAAAGGTAAGGTATAAAACTCTCTAGGAGAGCAAAGTAATTGCAATAAGGTGTAGCACCCAAAGTGTTGGCAAAAAAATGCTTTTATTTGATTGGCTAGTTTGAACAAATTCCTTATTGAGGTAAACCTTAAAAAGCATGTACATGAATGATCTGGCATATATGATTTATGCTTAGTAGGGAAGGAGGACGGAAAACACCTTCTTATGACCTTCCCTTCTACCATTACTATTTGTAAACTGTGGTAAGGATATATGGGAGCTTCTTTCATAATTAAGAATAATTGTCATCAAGTTTGAAGGGTCTCAAACTTATGCAAGAGATTGGTCTAAGGATGATTTGGTGGAATGTTTAGCTAGAGTGAAATCATCACATATTCTAAGGAGTCAGTGGATTAATAAGCCTACTATGGTGTAGAATAGTTATAAATCTAAGGGAAACTTGTCAATTCTAGTTCCAAAACATATAGACAAGATTTTGGTGTGATCAAAGTCTTTATTAGACTCAGAATCCTTGTTGACCCACTCTCCTACCTACATGATAATGATGTTGGTCCTCCCGATGTCATGTTTTATAATCAAAGGAACAATAAAATTGAGTGAGAGAGGTCTTTTTTAGATTATTTTAAAGTACATGTTAATGGTGCTTCTTGAGGAAATGTATGTAGCGTAGGTATAAGAGGTGTTTGTTGAGGTCATAATGGCAATTTTTTTTTTTTTACAAAAATTTTAGGAATAACAACTGATAATATTGTAGATGTAATGACAATTCACCAAGCGGTTATGGAGACCAAAAGAAGGTAGCTAATAGTAGTGAAGTGGAATCAAAATCTAAGATTTTAGTAGACTATTTTAAAAAGTAATCTTCATGTAAACCTAAACATTGACACTTATGTTTTTGAAAGACATAAAACTCATTATAGATTTTTATGTGGTGTAGTGGAGCCACACAAGGAGTTAAATAAATGAAGTTGTTTATTTTGTGAAGACCTTAAAGAATTCTGTGAGGCTTGGAAAATAAGATAACAAATCTACTTTATGAAAACCTCAAAGAATTCTAGTAAGAGCTTGTCTTAAATCTTAAGTGAGGGGGAAGTGAAGGAGACTCCTAACTTTAAAGGATGATTGATTTTTGAAAATAAGATCGAAGTTACTATGTGAAAAATAAATAGATCATTCTCACAGACCATATTTTTCTAAAAGTCACATTTTTTATTTTGATTTACTACCAAATATTTTTAAGAGATTTTCAAAGTCTATCTAAGCTTTCTTTTTCAGTTTCTTAAGATTATCTCTTTTATTTTTTAAAAATGATATTAGATCTTTGTTTTGTTTTATTTTTCTAACTAATAAATGTAACATGTAATAAATTTTTAAATCTCAATTAATTATGATGAATTTGCATAGAATAAACATAACATATTTTCGTAACCTATTCTTACTTAAATAATATAATATTTTTTTTTTATCTTTCTCAAGAAAAAATCACTATATGCTCAAAGTTATATATTCTACAATTTTTATAAAAAAT
Source organism: Wollemia nobilis (assembly GCA_028583015.1). Taxonomy (NCBI): domain Eukaryota; kingdom Viridiplantae; phylum Streptophyta; class Pinopsida; order Araucariales; family Araucariaceae; genus Wollemia; species Wollemia nobilis. The sequence goes on from JAQPPZ010002552.1 coordinate 916,746, forward strand.
AAAAAATTTGAAGCTCCTCAACACTCCATCTAGGGAAGCTCTGTACAGGCTTTATCATGACTTAACAGTCCATAAATGTCCGAGCGTATAAGAAATATAGTTTACATAAATGTCCGAGCGTATAAGAAATATAGTTTCGTTTTAGTTGGTTTTTTAAAGAAACAGTCCATCTTAATGTTTCCCTGCTATGTACGTGAAAACTTGGGAAGCTCTGTATAGGCTTAATCGTGACTTAACAGTCCATAAATGTACACGAGTGTAAGAATATGAACTCGCTTGTGTTTTCATAAAGGAAGGAAATTTTATGAACTTTAACCCAGTCAATTTGGTGAGTGCTTGACTAATACCAATTTTCACAGAAAATGGAATTGGGAAAAAGATGGTCCTTAGAGGGTTACATTGGAAAGGATCTGTGTTTACCATAAGGGGCCCTCGTATCAATTCGATCCATGTTAAACACCAAAGAGGACTCCTTTCTGAATTTTGCACAACCATCCCAAAATTCCAATCACCAAAGAGACTTGGCTGACCAGGGCCCCATTCTGAATTTTCCGCAACCATCCAAAACTTCAATCACCAAAGAGGCTTGGCTGACCAGGGTCGCATTCTGAATTTTCCACACCCATCCCAAAACTCCAATCACCAAAGAGATTTCTGAATTTTGCACAACCACTCTGCTCACAGTAAACGTGACGAGTTTGTATGGACATAGCAAAAGAAAACCATCGTATCATTGCGAATGTTTATGGTTGTATAGTAAGGACAGAGCACGGAATTCACACCACCGACACAAAATTAGAATACAAATTTATTATATTCAAAATAAACGCCTGAGAGTACCCAGTAGCATCAGTACAAACTCCACGGGAACAAGACGCTCCTGTAGTAGAAATCCTTTCAACTTTCCACAGAAAATGGACTTGGGAAATAGATAGTCCTGAGTGGGTTACATTGAAAAGGATCATTTGGTCGGTCTGTGAACCGCTCATAAATAGGCCACTGTTTACCATAAGGAGGCCCTCGTATCAAATTCGACCCTCTCCCCTCCTCCATCTTAAAGAAAAGGTTGATATATAGATTAATTAAGAATACTTCTATGACAGAAAAGTTCTTTCAATTAATTATCATGCAGGGTTTCTATCAATGCAGTTTTAAGATTAATACCCTTTAAGAAGAGGTTGGTTGAACTTTACATAACAAAGACTGGTAAGTGGCAAAGCTGTCCCAACATCGCCAAAAGCAGCTTACAGAATTCTCTGAGAGGCTGATTAAGCCGAAGGAGCTGGTTCAGAAGTTCTCCCAGGTCAGTCATTACAGTGTTTGCCAGAAAATTATGTACGCGTGGAAAAAAATTTCTTTGGGAAAGTATATTGCCAATTTCAATTCCAGAGGTTGGTTTCTTAACGCGTCTGATCTGCAACACTTGAGAAAAGATGTGAGGGCGGGGTTTGAGACTGCCACATATTCAAACTGGGATATTCCAGAATTGCGAGAATGTCCACTTCGCCTGGAAACTTTAGTTGAAGATTTGAAGAAGCTTTTCACATGTTGTAGTAGAAGAGGAGGTATTAAAGTGGAACCAAATTTTTTTTATGTTACTAAAAATAAAAAAAATTGTGAGTACTATAACACCACATGAAACAGTTAGAAAGTATGGGTGGCAGTAACAAGATCATCTTGGCAGTAGCCCTGTGCAGGGACCGTGGAGTCAAAGGTGAGAATATTTATTTCATATTCATTTTGCATTCTTTTATTGGTACATTGATACCAATCTTTTATATTTGATGGTGTTAAATTTTTTTTTGTTAGATTTTTTAATTCTGTGAAATCAGTTAATGCAAATAGTTATTGAAGTCTGTTGCTAGATTTTTTAAATTATATGAAATCAACTAATGCAAATAGTTGTTGAACTTTGTTGCTAGTTGTTGAAATCAGTGCAGAGTTGATGTCGTTTTGAATTGATATTTTACTGTGCAATCTCTCTTACAGAGAGTGTGATATGCCCATTTTGGGGAAGTTATCCTAACAAGTCAAATGTTTTTACAAATATGATCTCATTCTCAAATTTCCTCATTGAATGAATGATGTTGATGTTGTGGTTGTTTTTCTTGAACTATGGTTTTAGCTCAAATGTTCCTCTCGCACCAGAGTAACCTGTAGCCATCCTTTAGAGTTTCCCCTGTTTCTGTGGTAGTGTACCCCTTTGTTATTCTTTCAACCAAAGACTGACAACAAAATCTCACAATTGATTGATTTTATTTGTATTCTGTTCTTGGTCTACAGAATGTTTTGAGGAGAAAATAATTTTCGAAACTGTTTCATAGTGCCCATGTCAAGGCAATTATAAAGAGAATGTGGTATAAGATCATTTCAGAGTTCAGACCCCGTTTTCAGAATGATGAAGATGCATGTATAAAATTCAAGCAAAAACATCAGCAAATGAAGCCTCGGCGAACTCTTATCGTGCTGGACGATGCTACTCACCTTGAAAAACTGTTGTGTGGAAGGAAGCCGCATAGTCGGAGGAAATTAAAAATAAAAATTGTGAACGTGGAAGGAGAGCCCCAAATAGTTGCAGGGGCTACGTGGGCCTCCTCCGACGTTGAAATTTTTTATTTTTAATTTCTTCTGCTGGTTTCCTTCGAAACTCTTCAATTGGACTGAAGTGTTTTATATGTAGTTTGAATATTTACAAGATTGATATATAAAAATATTAATACTGTAAAAAAAACAAAGATTTTATTAATATAGTTTCTATAAAACGATGGCTGCAAACATGGAACACAATTTTGTTTACTTTCTTTCAGCCACACTCATGTTTACATTATATAAGCATAAGGGTACTTCTACAAAAGGATGACTACAAACATGGAACACAATTTTAGAACAAACTTGTTTACATCTAGAGTTTTACTCTTATCAGCCACACTCATATCTACATTCTCCTCTTATTTATAAGCATAAAGACAATGAATTTCAACTAATTTCAAAGGTGAGACTTACAGTTTTTGTTTTTTTTTTTTTTTCTAGCTTTTTTCTAAAAATACAAATCATATAGCTATCTCAAAATATGGCACTGTAAGTTGCCTCCTTAAAAAAATCCAACTGTTTTTTGTTTTTTTGGTTTTTGCTAGCTGGTTGCTCGTGCATCAATTTTCCTAAGACTAAAATCTTTTTTTCTTTTTCAATTGTAATAAAGAGAAGGTGATGTAATTTAACTTGTAGGCTGTTAGACTATTTGGCTCCTCAATCTCAAACCTAGACATGTTCATAAACATGTGCATATGCACAACTACATGATATTGAAGAGCATGAAGCGAGATTGAAAGATACATCACTCTATATAAGAGCATAAAGGATGTTTTTGGGGCAACGATGGGTAATAACCCAAGATTCTGTTTGTAGTTCAATTTGGCAGGGGAAAGTAAATTATCCTTTTGCATCATACTGCTAAAATAAACTGAAAGCACCATCCAAACATTAGCCCTTGGTGTTTAAATATAAATGTAGATGTGCAAACCAGATTTACAGGAGAAAAATGTTGTTATGATGAACTCGATTTGAAGGACAGCCAAGCACAAAAGAGTTTATACTGGCTTTTTGGATATTTGTGTTTTTACTGATTCCAAAAGCAGATTATAATGTGCAACTCCAAGCATTGATCAGCAGGCTATTGGATTACGTCGTCGTTTGTGGAAGCTGCTGGTGAACAAGTCACCTGATTCTATGGAAAATAAATTTTTATTCAACAATGTCTCCCACATCTCCAACAATATGTACATGCACACCCACAGTATGCACACAGATGTTTCATATCTCATTATTATTAAAATTTAACATCAATGATTTTAAAGCATTGTTACCAAATCCAGATCAAACTCAGATTTTATAGACTGTCTGGAGCAGTCCGACCAGATCTGTAGTTTTGTAAAGTTAAAAAACAATTTCTAACATTACTAGACTAAAAACACAATGAAAATGACCTAAAACTTGCACGGTATGCATAAGGTACAGACAATTAGCAGTCTGCCTATTTCTGCAGATTATTAAACAAAGAAAGTCAATGTTCAGTATATCCTCCTTGATGCCACCAAAGCTCACCTGCAAATAGCAGTGCTGAAGTTTGACTTGGCTCAACTACAATGCTTTAATAAAATTTCTAACTTTGTACTTTATAGTATCTTATCATATATAAGATATTTTGATGAAGTTCTAACTTTATAAAATTTCTGGGTCTTATTTTTATAAGATAAAATTTCTAACTTTATAGTATTTTATTTGAGTGGTCATATGAAGGAATCTGAGTAGTATTAAGGAAGATACAATTTTGTGAAGTCATTCATATGAAACAAAGGTAGTGACAAATTTTCAAATCACATTTTTTTTCATATAAAAAAAGTTTTAGATATTTTTTTCCTAATTTCGTAGGTGTATGTATAAGACACAAAATACCAATCCTACAATCTCTTATCATTCATAATTTTATCCTTTAATCTCAAGTACCCTAGGGTCAAACCATATGATGTCAGCTTTGATCTCATATGTGTAGGTGTATTCAAAGAGGATCTTCAAAAGCTCCTTGATATCAGATTTATTAAAGCCATCAATTATTTTGATTGGATCTCTAACAACATTCCCATCACAAAGAAATAAGGTAGTGTTAGAGTATCCACCAAATTTTGGGACATCAATAAAGCATGTCCCAAGGATGAATTCCCTCTACCTAGCATCAATATGATTATCAATTTCACAATAGGATGTGAAATGTTCTCTTTGATGGATGGATTCTTAGGTTATATCAGATTAAGATCACCCTTAAGGACTAAGACAAAAGACAAAATATATTTCACCTCCCTATGGGGAATATTTTACTATCAAGTTATGCCTTTTAAGCTAAAAAATGTATGAGATACATACTACAAAGACGACATATATATTTCATAATATAATACATGCAACTGTGAAAGATTATATTGATGATCTTCTTGGTCAAACTTTAAACTAGGAAGATCATATTCAAGATCTAAGATACATCTTTGAGTGGATATGTGAGTACAAGGTATACCTCAAGCCTTGAAACTGCATCTTTGGGAATACATCAAGGAAAACATTGGGATTCATTGTATCCTAACATGGCATCAAAGTTGACCCTAACAAAATATCATCTATCATCGATTTACCTCACCCTCAAACTCTATCCCAACTTAGGAGACTAAGGAAAAACCCTTATTATCAAGTGATCTTTAATGATCTTAAATCCTATCTCTTATCCCTACCTGTCCTTATCCCACTAAATACTCATAGGCCCTTATTGTTATACATAGCAACCATTAAGCATTCCTTAGGAGATATGTTGACACAGTAAAATGACCAACATAGAGAAAAGGTTGTTTTCTATATTAGTAGGACTTTGGTCAATTACAAAGTCTGATATACATCCTTAAAGAAGCTTTGCCTAGATGTAGTGCTTACCTCTTAGAAGCTTAGACACTATATATTCATCCATAAGACCTTTTTCATTGCTAGGGTCGATCTCTTATGCTATCTCTTGTTCAAACCCCACCTCTTGGGATGAACCACTAAGTGGGTTATTGTGCTTAGTGAATTTGATCTTGAGTTTTTCAATCAAAATTCTATAAAAGGTTAGGTCATAGGTCTCATAATATGGCCAGTCAAGTCGGAAAGAGAAGATGGTATGGGACATCTTTTCCAAGTTGATACTCGAAAAGCACTATGATAAAAACCGTGTTCAATGAACCTAGCTGGAATGGCCACAGGGTTCGGTATGGGACGAACTGTTGTGGGTTCTATTGAGCACGTATAATGAAGTCCAAGGTCAAGGAATTGACATGGCACTAACTGACTCCAAGAAAAGAAAAGGGAATCTCCAGTTAGTCACAGGGGCATAAGTACGTTATTCTCATCTACACTAGTTCTAGAACAAGTCGACTAAATGGTCGAAGGTTCGGTGAGATGAGGAAGGGAAGAAAGCGTCTATCCTCTAGGTGTTATGGGCTTTAGAGGATAACCCTTATCGTGGTTCAATCCTCATGCCGGAATCCGTGAATGCAAATGAGGGCAATCGAATCCACATAATGGCAACTCTACGATATTTGGCCAATCTCGTTCACTTGGCTGGCTGGCTGCAGCAGTTCCTAACCCAAATGTGGTTTGTTATGTCTGTGCTACATTGTCTTAAAACTAATTTAGAACTATTGGGTGAACCAAAAGACATAACCTGTAGCAAAAACTTGATAACCAAAGTAGAACTTGTTAGTACTAAATGATTAACGTAGTGGAAAAAAAAAATTATATTGGGTTTGTTTGTTCTTTAGACTGTGCAACCAGGTGAGTAGTAGACTTGGGTTGTTTCACTACCAATATTGGTGGAGGCTGCTAAACTTAATCTACAAATTTAGATGCCTTTATTTTTCCACGAACCCCAGCGACCTTCCATAGTACAATGATTCTTCAGGGAAAAAGAACTTGAACATTTGAGAGTCCAAGTTCATATGGGGCATAAACACCATAATCTTAAAATAAAATGCAGCAGCAAAATACAGTGACCCCATGGAACTACACTAAAACATATGTGATGCCACAGAATGGATATTTAACTACCAACACTCAAATTTTTCTCAGATTGTGACATTTCTGTAGGATGCTTGTCATAAAGTCCAGCATATAGATATCCTTTGGTAAGGTGTACCAAGTGATAGAGCTAAGCATGGCCATTGAAATTTTGTGATCAGTTGGCATCTATACAGTCCTCATAAGTTAACTTTCATAGTTTTCCATAACAAATGCTAAATATATATTTTTTTTTTTGGGGAGTAATACTTATACACATCCACCACAAATGCTAAATATTAGAGAGGCAGGCATAGAAAAATGCAAATACAGGTATCAAGGAGGTTGTGGAAAGCTCACAAAACCAATTCAGCAATTACAAGGATCATTACATCTATATATGCTGTCATTTTCAGCTAATGAAAACATTGAAAAGTCATGGTCTAAAGAATAGAGGAAAGCTTGGGGTTAGAATTTGTGATTTCCATACCATAGAGGTACACAGCAAAAGAGAAACAGGAAAACTAATACTCCAGCCAATCTAAGTTGAACTGCTCTTCAGAGATGGTGGAATTCTTAATTTGTAACCATTTATGTTCAACTTTGTCGTCACAGGTCACTTGACACAGAGATTTCAAATTGTTTACTGATTCCGGAAGGTTCTTCACATTTGCACATTCACTCATGTCAAGTTCCTCCAAACTGCATAGTTCACCAAATTTATCTGGAAGTCTTCTGATGTGTACGCATTGTGAAATGTCAAGGAATTTTAACTCTCCAAGCGTACAAAGTGAATCTGGCAATGCTTCCAGAGATGGACAAGCATGTAATACCAGCACTTCTAGAGATCCAAGTTTCTCCAAATTATCCGGTAACTTTTGAAGATCATGACAATTTCTAATAGAAAGCTTTTGAAGGGTAGCTATGTTACAAACACAAGCAGGCAACTCCTTGAAATCTGTACAGTGGTCAATGGTAATATCAACAAGTCTAGATGAGTGTGAACAGAACTCTACACCTAGTCCATGCTTACTGTCCTCATCATCACCTTTGCACAGAAACAATGATATTTTCTCCAGATTCTCTAAAGATTGAGAGTATTTTTCAAGAGAAGGGACAATCAATCTCTCCAGACAAATACTCTTCAGCTGAGATAATGAATTGAAGGATGACATGTCTTGAATTTTAGCACGTGTTGAATTTTGATTTATTAATATCAGAAGTTTCAATTCAAGCATTTTTTGCAAAAATGATGCAAGAAAATATTCATCAGCAGCAAATATTAATATAAGTGCCCGGGCCTTAGGGAAGTCCATTTTATGCCATTGCATATCTTTCATTGAACCTGCACAAGTACACAAAAATCAACAATATAGAGTGCAATTACACTGAGCTGATAATAAATGAGTCAATGTAAAGTTACTGAGAACTTATGCATAAGGCACAATTACATGACCAAAGCATATGGACATAACCAATTTAAAGTGTTTAACCTGTATGAATGTGGATAATCTCAGCATCTGTATGGTTTTGCCAGGTTTTTGGGATGCAATTCTTTTTTGTATGCAGCCTTTTGCATTTGTTTAGAGTGTTTTTGGCCATATAAATAGCCAAATCTCGCAAGACATCATGTTGACCTACATATAGCCCACAGGTGATGCCATGAAAAGCCCCTGGATAATTTCTAAAACAATGAAGATATGGCTTAGTAAGATATCTAATCAATCTTCGGTAAAAGATGTATCTTATTTTCTTGTTGAGTAAATATAACAAAGCTTCAACAATTGGATATTTAAACAACAAGAAAATAAACCAGACTCTATTAACATTCTGCAAAGATGATTCAATTTTGCAGTAGCAGTAAATGGGACAAATATTTACTATTTTTACATCAAGATTCTGGTCTAGAAAATCATTGCATTCTTCTTTTTATGTTTTAATTTTCAAAGACAGGTTGCAAAAATCTAATAGAAGACACTCACCCCAAGATCAGTTACCATATTCAACAGATTTTGTTGTTCAAGTCCATCCAAAATTAGAAGAGCATCTCCTCATTCCAAGTTGTGAACATAAACCCAAATGTTCATTAAAGAATCAACAGAGTTTTGCTATTTTCTGGAAACAATCCTGAGTCTAAAGAGCATTGCTTCATATCATCATTTAGCACTTCTATGCTCATTGCCATGCAATTAAGAAGTCTTTTTTCATCATTTTCAAATGTTGATTCTGGTTGGGAAAGCCACTTATGGACCCATTTCCATATTTGACAAGGCTTTTTATATAGAGAACGATCAATCACCTCCAGTGCAAGTGATAATCCTTTACATTTTGCTGCTATCTGTAAGCCAATTTCAGTAAGAAGCAATTAGACCTGAAAGTATAGACATCAGCACTATACAGATCAGACATTTTTTTAACTAAAACAGAATATCTGAATATGTATAACATATCACAATGGTAAATTCAATGGACTTTTACGGTTTATCAAGATGAATCATTGGATGAATAAGCAGCTACCTGTTCTGCTAGACTCTTTTCATGTCCTTCAACTGGAATGCACTGTTTTTCAAAGGCCCACGAGCAAAAGAGGGACAGAGCATCTTCCTTTCCAAGAAGAGCTAACTTGTAAATGAAGTCGAAGCAGTTGAATTTGTATCTGCTTGTAACAACAGTCTTATATCCCTCTGCTTCAAACAACAAGTCATTGAGGTCATCTACTGACCAGACATCATCTAACACCACCAGAATTGGCTTAGGTTCCTTCTCACGAATCCATAGCTGCAGCTGTTCATGAGCATCTTTAATGCTCTGAAAATTAGGTATTGTTTGCTTGGTAATAATCTTCCACATGTTCTCAAGAATCCCCTTGATATTTTGAGATTTTGAAACTCTTTCAAAGATGATGTCCTTAAAATGTTCTGAAAACCAAACAACAAAAAGTGCCTGACTCAGTGAAGAAACAACATTAAACCCACCTCTAAAAAACTAGTCCGTACTGCTTGATTTTATCTGAATCACTGTATTGCATTTATGTTTCCTTTTTCCCTCTTTATCAAGAGTTCTTTATTTCCTGGACACAGTGGTGACTGGTTAACCACCCAAAGATTGTACTCTTGTTTGGCGTAGTAAGTATGATGGGAGCATTGTTCGGGCAGGGACACCGCAATGGCAAAAGTCATTGGGTTCTCTTAATGGAAACCCAAATTCAATTCACGGGAGGGTGACTCTTGATATGCCCAGCTTTTCAACCTCTTCAAAAAAAAAAAAAAAGTATGAGCATATTAATATTTCCGTTTGCTCAGGTAGTGCACTGGAATACACTAGTTAACTACCCATGAGGGTCAGAGAGACATTTGGTGTTTTATCTTCTGAATGTCGGCACTGCTATGTTTTCTTTTCCCTACCAAGATTGCTGGATGCATGGTTGACTACCCACAAGGCTCAAACTCATATTTGGCTTAGTAAGAATAAGAGGGCGATATCTGTTCCTCAAAATTTGTCTAGGACTTGCACATGGATGCACTAGTTAAGAGTTGGAATCATATGTGGCTTATAAGTTATATCCATGATAGAGGTTTAGCTTATTATCTATGACAGAAATATACCTATTCTAAAGGATTGTAGATTATATTTTTGTAACTAATTTTTCAAACCCCAGTCATGTCAAGCAACGAAAAACTGCTCTAAAAGAAACAAGTTAACATAACAATAATATACCTGTGACTTGAGGATCCCTGCAGAGAGCATAGGCCAAGGTCGTTTTGCCACTGCCTCCCATCCCGCTTACCCCCACGGTCCTAACACCCTCTCGAAACACCACGCTCTTCAGTTCATTCACCGACTCTTTCAGACCCACCTGATGTTTGGGCAATTCTGGAATCTGCATTTTCGGGGCGTCAGTCGCTCGTGGCCTCCCCCAGTCTTCGCCCGTCGCTCTTTCCAAAAAAAAGTTTGGTGAGGTTGCAGAGTTCTGAGATGACAAGTATCCATGCCTCCGTCTGGGCGAAGTTCTTCATGTAAGCTTCCAATTCCAGCGTGTCCGCCATGTCCTTAAAGCTCTGCGCAATATCGGAAATGGAAAAGCCCGTAAGACTTAGCTGAGGGCTGTTCTCAACTCTTTGATAGCCTTCTTTCATCTTCTGCTCGAACTCCTCTAGCCGCTGGCGACTCTGCTTTGGCAAGCGCTCTTCTTGGCTTCGATCGAACTGTCCAGCATGGGAATGACTTTTTCCAGACCATGCTTCATGCTTCATTGCGCATGACGAGCTTGAATAGGGAGACAAGCTCGTTGGAAGCAGTGCACAGAGCTGCTCCAACCAACTGCGACTCCATCTTCCTCGATTTTTCGAATCCTACAAGCTACAATTGGTCTGTAGAACCAGAGCAACTCTAAAATGAAAAGATCTCCGCACGAATTTTATGTTGTGATTCGAGAGAATTCATGTAAAGAACGGCAATTCGATGATGTACATAAAAATTCATGGCCAAGTCCGAGCACTAACATTGTCTATTGCTATGCCAAGGCCATCTTAGGGCCCTTGTTGCCTTATTGCTACTTGAGCAACGGTTTTAAAAATTCAATTGATCTAGTGATTAAAAGGTGCAAGATGTGGGAATTATTCGAAAAAAAAATTATTTAAATGGAATTTTGATGGAAGTAAAAAAAAATTATTTGATTTATAATTTTATTTTAAAATTATAGATAAGATTAGATAAATATAGTAATAGGGTTTCAAACATTATGTACAAGGATTACGAACGAAGATACAAATGGAAAATATAGTAATAGGGTTCCATAGAGTATGTACAAGGATCATAAAGGAAGATACAAATGGAAACAGTCTTTTTTTTTTTTTTTTTTGTTGTAATACTCTTATACATATCCACCATAGAGATTAATGCAAGTGGCATCCTTGGTAGACCACACTCACGTCCTTGCTTAGAGATTAATGCAAGTGGCATCCTTGGTAGACCACACTCACGTCCTTGCTGTAGACCACACTCACGGGAATTGTAAAAGAGTTTTTTTACAAGAGGATTCAAACATTATGTGCAAGGATCATGAAGGAAGATACAAATGGAAAATATAGTAATAGGGTTTCAGTGTACAAGGATCACGAAGGAAGATACAAATAGAAACAGTTTTTTCCTTGCCGGTAGACCACACCTACAGAAATTGTAAAAGAGTTTTTTTTACAATTATACCGTATATTGTTGCTAAGAGGTAGCTGGACAAAAAGATAACAACATTATTTTTTTTTTTAATTCTTTTTTTTTTACAATTATACCGTATATTGTTGTTAAGAGGTAGTTGGACAAAAAGTTAATAATATTATTTTTTTTAAATGTTAGTCTTTCATTAAAGCACAGTATTACATTAAGTGGTTGGATAGACACACCTCCAATAGGGTTTCACTCTGCAAGGATCATGAAAGAAGATACAAATGGAAACAATTTTTTCCTTGCCAATAGACTACACTCATGGGAATTGTAAAAGAGTTTTTTTTACAATTATACCATTGCTAAGAGGTAATTGGCCAAAAAGATAACAACATTATTTTTTTTATTTTTTTTTACAATAATACCGTATATTGTTGCTAAGAGGTAGTTGGACAAAAAGATAACAACATTATTTTTTTTTTTTAAATGTTGGTCTTTCATTAAAGCGCATTATTACATTAAGCGGGTGGATAGACACACCTCCAATAGGGTTTCATTGTGCAAGGATCACGAAGGAAGATACAAATGAAAACAGTTTTTTCCTTGTCGGTAGACCACACTCACGGGAATTGTAAAAGAGTTTTTTTTACAATTATACCGTATATTGTTGCTAAGAGGTAGTTGGATAAAAAAATAACAACATTATTATTATTATTATTATTATTTAATGTTGGTCAAAATAGGGTACTTAATATCTAATACATAGCATATCCGCAACATACGAGAGGGAGAGATTTGAACCTGGGGCCTCTCCAACAGGAGAGTTTCAACTACCCACTTTTCTCCAACTCCCCCACATGGGCCAATAACAACATTAATTATTTCAAAGAGAATTGAGAATAAACGGATTTTGGGAATTGAATAGATGAGGAGAATACACAATAAAAAATAAATATAATGTAAAGCACTACAAAATAGAAATATCACAAGAATATGAAGAAATATTTGGGATAAGCCTAAACATTCTAAAAGTCAAAATGTCTATATGGCTAGTAGGGCATAGGAAAATTTTATCATGGAAAAACCTAATGAAAAGCGAATTTCATAGTCCTTCACAATGTGTTATATGTAAAAAGGAGGACGAGAGTATATACCTTCTCTTTGGGATACTACTCACTAATCTAGGAATTATGACAATGAGTTCTTAATATGTTTGGTAAATGCATGGCAATGAATGGCATAATTAAAAAATGGTTAAAGCAATGGTAGAACACTTTTAAAAGTGAGCCATTGCAGAAAATATGGAATACGTTGAAAGATACAATACTTTGGAATATATAGCTAGAAAGCTAGGAAGAATATTTAAAGGAAAAGAAAGCAATTTAGAGGTAATGAAAAGATTTGTTTAGTCAAAGATGGGTATGAACCAATCCTATCAACTCACCCAATCCATAATCTTGAAGTAGAGAACCTTGATAGACAAAGTCAAGTCACCAAAAGGAATTAATGATGTTAGGTACATGAGAAACAAAAGTAAGGCAAAGAATATAAAGTGGAAACCATCCAAAGCGACGTTAGTCAAATTGAATTTTGATGGAGCATTTAAAGAAAATCCAAGACTAGTAGGAGGAGAAGGAATAAATAGAAATAATAGAGGTGAGATTTTGTCGCATTATGCTTTTAGTATTTAAGACAAATAATGAAGCTAAATCTTGGGCAACTTTGGAAGGATTAAAAATATGTAGACAAATGAAATGAAACATAGTATGGATATAAGATGATTCATTAATACTAAATAATGTGATTTATTGGAAAGCAAAGGCTCTATGGTCTTTGCTATAGAGTTTGAAAAAATCAAGTTTACGCATACATTAAGGGAAGGGAACAAATATGTAGATAGGCTAGCCAATAAAGAGGTTTTAATAGAGGATCATGAAGTTAAATTCTATTTTCCATGGTTAGAGGAAGTAGTAAGTTTAGTTGAAGCTAACAAGAAAAATTTCAAAGAAACAAATTCAAAATAATGTTTCAAAGAACTAGAGGACAAGAGAACATGAGTGGAAATTGATTAGACGTTTTTCGCAGGACTGCCCAAACTGCCGAACTCGTTTCGGCCATATCTCACTCATCCGGACTCGGATTGAGCTGAAATTTTGAGGGTAGATGCCTGAAAAACCCTAGAACGTCTCCACCAATTTTCATATCATTTGGAGCAACACAGATCCTAGCGCATCCCTATGTGTGAACGATATATTTGGCAAGCGGCTATGCGAGGGTTTCATCCGGGTTGAGTGCAAGCGGCTCCAGAGGTTGGTTTTAGGGCCTTCGGGCCCTAGCGGCCAATATTTTTGTGGTTTATGCTCAATATTTTAGCAGGAAATGTTGCGGGGGATACAAGATGGGTTAGAAATTTGTCTTTCAACAGATCATACTGTGAACTTGAGTGACAACGGCTTCCAATTTGCTGCACAAAAGAAAAGTGAAAACCATACCTTTCCACGGCGTCTAGGGCAAGGATTAAAGAGATCACGAAACAAGTTTCAAGCGAGTTGATCAAAAAATGGCTCATATCTCAAGTGAATCTGGTGCTAAGGTGCACCCACAAAATAATTCTACTGTGAAAACCCCTGTCAAGGGTAAGAATTTCGAAGACTCGGTCCCAAAAATGAATTTTAGGGATGCCCTTCGTGGTGGACAGCCTCGGCCCAATGCTAATATCAATATTAGGGCTTCCCATAAACCTCTAAGAATGCCTAAGATTGATCCCAGGAAAACGGAGTCAGGATGTCTTAAAGCGGTTGATGGAACTCCTATTGTTAAGCTTGATATGGGTAACATTCAGACTGGCATTGAAGATTTGGAAAAAAGAGGACTAATTTGTCGGTTCGTGGGTTTTCGTTCGAGTCTATCTGCTTTCAAAGTCTAGGCTGCAAAAAGCTGGAAAACTAAAGGTGAGTTACAAATCTCTATTTATCCAAATGGTTATTTTCTTGTTTTATTTGCTAATAATGAAGATAGAGAGAAAACTTTTCAAGGGGGTCCTTGGTTTTTTGGAAGGGCAGAGGGTTTTTCATGAAGCCCTGGCATACTAAATTTAAAGCCGAAGAAGAGATGCCTTCTATAGCTCCCGTGTGGGTTAGACTCTTTGGCCTCCCTATTGAATTTTGGAATCCTACTATTTTTTCTTCAATTGGAAACTCTTTAGGAACTTTTATGATGATTGTTGATTGTACTCAAAATTTTGAACATATTATTTATGCTCGGATTTGTGTTTTAATGGATTTTGACAAACCCCTACCTAAAAAGATCACATTACAATTTGGGGAAGACACTTGGGAGCAAGTAGTGGACTATGAGAACATTCCTTTTCGTTGTAGAATTTGCCATGAATATGGTCATTTGGCCGGTGCTTGCCCAAATAAAATTCCTGATCAAAAGAAAGAAGATATAAACTCGGCAGGTTTCCAAATACCTAAGAAGAAGAACACTCAGAAAAAACCGGTTATGAAGGATCAATCAAAGTCATCTGCTAATATGTTTGAAATCCTTTCCACAAATGATGTCCCAAGTGAGGAAGAGGAAATAATGGAAGCTGAAATCTTAGAAACACAATTTAAATATGAAGGGAAGAACTCGAGAGACAAACCAACAAATCAAAGGTTTTCAACGAGAAAAAAAAGGAGAAAATTTACACAAGAAAAACAATATTTCAAATGTCAAAACTTCAAATAATGCAGGTCCCAATATAGACTCCGTTGAACCATCTAGTAAAATTTTGGTTGTGTACGAGCATTCTTCAAGGTTAGAAGCCATCTCGGATTCAATTGGAATAAGTCAAGAAACGAGGGAAAAAAAATTGAAGATGGATTCTAATCAAAAAGTAGGTCGCAAGACCAATCAATATCATATGGTAAAAGAAGGTGAAAAGCTTGTAGAGGAAGGTAAGATTAATGCCCTTCCCAACTTTTTTAGCCCTGGTATTAATGAAGATCATCACTTGGAATATTAGAGGACTCAAAGGGAGTCTTTCAAAACAAAATGAAATTAGAAGAATGATTCGGATAAATCATCCACATCTTGTTTTCCTTCAAGAAACAAAGATGTCAATGGAGGATATGGACTTAATTGCCGGTAAAATTTGGCCAGTTGGAAAAGTGGTTTCCCTCGGTTCCCAAGGGACTTCGGGTGGCATTGCTTGTCTTTGGGACCCAAAAGAGGTAGTTATTCACCATATGGTTGGCGGTTGGGGTTTGTTGGCTATAGCTATTCAAAGTAGACATTCCAACCAGATTATGCTCTGCATTACTGTTTATGCTCCGACTTCTTTGGAGGAAAAAAGAAGGCAGTGGAAGGATATTACTCATATTATCTCTCATTTTCCTAAAGCTTGGATCTTGATCGGAGGAGATTTCAATACCATCCTCTCTCTGGATGAGAAAAGGGGGGAAATAGAAATTTGGACAAAAGCAACGACCTCATGAGCGAATATATTGCAAACCTCCATCTTGTGGATATCCAACCGAGATAATGGCCTTATGACTTGGTCTAACGAGAAGGCAAGGCTTAGCTTGTATAATGGAGAGATTGGATAGGTTTTTGCTCTCTGAAAATTTCTTAATCCATGGTCACATTCCTAAAGTGAAGACTCTTAATAATGTTGGTTCGGATCATTGGCCGATCATGGTGGAAATGTGGAAAACCAATGTGAGTTTCTCTCCTTTTCGTTTTCAATTAATGTGGCTTAGAGACATTTCCTTCAGACCTCGTGTGCAACAATGGTGGAAGGAAGGTAAACCTAGGCATGGGACTAAGATGTTCTGTTTTGCCAAAAAGCTGCAATACATTAAATCCAAAATCAAGACTTGGAACTGGAAAGAGTTTGGGTATGTTCATAAGAAAAAACATGAAGTTATTGCTCATCTTGAAAATTTGAATAAGAAAATCCGTTTAGATGGCCTCACGAGAGAAGAGAAGTGCGAGATGAAATTAAACTCACAACTCGGTTAGAGGAATGGGAAAAAAGAGAAGAAATCTTATGGAAGCAAAAATCTAGAATT
The DNA here is from genome assembly GCA_028583015.1 of Wollemia nobilis. Taxonomy (NCBI): domain Eukaryota; kingdom Viridiplantae; phylum Streptophyta; class Pinopsida; order Araucariales; family Araucariaceae; genus Wollemia; species Wollemia nobilis. Next base: position 933,533 of record JAQPPZ010002552.1, read on the forward strand.
CAATGGCTCAAAGAAGGAGATCGAAACACAAATTTCTTCCACAAATCTCTTCTAGCTCGAAGATCTCACAACTTTATTTCTTCCTTAAAATCAGATTCCGGAGATGTTGTTTATACTTGGGATGGCATGAACTCTATTGTTGTTGATTACTTTTCCAATCTTTTTCTTGCTACTCCTCTTGACTCGGCTTCTCAACATAATGTTCTTCAAGCAATCCCTTCTCTTATCACTTACGAGGAGAACTCTATTTTGATTGCTCCTGTTACTATCAATGAGCTTCAACAAGTAGTTTTTAAAATGTAAAAATGGAAAACCCCAGGTCTGATGGTTTTCCTATTGAGTTCTACCAAGAGTTATGGGATATCATTCATGTTGATTTAATAGAGGTGGTGGAAGAAGCCGGGAAAGCCAAAGAAATTTTGAAGGTTATCAATAAAACTTATATTACTCTTGTTCCAAAAGCTCAAGAGGTTGATCATATCTCGGCTTTTAGACCTATTGCTTTATGTAATGTTCTTCTCAAAATCATTACTAAAATCATGGCAGAAAGGTTGAAGCCTCTTTTGCATAAGATTATTTCCCCAGAGCAAGGGGGTTATGTGGAAGGACGTCAAATAGTAGATGAGATAGTTCTTGCTCGGGAAGCCATCCATTCCATGGATATGCAAAATTCTCCTTCCATGTTCATTCGGTTAGACTTATCCAAAGCTTATGACGAGTGGATTGGCACTTCCTTATCAAAGTTTTGAGGCAATTTGGTTTCTCTAAGGATTGGATGGATTGGATTATGGGATGTATCTCTTCAGTTTCCTACTTAGTTCTTATCAATGGCAGGCCTTCTCAGTCTTTCCCGGCTTCCAGAGGTATTAGGCAAGGTGACCCGCTATCCCCTTATTTATTCATCATTCTTGTTGAATGCTTGGGTAGGACTATAACCAAAAAGAGGGAAAACAAAACCCTTGAGGGAGTTACCATTGCTCATGGAGCTAGACCTATCTCTCATCTTCAATTTGTGGATGACTCTACTCTTTTAGGTAAAGCTACGGTTAAGGAAGCTTCTAATATTAAGCAAATCATTAGCTATTTTTCTAAGGCTACTGGGCGGTTGATCAATGAAGACAAATCTAAAGTTATTTTCTTTCACTGCTCTGCTAGACAGGAATCCATGGTCTTGGATAAATTAAGATATAAGAAGACCTCTCTTCCAATCACTTATTTAGGTATTCCCATAAATATTCAAAGGCAGAAAAATAAAGATTGGAATTGGTTGTTGGACAAAGTCAAGAAGAAAATTGGAAAGTGGACCAACAAGTGGCTTTCTTATGGGGTAGAATCACCTTGGTAAAATCAGTCCTTCAAGCTATTCCTATTTATGTTTCTTCCGTTTTGAATATCCCAAAGGCTGTTCTTCGAGAATTGGATCAAATCAGTCATCGTTTCCTTTGGAGTGGTACTAAGGAGAAAAGAAAATGGGCCTTGGTGAAATGGGATACTTTATGTCTTCCTAAGAGTGAAGGGGGGTTAGGATTCCGGTCTTCAATTAATAACAACAAAGCTTTAGCTGCTAAATTATATTGGAGGATGTTGCATAACCCCAATGCTCTTTGGGCCAATAATCTCCGTGCTAAATATGCTGAGAACAAAAGTCCTGAAGACCTTGTTCGCTATCAACTTCCTACCAAAGGTTCTCCCATTTTAGCGAGTTCTTAAGGCTGGTGAGGATTTGATAAAGAAAAAATTATTTTGGATCATTCATAATGGTCAACATGCAAATTTTTGGATAGATTCTTGGGATGGTCACAAGCCTTTGATAACTCAGTTTCCCGATTGGAGGCCTTGGATGGAGGAGCTTCACCGAGCTAATTGGATAAAGGTGGCTAATTACTGTCGGTACCATCTTGGTAATTCAAAGGTTGGTAGATATTGGATCCCTATTGAGGACTGGCCTATTCAAATCCCAGAAAGGCAAAGACAAGATATCCAAGGCATCCTTCATATGAGATCCCTCTCTTGGTCCCATGAAAAAGATTGTTTTGGATGGAACAACACTACTAAGGGTGAGTATTCGGTTGCTCAAGGTTATTTGACCTTATGCCATAATAATCCCAACCATTCTTCGACATATTTTCTCGATTGTGGGCTCAAAAGCTCTGGCCTAAGGTGAGGTTCTTTAATTGGCTTTTATTGCATCGTAGGGTGCTTCTTGGTGAGCAACTTATGAAGCGTGGTTTTCATGGCCCTTTTAGATGTGAAATGTGTGAAGAGAATGTAGAAAATATCAACCATATTTTTATTGAGTGTACTTTAGCCTCCGAGCTATGGAGGAGAATGGCCACTTTACTTGGCTTACGGTGGTCCAATTTTTTTACTTTTGAACAACTTTGGAGGGATTGGCCTAATCAAGAGGGTGTTGATCATTTTATTAGGCGAGTAGTTTGGATGGGTTCTACCATTCTTCTTTGGAATATTTGGAATGAAAGGAACAACCGAATTTTTAATCAAGATAGGAAGGATATTCACTATATTTGGCAAAAGACCATAGCCAACTTAGTTGAATCAGTCCATCAACTCCTTAATCACCCCCAAAACTCCCACCAAAGATGGGATCAAGTGATGCAAAGATTGAAGATTAAACCTTCTAAGGGCAACCAACTTAAAGGGAATGTGAGTATTAGTAAGATGGATAGGACTAGAAATTGGCAACCTCCTCCTAAGGATTTTGGAAAAGTCAATGCTGATGGAGCCTCTAGAGGGAACCCTGGAAAAGCCAGTGTGGGAGGAATTGGTAGACTTTCAGATGGCTCCCTGGTTTTTACTTTTGCTGAGAATTTGGGTATTCTTTCCAATAACCTTCGTTGAGGGGTATGGTATCCTCGAGAGGTCTTCAGGAGGCTACTAAGGTTGGATGGGAAAAGGTGTTAGTTGAGTCGACTCTCAACTTATGATTAATCTCTTGAAGACTCCTTCTAAGAATCATAAGGTGGATTGGAGAATAAAAAGAATTATTGAGAAGATTCGATTAATCCAGGATGGGATTTTTGAAAGTTGATTACAATCATGTGGTTAGAGATCAAAACAAGAGTGTTGATGCTTTAGCTAATTGGGCTTTGGACAAAGGTGATCTTACTTGTTATGGCCACCCTCCTATATGGTGGGCTTCTCAAATTAGGGAAGCTCTTCTTTCTATCATTTCTTTGGATGGCTCCGAGTTACGAAGGTACCTAGTTTCTTCTTGTTTTTTTTTTTTTGCTTCTCTTTGGTTCATTCAGTTTTTTTTAGTTCCCTAGCTCATTCTATTCTTTATTTTGTTTCCTCTGTTGATTCTTGCCTTAATAGTCTTGGTCTAGATAGGTCATTGTTTTGTTCATTTTTTTTTCTTTTTTTTTTTTTTTGTTTAGTTTTTTAAGGTGGGTGGGTTCTTTTGTTTTGTTTTGTTTTTGTGTTCTTTGTGTTGTTTTTTGTTGTTCTTGTGTTTTTGTTGTTTTGTTTTTTTTATGTTTTTTGTTATTGTTCTTGTGTTTTTTTCGTTCTTGTTCTTGGGTTTCTCTTTGTTTGTGTTATTTCGTGTTTTTATGTGTGAGTGTTTTCTATGTATTTTGTTTTTGTTTATTGTCTGTTGTTGGTTGTTTTTTATTTTTATTTTTATTTTATTTTTTAATTTTTTAGGTTTTGGTTGTGTTTATTTTTCATGTTTTTTTGGGTTATGTCTTTGTAGTGTTATGTTGTTTTTGTCTTGTTTGTGTTTTGTTATGTGGTTCTTGTGTTTTTCTATGTGGTTTGTGTTGTGGTTTCTTTTATCTTATTGTGCGTGTTTGGTTGTGCTTTTGTTTTTGACACACTCAAGGAGCATGTTTTTTATTTTATTTTATTATTTTTGTTGTTATTTACTTATTTTTAAATTGGTTTTGTGTGTTTGTTTGCTCCTTGAGTATGTCAAAGGTGGTAGGCCAGGTCCGAGTCCTGGGCGTTTTTGGCGGAATGGATACCCCTGCCTCCTTGGGTCTTACCCGAAAGTGGCATCCCTTTTGGGATGTTTTCCACAAAAAAAATCAAAGAACTAAAAAATATTTTAGGAGATTCGTTTATAGATTAATGCATTGAAGGAAACTAACAATCCAAATTTGATAAATTAGACTACGATTTCGTGAAGCGAGTAGAATTTGTGTATGTTGAAATAGAAGAAAATGACATTAGATGGACTATTCAAACTTTTTATGAAAAAGTTGTAGGTTTCTAGCTATAACAACTCAATTGAAATGAGAATTGAATCTCTTTATAAGCTCTCAAGATCTAAAGGAGAGAGTTGTGATTAGTCAAGGGTGGAGGACTCGAATACAAACCATTTTTCTCTAGCCAAAAAGATAAATTATAATCTATGTTATTTTTCAAGTTTAAAAATATCCGTATATCTGTTTTTACGTTAGTCTTCACTTGATTTCTAGGCATTGGTAATATCGATTATCTGAATCAAATAATGATTAAAATTTACTTTTATATTTTCTATTGGTAATATTTGTTGCACTGTATATCATTAATGTGTTTTCATATAAACTATTTATTACAGTTCTTGTGGTTGCACTTATGTTTTAGAAAGAAAACTAATAGTCTAGATCTAGTAAAGTGGACTATGATAACGTGAAGTTTTAAAAATATTACTCTATTAAGATGCAGTGCATAGACATCTAGTAAAGTGGACTATGATAACTTGAAGTTTTACAACTATTACTCTATTAAGATGCAATGCATAGACAGTAAAGTTGAAGTTTTGGTATTGTGAAGACTATTACAAAAAAATATCAAGAAGGACGTTGAACTTTGAAATATTTGTATTTACAAAGAAAATTGAAAAAGATCCAAAAAAATGAAAATCAAGAATTAAAACCTTTATATAGAAGATGTAGCTATCTAGCTATAGCAACTCAATCAAGATGAAAATTGAATATGTTTGTAAACTCTTAAGCTCTAAAGGAGAGAGTTGTGATTTTTCAAGGGTGGGGACCCAAGTACAACCCCTTTTTCTCTAGTCCCCCCCCAAAAAAAACGTAGTCTTATTTTATTCTTCGAGTTTAAAAATATATGTATATTATGCATGTTTTCATGTTAGTCTTCACTTGATTTCTAGGCATTGGTAATGTCGATTGCCTAAATCAAATAATGATTAAAATTTACTTTAATGTTTTTCATTTACTATTTTTTGTATTATATAGTATTAATGTGTTTTCATATAAACTATTTATTATAGTTCATGTGGTTGCTTATACTTCAAGAATGAAACTAACAGTCTAGATCTAGTAAAATAGACTATGATAACATGAAGTTTTGGAAATATTACTCTACTAAGATGCATTGCATAGACAATAGAGGTGGATTTTTGGTATTGCAAAGGTTGCTACATGAAAATGTCAAGAAGGATGCTAAGAATATTTGTATTTAAAAAATAAATAAATGAAATCCAAAAAATGAAAATCAAGAATTTAATTTTTTTATTAAAACAATATGTCGATATCTAGCTATAGCAACTCAGTTTCAAAAAAAAAAAATATATATATATATATATATTATTGAAAATGATTGGTAATTTTTAATTTAAAGTTTTATAATTTTAGAATTGTATATGTTAAAGTGTGGAAGTGGAAACAATTTTTTTTAGGGTTTTACATTGGACTTTAAATCAAGGAAATTTATAGAGCATAATTCAAGTCTCCATCAACATTAACAATTTTTTAACTTTATCCTTAAATTTAGACAAATTCTATTATATAACATAGATGAATGTATGTTGGATTTTTTTTTTTCAATGAGTTTACGCATGTTTTTATGAGTTTATGAGGGGTCATTGTCTCCTCGTATTAAGGTGGGGTTTGAACCTTGGACCTTTAAAATAAGGTTTTGAAAGGGTTGCTTTTTCCCTTTTACATTGATTTAGCTAGTGTATGTTGGATTTTAAACATTATTAAAAGAAATATTATTCGTAAGCATAGATTCAATATCAAATAATGCTTATGAATGAAATTATTTTACTTAAGTTTATAGCACCATGACAATTTAAATTAAAATGAATGTTAAAATTTTGTAAACATAAAGTGGAAAGTGGTTTGAAAGACTAATGGTTTTGATAAAGGAAACATGGGACACAATATTTAGTTGGAGAGAGAAGATTTAAATAAATATGATATTTGGATTAAAATAATAGAAAAGAGAAGAACTATTAAAATTGAAGCTTGTTATTGTACTAAATACATATGATTTAGGGTTGGGAATAATGTATGTGCATCATGAAGCAAATTTCTATAAATTTTTTGAGCATAGGTAGAGGAGAAAAATCTAGTGAAGGGGTGCTCTAGAGAAAAGTAATTCAAGCATGATAATTCTGAATATGTTATGGATATGACCTTATGAAGTCAGTTATCTTAAACAAGGACAATGAGGATTTTTTTTAAATCATAAAAAATAAAATTAAAAATATCTTTGTCAATTAAGGTAAACAAATCAGTTGTTATTTAATTTGTTTTTGAAGAAAATCTATAGATTTATTTGTTGATAGCAAGAAATAGAGTAGATTTAGAAAATTCTTGAAAAATCCTAGTTTTTCCCCAAAACCCTAGCTGCTTTAGGAAATTTTATTGGATTGAGGTCATGGAGTTGCCAATTTAATGTAGAATAGATAACATTAATGTGTTGGATTTATCCTTAATACTAATATGACACAACAAAACTTAACTTGGAGGCCAACACAACTCAACCATGGAGGCAAACAATAGGCAATAGCCTAATTAGATAAACTCAAATCCTCAAGAATTATTACATATTATAACATTTATATATATATATATATATATATATATATATATATATAGCACAAGAGGAGGAAAGAAGTTGGTGACACATATCACCATATGAAAACCAAATGACATGTGTCATGTGAAAAGAACACACATGTCAAGGTAAAAGAAGGGAAAGGTACACATTATAATAATTATAACATCCCCCCTTAATGTGTACTTTCCTATAAAAAAGTAAGTCAACATTAGATACATCCCCCCTTAATGTTGACTTCCATTACAACATACATAGAGCATTTTGCTAAACTTGGAGAATTTATCAAGTCCAAGTGACTTGGTGAAGATGTTATCCACTTGACCTTGAGTAGGTATATACTCCATCTTTATGATGTTCTCTTGGACCATTTCTCTAATGAAGTGATGATGGATCTCAATGTGCTTTGTTCGAGCATGGAAGACTAGATTCTTAGTCATCTTAATGGTACTTTGATTATCATAATATATGTGTGTTGGACCATCTATGAGTAGCCCAATATCCTTAAGTAGCTGCCTCAACCAAATTGCTTCCTTAGTTGCCTCAACTATTGTCTTATATTGTCTTATACTCTACTTTTGCTAAAGATTAAAAAAATTGTATGTTGTTTCTTAGTGCTCCATAAGATGGTACCTTGACCCAACTGAAAGTCATAACCAATATTTGATCTTCTAGTTTCAGGACAACTAGCCCAATATGAATCTATGTACCCAATCAATGAAAAGTCATCACATGTTGTGTACATAAGACCATGATGAAGGGTCTCCTTGAGGAATCTCAAAATCCTCTTAGCTACTATCCAATGACTCTTCTTGGGATCCTACATGAATCTAGAAACAAGGCCCACTAAATAGGTGATATCTAGTCTAGTTGAAGTTAAGTAGATCAAACTTCCAACTATTGTCTATAAAGGGTGCCATAAACCCTTTCTTCATCATCACTATTGATCAATTTCAATCGGGTTCCCATGGAAGCGTGGGGATGGTTTACACTCTTGCATGCAAAACCTCTTTAAGAGAGACTAGATATATTTAGCCTAGGAGATGAAGATATTGCCAAGTTGTTGCCACACTTCTATGCCTAAGCAGTAGTGAAGGAGGCCCAAGTTAGTCATTTTAATTTTTTTGCATAATTCCTCTTTGAGAAACCTTATTCCATATATGTCATCACTTATAATGAGAATATCATCCACATACACTATCACCAAAATGATGTGGTTTCTCAATGTTTCACATAGAGAGTAGATTCTGCTATAGATCTAGTGAAACCAAGGTTGATAAAATAAGAATCAATTTTGGTATACCAAGCTCTTGGTGCCTGCTTCAACCCATATAAGGCTTTCTTCAATCTAAGGACTTTGTTTTCTTGGACTTTGACTATGTACCCTAGTGGTTGATCAACATATACTTCTTATTTCAACTCACAATTAAGGAAGGCATTTTTTACATCCATTTGATATATAGGCCAATGTTTCTGAGTGGTTAAATCAATAACAATGCAAATTGTAGTTATTTTTTCCATAGGAGCAAAGATCTCCTCCTAATCAATCCCTTCTTGTTCCTTATAGCCTTTATCTACTAGGTGAACCTTGTAGCAATCTAGTGAGTCATCTAATTTGTACTTTCTCTTGTACACCCATTTTGTGCCAATGGTGGATTTGCTTGGGGGTAAATCAACTAACTCCCATGTGTGATTCCATTCAATGGAATCCAATTTTTGTTCCATGGCAAGAGTCCATTTAGGAATACCAAGTGATTTTTTGATATTAGAAGGTTTTGGTTAGCTGAGGACTTTGACCATGGGAGTATAGTTCACTTAGTGTCTTAGGACAAAAGACCTTTTACTTGTATAAGTGAGCAAGTGACTTTGGGTTGCATCTATGGTATATTGAACCCACTTAGATAAAGGATCTTATGATGTGGCATTATCATTAGATTGAGGGGAAGTAGGAGGGGAAGGAGGACAAGGATCATGAATGAGAAGCTCCTCATATCGAGAAAGGCTTTGACTTGTGATGGAAGAGGAAGGATCAGGCGAGGGAGTGGGTGCCAAGGGAGAAATTGTTTTCTTATTTGATCGGGGATACTCATTGAAGGTAACATCCCTAGAGAGAAAAATCCTCTTGAAAATAGACTCATATAACTTATAGGCTTTGGCACTTTCACTATAGCCTATAAATATACATTATGAAAACCAAATGACATGTCACCATATGAAAATCAAATGATATGAGTCTTGTGAAAAAAACACACATGTCAAGGTAAAAGAAGGAAAATGTACACATTGTAATAATTCTAACATAATGTTTGGTAATGGTGGATGAAGTTTAGATCTCTATATTTTAGTAACCATTTTTGGCCATGCCACCTTTGCAAAATTTTAAGAGAGGAAGCTTATGTTTGATGGACAAGTTTTGCTAAGGAAAGGAATTATAGTTACACTTGGGATGAAATGGAGTATACATTCTTGAGTCGATGGGACCCATATAAAAAGATAGCTAGTTTGAAGGTCACCATCAAAGGATATGAAGAAGAAATAAAAAGGCTTTAGAGGGAATTGAAAGAAATGAATAAAGATTATATAATAGAAGGAAAATATAGATGATAATGTGTAAGTTAATGGTGTTGGAAATATTGAGTACATTGAGTTGTCATTGATGTCAAAGGATTCATGAGGTTGAAATAATGTGATGTCAAAGGATACATGAGGTAGAAATAATGTGATAGTCAATAATATTCTACATGGGTTTGATAGCAAGCTATGGATAAATTTCAAGGTAAGGTATATCTCCCAAGAAAGAAAATTATTGAAAGAAAAGGGTTTATAATATTTATTTTTTAAATATTATATGAAGGTAAAAAAGGATTAAGAAGTTTGTCTGGGACAAAGAGCCAAAATACTACAAGGAGGACAAAAGGTTTAAGAGTGGGTTTAGAAGGTAAAGTTTAAAATCAAGAGGGGTAAAGGTCTAAATAAAAGTCTCTTGGGACAATATTTTGAAGGCAAAGGTTCAAAAGGAAATATTATAATATTTATTAAATATTATAATATAAGGTTATAAACCCTTGGTGCCAACGTCACTTTAAATACTCCCATGCAAAATCATGTGTCGACATTTCAAGTCAATACGAAGTGCATATAAATAAGGGACAAGAGGTTTTATTTTTGAACAAAGCGCTAATGTTATATTTAAAATTAAGTTAATGTGAAAACATTGTGTGATTCGAAGTGCTAATATTCAATGAATGGCAAGAGAAGAAGACAATGTGTTTGAAAGGTGTGCATGTGTTGATCAATGACAAATTTTGTGAGCACCTGAGACATCTTATCCAACTTGGATAGCCCAGCTGGTTGTGTGACTTTGTGAAGCACTGGCAGGAGGAAGGTCATAGGGTCAAAATCCCTGGACATCATTTTTGTATGATGCGATGAGTTTTCGATCCACATGCTAAGACAGGGAAAAATCTGAGTGGGCACCTCCTTGGTTCCAACCACTATGGTAGCGCAGTTGGTCAAGGTGCTTGTGAAAGCATTGTTGGAGCAGAGGTCTTCTGGTCAAAACTTGCTGAGTGTGTTTTTGCTTGGCATTGATGACAGAGTTGATTTTTGTGATGCGCTAAGGTTGCTTGGTGTTCATGGAGTGCACGAAGACTTTGAGCAAGGTAAAGTAAAAATTTTTGATTATTGTAAAGTTTGGAGTTTTAAGGTGCATTTAGAGATTTCTATATTTTGCATTGTGAGTTGTATATTAGGGTGTATTGTTGAATGTCATAAGCTTGGAGTTATAAGGTGTATTTAGTAATTTATATGTTCAGTATTGTAAATTGTATTTAGGATGTTTTGGTGAATGATAAGTTAGGGGTTATAAGGTGTAAATTGATTTATTTCAAGTGTAATTTTTGCATTATAGAAAAAGGGATCGTAGGGTTTTAGAGCTTATTCTTGAAAGATTATAGAGGAGAAATAAGACATTGATTTTTCTAGATTAATTGTGGACACCTTTTGGAAAGATTTGAATGGATGATGTTTTTATCTATGCTAGAATTTGAAAATCACTAACCAGATTTCTTGAAGGGTCAAATGGAAAATTATTTTGAGAAAAATTTTAGAGGCACATCATCATCAAGGTAATTTTTAGAGGTATGGTGTTTTGATCTCATTCTCAAGGTGGTTTTTGGTTAGGGAATATTTTGTTGTCATATGATTGGAGAAATAAGGATTGAATGAGTATGCATAAGTACTAGGGTTTTGAGGATAAAGTGTGCATCATTGTTGAATGATTTTAGAAGCATATGTGCTAGGGTTTGAGAATAAAATTGTGCATCATTATTGAAAGAAATTGGAAACATATGTGCTAGGGTTTGAGAACAAAATTGTGCATCATTATTGAAAGAAATTGGAAACACATGTGCTAGAGTTTGAGAAAAAATTATGCATTGGTTTGAGTGTCATTGAAAGTGAATGTGCAAGTGTTAGAAATCATATTTGTGAAGCAAGTGTGTGCATTAGTTTTGATTGTAGGAAATACATAAGAAGGCCGGTTATCAAGTGCTAGACTAGAGCTACCTTTAGAATGCACCAAATGTGAAAGCGATAGACTTAATGAATGTGAAGAACATATTGAGAATTTATTAGTGCATATCATTCTCTATATGTTCAAGAGGTTAAACGAATTCTGGGTAGAATATGTCTAAACTACTTTAGTCAAAGAAAGCACTTTTTGGAAAAGATATATGAAATTATTGTATGCAAGAATTGGGAATATTTGAGCATGTGTTATGAGCATATTTGAGCATGTGTTATGAGCATATTTGAGCATGTATTATGAGCTGATCTGAGCATGTGTTATGAGAAGATTTGAGCAAGCCTTATGTGTTTGCTTAGAGCGGTTTGAGTAGGTTTGATGAGCAGATTTGAGCAAGCCTTATTTGTAGGTTTGGATCAGTTTGAGTAGGTTTGATGAGAAGATTTGAGTAAGCCTTATGTGTAGGCTTGGAGTAGTTTAAGCAGGTTTGATGAGCAGATTTGAGCAAGTATTATGTGTAGGCTTGGAGCAGTTTGAGCAGGTTGGGTGAGTAGATTTGAGCAAGCCTTATGTGTTGTCTTAGAGCAGTTTGAGTAGGTTTGGTGAGCATATTTGAGCAAGCCTTATATTTTGGATTGGAGCGGTTTGAGTAGGTTTGGTAAGCATATTTGAGTAAGTCTTGTGTGTAGACATGGAGCAAATATGAGCAGATATTAGAGTAGGTTCTGGTAAGCAGATTTGAGCAAGTATTGTATGTAGAATTGGAGCATATTTGAGCAGAGTTAAGAGTATATTTTAGATCAAGCCTTATGTAAAGACTTGAAGATAACCATAGTAGTAGGGATCTAGATCTCCTATGGATATATGTCCATAAACCAGAGCAGTGGGATAGATGTCTCCTATGGATAAAGGTCCATAAACTCGAGTAGAGTGGATTGGTGTCTCTTGTGGATAGAGGTCCACAAACTAGAGTAGAGCGGATTGGTATCTCCTATGGATAGAGGTCCACAAACTAGAGTAGAGGGGATTGATGTCTCTAATGGATAGATTTCCACAAACCAAAGCAGAGGGGATTGGTGTCTCCTGTGGACATAGGTCCATGAACTTGAGCATAGGGGATTGGTGTCTCCTTTGGATTGGTGCCCATAAACATTGTAATAAGAGATTGGTTGAGAAAAAAATATAAGAAATATTTTCTCCGTCGACGTAACCCACATTGGGTGAACCATGTTGAATATGTGTCTCTCATGTGTGTTATGATTTGTGCATTGTTTCATTTACTACATTGATATTATTGTTGTTATCATTTGGAAATAAAAGTAAAAGTTTGATCTTATACTGTTCACCCCCCTCTCAGTATAAGTTTGTGTTCTTCACATGGTTTCATTCAGAAGGAAAAGCTTAAGAAGCAAGGATACAAGGAGAAGCAAGAAGTAGTTATAATAGGGGAACAAGTTGAAGAACCAAAAAAAGACTCAAAAGTTGAATTTACAATAGTAGTAGCAATAGAGTCTATGGAAGAAGCAACAAAAAAGTCTAAGGAAGCTCTATTAGAAGTGCACAAGGATGCACCAAAAGAGCACAAGAGAGATGATTGTGAAGAAGAATTAAAAAAAATGAAACAAATTGCTAAGGAATAAAAGAAAATAAAATGTTAGGTTAAGGTTGCAACATATCGTCACCCACACCAGCATGAGCGACAATAATATTGGAGGCATGGCTTAAGACATCAATATTATGGATCTACATAGAGTAAAAAATAAATCAAGTAAGGTAGTGTTTAGCAAAAAAGGTATAGTGCTTTTGGATTTCAAAGGGTGCAACAACATCAATGAACAACATGACCAATTGTTTGAACTATTAGAGCAAAGAAACATAAGCATATAGTCAACAGAGCAATTATCGATATTCAAGTGGCACAATGGAAGCTTGGAATCATAAAAAAACACTACTAATCAAGATTTCACTTATATGGATGGATGAAAATTATTGAAAAATTTCAAGAAGGATGTTGAATATTTGTATTTACAAAGAAATTTGAAGAAGACCCATAATTGAATATCAAGAATTCAGAGTTTTTACGACAAAATATGTAGGTCTCTAGCTATAGCATATTAATAAAGATGAGAATTGAATATGTTTATAAACTTCCAAGATCTAAAGGAGACAATTGTGATTTTTTAAGGGTAGGGTACTTGAATACAACCCCTTTTCTCAACCAAAAACAACTTACTATTTTGCTCCACAAACATTAGAAGTCTTTAAAAAAATATGGAGTGGATTGTGTGGGTTCATTTGTAGATTTAAAGAAAGATACCTCATTCTATTTTCAAATTAAAAAAATACTTCTAATAGGGGATTTTAACACAAGGACAACAAGCAACCAAATCAACACATTAAGCAACAAGGAGGATCGGTGATAACAATCCATTATGGCTAGCAAAAAGAAGAAAATAAAAAATGGACAAAGGCTCAAAGGATAAAGGGGTCATTAATTGTTGTGGTGAAGAAATATTGATCTTGTGTGGTATATACAGACTAATTAGTATGAGTATTTGGAAGAAATTTGAAAACAAGAAAAATTTATAATGGGGTAAGTGTTGTTGACTATGTCATTTGCTCACAAAGCCTAATTGAGAAGATAATGGAAGTAGAGATAGAATACTTCATAACATAATTAAAATCACATCACAACTCAATGAATATAAAACTTTCATGGTAAGAAAGTAATCAACAAATATAAAAACTATATCCCAATCAACAATCTTCATTGGAAATGTTCTCATGACTCAAGATAATTGTTTAATATTGAAAGAAGTAGTAAAACAAATAATGCAAAAAGGAGGAAAAAGAAACAAGAGAGCAAGGAATCAAGAACCATGAGTTAACAAGTATAATTCAAGAGGTATTAAAAGGGTGTAAAAGTTCTAAAGTTAGGAAGAAGATTAAAGGTATTTTTTAACTAATCATGGTATGATAAAGAATGTAAAGTAACAAAAAGAGCATTGAAAGAACTAGACAAAGAGGAGGAAAACAAAAAATTGTATAAATAGATGGTGAGAGCAAAAAAAGAGTATGTGAGTGCAAGACATGAAGAACTAATTTATTTATGGAAGAATAATACAAAGCTATTATGGAGGGAATTCATTTAGACAAATAAACAAACAAAAAATAACATTATGACAATCCAAAATATGAAAAGTAATTTTATGAACATGAGAAAAAAGAAGAGACCTCTCCCATAATCAAAATAATAACAAAATTTTCACCTTAAGGAAGGTTAAAGAAGGTACTAAGAACCTAGAAATAGGAAAGGCTTATGATATAGATGGCTACAAGTATAATAATGAGGCTTATTTGTATGCACATAAAGGCCCCATGACACTTTTACAAGGAGGCAGACATGCAAGTAAATACCAAACAAACCAACATTTGAATCTTCTCCAACAAAAATAAAAAAGAATCAATTAAATTTTCACTTTGAAAGGGGTATAATAGAACAAGTAGTAGACTACAAATATCTTGAGATAGACTGAAAATAAGCTTAGTTGGAAAAATGAAGACAATAATTTTCGGAGGATGAAGAGCACTTTTTGCATTGCAAAATAGAAGTAGAGGGTAGTTATAGTATTGAAAAACGGTGGGTTTTATTTGGGCTATTAATGGTATCAATGGTGTTATATGGATGTGAAGTGCGGGTTAGCAACACATCAAACTTAAAATAAAGAGAAATAGAGAGGATTCAAAATTGTCTAATTATATCAAGTGGCATTCCGATTAGATTCCTCAACATTTGAGGAGAACAAGGTTCAAATATTACCAAGTGATATATGGATAACATCCAAGATTTGTTGTAATACCACTATGTGGTGATGATGTAATATGGGTGGGTCCCGTTTCAATCCCATATAACCAATTTTAAAAAAAGTGTCTAATAATGTCTCAATAGTGACACCACAACGGAAAAATGTATTGGGCTTTCCTAACGGAGACCCAAGTTCAATTCACGAGAAGGGTGGCCTTGATATGCCCTTAACTTTTAAACCTATTAAAAAAAATATGTCTAATTACAATAAAATACAAGATAAAAGCTTCAACTCCTTATGAGATTCTTCTAGTAGATATATTCCCTATAGAAGCAATTTCTATGGTTCCTCTTCTAGTATATCTAAAAAGAATCAAATAAATGGATGCAAATAGATGACCTGAGATTGTAAAAGAATAATATTTGGATAATAGAAAGAACACATGGATGAAATAAAACATTATCTAGATGTATAAATGGAATATTTTTTTCATTGGAGAAAAAGATGTACTCAGGTCCCCCACCCTTGCCAAATTGCAACTCTCTCCTTTAGAACTTGAGAGTTTACAAACATATTCAATTCTTTTTTTGGTAATTATGGTATTTGCATTATGTGGGTTTTTATTGGATCCCAAAACCATATACATCACTTTTAATCAAAAAAGAAAACCAGTACGAAGCCCGTGCAGGGAAACTTCATGTATTACAATTCCATAGTTTTCGATATTAGTCTTAATCTTTGTCCAACACCTGCATTTACGGGGATAACAACAACCCTAGTCAAAATTGGGTGAGCCAAAAAAGGACGTAAAGACCACCTTACTGGACATCTTACTCGGACTATACATCATTAATTTCCCATAAGGACACTCAAAATTATGACAAAAACCCTGCACTGAGAGTGGAAACTTCCAACGAAGATAAAACCAGACAGAAGAAAAACCAAAAATCTGCAAAAGCACCTGCACCCACCTTCCATCAAACATCTGTCAGATCCTCTTTCGCTGAGTTGTTCTCAACTGCATTCTTGAGCAACTGCTTTAGATTCCTACTGATGGTGTCAAGAGTATTGATAATGCTATTGATGATAATGGTAGCTACTTTGTGGTGGGTGTTAGATACTTGGCCTAAACTGTCGTTGATGGTGTCAGAGATGTACTCCAATGAGGTGAAACTTATCTCCTTCTTGACCTTTTTAATATAGGTAGATCTGCGAGTCTGAGTAGCACCTTCTTCCAATTTGATCTTTCTCTTGGACATAAGGTATTTGGGGATGATAGGTGGTTCGGCCTTGCTTTTGTATGGGGATTGATAATCAAGGTCTACGTCAAACTCTTTAGGGTCCATTGAGGGAGAGCTAAAAGGGATAGGAGCGATAGGGGATGGAGGTGGATTGGACTGAAGGGGAGGGACGATGATGGGTGGGGGTTGGGCTAGGGCATGGTAGTAAAGGATGGCAAACAACCCTTGGTGAGTGGGAGGGTGCAGGGATTTCCGCTTGCGGGCATTATGGATGGACAATCTGATGGACCGAAAGAGGAAGTCAGGGATATTGATGGGTTTGAACCCCCTCAGATGGTTTACCAAGGCGAGGTGAAAATTGAGGATGGGTTTAGAAGGATCATCCACTATGATGTACTATAGAATAAGAATTAGTAAATATGACCAAGGAGAAGGAAGAGATTCTCGATCGAGAGCTATACCTTTCCACCTAAAAATTTTGGAGTGGTTGGACCAACCTTCGAGCTCTTGATCCTAGTTGTGTTTATCCCTTCGAACAACACGCCCTATCGTCGGTAGACCCGTAACTTCAGCTAGCATTTCCATCATTACCCAAAACTGGAGGTTTCGAACCTTAACGCTTCCATTATCCCAGGAGTTCGCAAAATTTCTAGTAATTTCCATTTCTTCCCCTTTGAATTTTTGGAAAAAAGGGAGGTAGTCCTGGTCTTGGAAGAAAGACATGTCCAGGGACTCAATTTGGACTTCGATAGGTTCTATCAGGGCCATCGAGAGGGCAGTGACTAAGAGCTAAGCGAGGATAGGGGCGAGGCAGAGGGCACAAAGGATTTTGAAAATGTAGGCTAAGAGCTTGGATAGGGGTCAGATATTTAAAGCCACTTGGGAACCCAGATTGCAAGACTTGATGTTCCAGAGAGTTGTACAGTTTTCATTGGTGCGATGGGTGACTCTTCTTTGGGAAGTTTCATCATCATTGGAGGTCTAATTATTGAAATCACACTTATTATAGAAATTATGACCTTTTTTGGTGTGGATCCACTCCCTTGGGATGATATAGAATGACCCGTATCGAAAACACCCATGCACAAGTTTCGTTGCTGATTTACCAAAAAAAGATGTCTGATTTTGCTTGAAACCATCAGTGGGGTGAGAGCCATATTGAAAATCCTCATTATTGGAAGTAATTGAGGCACTTGCTAGGACATTGAGTTTGGTTTTCAAGGTGTGGTTTTGATGATACCGATAAAATCGAGGCACCCAGTCTCTAAAACTTATCCGCCCACGTCTAGGAATTAGGAAAACTTGAGGGAACCATTCTCTAGGGAGTAAGAAAATTGACCGAGGGTTGATAGGGATGGTAGGGGGATGAAAAGGATGCATGACCATAGAAGAGGTGGTGTGGCTCGGGGGGATTGGGGAAGGGTGGAAGTCAGATGGGCGCGTGGCTAGACCAATATTTTTTTCTTCATTGATAATATCTTGGGGGAAGAGCTTGTCCCAAAAAACTAGGGAGTTCCCACAAGCACCTTTGTTGGCTAGAAGATCAACCACTTTGTTTGCTTCCTTGAACATGTGGTGACAAATGACACTTGACTGATTTTGAAGCAGAATTTTGGCTTCCTGGATGGAGTTTCTAACGCTCCAAGAGGGAATTTTGTTGTTGTTGATGTAGTTGGTGACGTTGAGGGAATCCCCTTCAATTTCAATTTTGCTATCATATTTTTGAAGAATGTTTAGCCCTCTCCATAAAGCATGAGCTTCGACCACATGGTTGGATTGGATTCCCAGGTTCTCAACAAAAGTGATCAAAATCTTCCCCTTGTGATTTCTGACAAGACCACTAGCTCCTACCATTCTCGGGTTGCCTTTGGAAGCACCATCGTAGTTGAGTTTAAGCCAACCTTCGGGGGGGTTCCAGATAGCAAATTGCCTTGGATGGGGAATGGGAGGGGGTGAGTTACTTTCCCAATGGATGTTGAGCATGATGAATAGATCTTGCTCTAATCCCGGGTTAGGGGGTTTGGGGCAGGGGAAAATGTGAGCATTCTTAGTAGCAAAACTGATGGTTTTGTTGGCAATAGTAAGGGGATCCTTGGGCATATTTGAAAACACTCTGTTGTTCCTCTCTAGCCAAACCTACTAGAGGAAGTGATGGAGATTGATTTTCCACAAGGCCTGGAGACGAGAATTCTTGAAGGGATTGGGCCACTAGATGAAAAACTTGATCAAGGAATTGGGTTGGACCCAAGTTAAGTGGAAAGTGGACAAGACGTGCCCCAACATAGAAGATGAGAACTCGCACTCAGTGAACAAATGATTTACAGATTTCCAAGCTTTAGAGCACAAATGACATATGTTAGGGACCATCATCCCTCTTTTGATGAGATTGTCAATGGATAGAATTTTATTTTGGATTGCTAGCCAGGCAAAGGTCTCAACTTTGGGAATGAGGTGCTTGATCCAGATGAGATTGAAGGGAACAAACACTTGTTGGGGATTGAGAAGGAGCTGGTGAGCAGTTTTAAAAGAGAAATTCCCATTGTTAGTTTCTTTCCAAATGGGGTAATCATCTGTGCTTTATGACAGGATCACTATGGAGCTCAGCTTGTGGGATAGACTTTTAATAGTAATTTTAGCTTGTTTGTTGGTTGGGATGATATTGAGGTCTTTCCACTTTTTAGTTCCATTGAATAATTGGATGAAATCCACCACTTTTCTCCCTATAGCAATATCAAGGAAAGGTTTTAATAAGGATATTTCATTGTCTTCTATGAGAGGTCGATCTCCAAGCCAAAGATCTGTCTAGAAGTTTATAGAGAGACCAGATCCTAGTTGCCATCGTGTTCCCTTATGAATAAGATCCCTAGAGTGGATAATGGATTTCCAAAAGGTAGATCCTTCCTTGGGAATGTCTGCATCCATGAATTCTTTGCCTTGCAGGTACTTCATTTTGATAATAGACACCCATTCTACATCTAAATTTGTAAAAAATTTCCACGCTTGCTTTTCCAGCAGTGTTGTGTTCATGGTGTCAATTCATCTGAGGCCTAGCCCTCCTTGGATTTTAGGCTTAAAAACATTATCCCATCCAACCAGGTGGATTTTACTTTTGTTTTCTGACCTAGTCCATAGGAATATTTTTTGAATTTTCTCTATCCTAGAGTAGATTGATACTGGGGCTTTGAAAACAGAGAGGAAATAGATTGGAATGCTTTGGAGGCAAGCTGAGGTGAGGGTTGCTTTGGATGCTTGGGACAAGAAGGCTCCTTTCTAGCCTGCTAGCTTTTGATTGATTCTATCTATCATGTGACTCCACATGGACTCTTTGGATCGATTGGTAAAGAGGGGGAGACCCAAGTATCGGGTAGGGAACTCACCAATGCTGCATTGGAGAATTTGAGCAATTTTAACCTGCCTGGGATGGGGAGTGTTGATGAAGAAACTTTTGATCTTGGTGTAATTTATTTCTTGTCCTGTTGCCTTTTCATATGAGTCGAGAATGCACTTGATCATCTTGGCCTCCACAACTGAGGCATGGGTGGCAAGGATTGTGTCATCCACAAATTATTGGTGGGACAAGGGATTAAGATTCGATGTAGCCTTGATACCCAAAATGGTGCCCTCAAAAACAACATTCTTGAGGGTTCTTCCCAAGGATTTAGCAAGTAGGATGAAAAGAATGGAGGAGAGGGGGTTATTGGGCAAAATATTGGTTAGTTTTTCTATGGTTCAATTAATTACCTCCATTTAATTGTCAACTTGATGTAGCTCATAGTCTTGTGAGTAGCCTTGAAAAATATGTGCTTATAATTTCTCCTTCTAAGATGAGTCCCTTAGATTATGGTTTGAGAGGTATTTGGTATTCATTGAAGTTTGTATTTAAACCAATAATATCATGCTACATATAAGAAAATAGGACTGAAAGTGTTTAAAAACTAAGTTACTACCTTGCTGAAAATCATAGAAAATAGGATAAATAATAGAGAAATAAATTAATCTATTAAAATATATACAAAAAATAGGGGATTTGTAAGTGGACCCACACTTCCAGCAGGTTCTACCCATGATAGTTTATTGTTGGATGCTTTAGAATATTTTTATAGGAAAACACTCAGAGATTTTATTAACAGTTGGAGCAGAAGAAAATTACAAGAAAAGTCTGGGGGTCTTCTTCAGGGGTGGCCTACATATTTATAAGATATGCGATCAACCCTATTAAAATTATTAGGATGAATCAAGAAAATGATTTGTTGTTACAATTGTTTGCTTAATTGAAGGAATCGGGTAAAATATCATGATATTTCAACATATTCTATTTCCAGATATGTATGATATTTATTTGCTCGATTTACATAAATTATTTACGTATCAGCTAGAAAATGGGTGATGAGTCATTTTTGACATTGTCCCATGTCTGATTTCAATGTTGGAATTTGTTTCATACTGGTTGCTGAAGTTTCGGTTTTGTTTTGCTGACCACAGAGTCGTGCTATAGTTTGGCATTAGTGGAAAGCATGCATCGCATTTGAAGAAGTCAAGAAGTAGGCACCTTGTTTATAGAATTTGGTAAGTAGGTCCTAACGAGAAGAGAGTGTCTAATGAGAAGCAAGCACCTAATAGAAACAAGAACTTTACGAGAAGTAGATGCCTATCGAGAAGCAAGCACCTAATAGTTAATAACCAAACAGAAGTCAGGTGCTTCAAAGGAATTTGGGTGCCTAACTTCATACCTCTCATCGATATTTTGTAGATGTTTTTCCTTTATAAAATTGTAAGTTCCAGGTCTGAATGGGACCTTGATGAAAACATGCCAAAATGCAAAAATTTCCACTAAATCTACACAAAATACACTTAAAGACAAATATTAAAAAATATGTAAAACAAACTTTTAATTATATATGTATAATTTCCATAAAACATTTATATCTACAAGAAAATATGTCGCACATTATGGGGAAAAGATTACAAAAAATGAGCATTCTATGGCTCATCATCCCCCCATGCTTAAGGGGTGGCATGTCCTTGTGCCACTTTGAACTGGTAATTATGAGTTATGTTTACAACATCCCAGTAAGACTTATTGGTCTATGTCTTCTTCTTCTTAGTGACCTTGGATTTCTCTTTGTCTCGAGGCTTTCAACCTTTTGGTGCCTTGGGAGTGACTATCTCCTGATCCTACTATTTTTGATGTTTGTTGCGTCGAACTGGTTCACTTGGCCCTACTCTCTTCTTGGGAAGTTCTTTGGTCTAGGCCACCTTGCATTTTTTAACGTTCAGATAATAACCAGAGAAACTGGTGGCATCCTTATGGAATGCAATCTTAGCCATTTTCTAGTATTCGTGGTGAAGTGATAAATTTTCACCCACAGGCACTGATTATTTATAACCAAATGGAATGCTTGATTCCTTAGCAACCCTGACTATGGGTAAATCTACCCCTAATGGGTCAAGCTCAGGTTTAGCTTAGATCTTTGTTTTTGCCCTTGAGTAAGTTTTTTTGCTTGATGCTAGATCTTCCTATTGCACAAGGCCTAGAAATCCCATCCGCATAAAATATGTTTCCATCCTTGAAGGCTTTCCATCCTCTGACCCATACAAGTACCAAAATTGCTCAGGTTGGGGAACTAGAATTTTCTTATGAGGCCTTCCAGATTACTTCCTGGCCTCCTTTTTTGATTCTTTAAGGGCTTTATTGGAGGCCTTATTATAATTCTTTTTGTCTGCCTTAATTTCCTCCTTAAGCTCCTCAATTTTTTGTTTTTGGGCAGCAAAAAAATTCTTTGTTGCCTCCCATTCCTCATCAAAATCTAGCTCTGATTCCTTATCAGATTTGATACCCAATGCCTTCAACTCGGTAATCTTGCTCTATTTTTGGGTCATCACTAAGATGGCCTTGTGGCTTTTTATTTTGATCTTAGCTTGATTTTTTGTACCCTAGGGTGTGTTAGTGTAACTATTGTTTCTTGGTGTACAGGAGATTCAGGCTACTAAGTCTCTTTTTCCTCTGTAGTAATTTGCTGCTCAATAGGGACTACTTCTTCCTCATGAGGTTTTCCAACCCCTACATCAATTGGAGAGTGTTTTGTCTCTCCCTCCTTGCCTAAAGTTTAAGGCTCTTCAGCCTCCATCTCCTTTTCCTCCTCATATTCTTCATTTGTAGGTTGTTCTGTATTTTGAGGCTTCTCAACCTCAACTTCATCCTCCTGAAGTATCTGCTCTATAGAGGAGATGTAGAACATGGCTACTCCACTTCCATTATAGTAGCATCTCCTTGTTATATTTCTATATCAATAGGGAGCACCTTTGTTGCTCCATCGGTCTGTCGACCACATCAACTTTGGTCGGTTGCTTGACTCTACTAGTCTGCTCTGCAACTACAATTGTCTTTGTAGTTGCCAAATTGTTTGATACAATTCATGTATTTTTAATGCGTCCTCCTTTAGAGACTACTCAAATAGAGCCCATTCTTTAAATTTGGCTTCCCAAGTGGAATCTTGCTCTCTTAAATCCTCCACTTATCCTTCTGGTGGCGAATCTTCCATGGCCACCTCCTATTGAGGAGTCGACCCATTGTAAATGTCCTATAAAATGTGGGCCAAGTACTCCTTCCTATTGAGATCATTATTGGTGTCTCCTCATCGAATGAGCTCGAAACCACCCTTGACACCTTCGTTCTTCTGCTTTGCATCCTAGTGGAAATGGGCATGAAATCCTGCTTTACCTCATATTCAAATTGAGGGCAAAAGGAGACAAAGCCTATAATGCATCCTCTTCAAATTGGGAAAAAACAAGGGACGAGGCTTGTCCTACTTCCCCTATATTTCTTGCAAGTTGGGATGCAGGCATCATCTCTTCTTGTTCTATCACCTCCTGGGCCGACTGTTCATTTTGAATTAGCACCTCCCCATTTGGGAGTGAGGAACCATAAAGCGTATAATGAGAATTAGGCACCTTCTACTATACAACGGGAAGCAAGCACCTTTTGCCATACAATAGGAAGTAGGCACCTTCCACCGTACAATGGGAAGCAGACACCTTCTCTCATAACATGAAGTAGCACCTTCTTATAAAATACAAAAAAAATGGTACTTTTATTTTATTCAAAGGGTGCTAACTTGTCCTTGTATATGCACTATCAGGTTGATCAGGACATTCAGTGCTTCTGATTGAAAAATAGGAATAAAATTAGCATCCACCCCTGAACCAGTAGTTGAGTGTTTTATTGTGCACAAAGACCAATCCAAACACTCTTATGCAGGTTCAGGTTTAGTATTCCCATATCTGAATGGGGACTAGCTACTCCTATTGCAAGCAAATTATCCTAAAAATATTGGAAGGTGTAGGTTTATGGATCATGTAATTGTTGGGCCTAGGTTTCCCAGGATGCCTAAAAATTGCACAAAGGGTATTGTTCCTACAAAACAAAAACATAACTATAAAAAAAGAAAAATTTGAAAGAAAAATTAACTTTGTGACTATGTGGACTAGGTCCACATCTTACTAACTCAAGATAAAATTAGAATCAAGTGGGGTTTCCCCCATGCCTAATCTAGACTCAATAATGTATGCTTCAGACACATGGTATGGACGAAGGTGGTGGCCATTGACTATTAAGATAATGTTGTTGTTGTCTATTTTTATGATCCTTACAACCCTATTATTAATGAATTTAGTCACTTCATATGGTCCCATCCAACACTGCATAATATTGCTCTTTCTTTCTTGGAATTGAGAATCATAGATTAAAGCCCATTATCCCACTTTAAGTTGCTTTGGCTTGGTGTGACGGTCATGCCACTTGGCCCTTTGTTTCTAAATGATCTTTATTTTCTATAGAGCCTCAAGGCGATATTCATCCAACTGATTAAGTTGTTGAATTCTTTTTTTGTGCATCATCCAGGTTTATATTCAATTATACTGCAGTCCTAAGTGTTTTGACTTAAAACTCTATAGGAATAATGGCACTTTCCCATAGACTAACTAAAATGATGTGAAACTAGTAGTAGTCTTCCATGTAGTCTTGTAGGCCCACACTGCTTCTGGTAATCTAGTAGTCCAATCCTTCCTATGTTGTTGCACTTTGTCAGGATATTTTCTAGCTCTTTGTTGGTCACTTCAACTTGCACATTCACCTGTGGATGGTAGGAAGTGGTTTTGTTATGCCTGATTTTGTATTGTTGCATGAGTTCTTGGATCATCCTTGAAGTAAACTAAGGTCCTTGATCAGTTGTGATCTTCCTTGGGACCCCAAATCTTGTAAAAATTGATGAATACAAGAAATATGATAGAGTTTTCTCTTTTGAATCACATAAATCCTGTACTTAAACCCACTTTGTCACATAGTCAGTACAAACTAGGATATACCTCCTACCTCCTAACTATAAATTAATATATCCTACGAAGTCCATCCCCCATTTATCAAATGGTTCAATGTGAACATGAAGAACATGTGCTTATACTGAGAGGAGGGGTGAACAGTATAATATAAAACTTTTTCCCCAAATAGTAGCATCAATATTAATAAAGTAGTAAACATCACACAAAGCATCACACACATGAGAGACATAATTTTTAATGTGGTTCACCCAATGTGGGCTACCTCCATAGAAAATATTTCCTCTAAATATTTCTCAAACAATCTCTTGGGAATCCTTCTCAATTACAATATTTATGGACCTCTGTCCAAAGGAGATGTTGATCCCCTAAATTTCAAGTTCGTGGATCTCTTCCACAGGAGAACTATTTCCCCTTTTGCTCTATCTAGCGATCTTCTAGAAGATTTTGTCTCTCTATTACACTAACTTATGGATCTCTCTCCAATTAAAGACTCCTCACTCAGATCTGTCTTTAATTATCCTGGCTGCTGGATATCTATCCACTGAGACTCTATCCTCTATACTCTATCACCTCCAAAGATTTGTTAATAGGTTCACTTAGAACCTCTTCAAATATTCTCAATAGGATCACTCAGAACCTGCTTAAATCTGCTCAATAGGCTCACTTAGAACTTGCTCAAATCTACTCAATAGGCTCACTCAGAACCTACTCAAATATGCTCAATAGGCTCACTCAGAATCTGCTCAAATTTGCTGAATAGGCTCATTGAGAACCTGCTCAAATCTTCTCAATAAGTCCTCTCTAGGACTTGCTCAAATCTGCATAGGAAGCTTTGACAAAAGCTTACTCAAAATCAGTCCACAAGCCTTCTCAAAGACTTGCCTCAAATCAGCTCAACAAAATCTCAACTCAACCTCATATAAGCATAAAGAGAATTGTTAGAGACTCAATATTTTCTATACTCAAATCCCAATCTCAACTCAAATTAACCTCAACTCAACAATCTCATAGAAGCATAAAGAGAATTGTTAGAGACTCAATATGTTCTATACTCAAATCCAATTTCTTTCTCAACTCAACTCAAATCAGAATATAGAATAGTTTTTTTTTATGGAACTTGAACAATCACTTCACACAATCACTTGACTAGGCTCAAACAACTCTACTCAACCAATCACCACAAGGAACAACTCTTTCTCAAAAACCCTAGTCCAAGCATGTATCAACCAACTCAAAATATTTCCAACAATGTTCAACAAAAAATCTCACATAACAATGATACTCATTTTCTTCTCTAACTCAAGTTCAAGTTCTTTGCACAACCAATGGGCTTCAACAATAATGCTTATAAAATATTCTTCACATAACAATGATACTCATGTTCTTCTCAAACCCTAACTCAGGTTTTTCACACAACTAATGGCTTCAACAACAATGCTTATAAAACAAGGTTTTAACCATAACTCTCAAACCAGAAATCCTTGAAGCATTCAACCAACAACTCTCAAAAGGAAACCATAATCAATCCTTTTCACTCCAATGATATTTTTAGAAATCAACCACCCAAATAAATCAATGGAGAATATTTCCCATACCTTATTGATGCCAAAAAGTTGTCCACAAAATCTGCCACACTCAACACACTTTCTTTTTCCAATCTCAACAAGGGTTAGTGAACTTCAAATAATAATCACAAGATAAACTATAACTCAATTTACACCTTTTTACTCCAAATTAGTAATCACATCCACCAAAGTCCTAGAGAAAAACCCTCTAAAAATAATAATCAATAATCCATTATTCAATTTCCACAAATTCTACTTCATTCAAAACCCTTATTTCTCCTAAAATAATGCTCTCAAAAATTCAAATCAATATCATAAGGCTCAAATAATCATCTATGTTTTTCACCAACAAAATAATTATTTAACCTTTTAAACACAACAAAGGTTTACAAAAATAAAATATTTCCTAACCTTTATCACTCCAAACTTTAGAGCATTAATTAAATTTTAATAAAAAATTCGCATACCTCCTTAATGGGTTTCGACCCCTCGACCTACCCTCACCGCGAGTGCCTTTGCCATGGCTAAGGTAGCCAAACGAGCTACCCACTCATTCGCAATGCAAAATGGGTACGACTTACCTTTATTTGCTACAGGCCCACGTGCCTCAAATAAACTGTGCGCCCTTGTCGCTTCCACAAAAAAGCACAACAAACAAACCTTGCCAAAATCAAACGCATGACCTTGTGCTACCAAATGCCTTTGCACTGCCCGAGTTGCCAACAAGCCACACTGCCCAAGGTAACTTGGGTTTCGCACATCGTCCAATTTATTTTTTGCTTCCACCACTAAAACCTTTTTTTGCATGAGCTCTATTCGCTTTCCAACAATCACATTAACAACAAGAGCAAGGATGATTAATCTTCAAACATTTAATGGCATATATATATGCCTTCCCTTAGCTTGGAAACGTCGACGCTTTTGAACCTTCCTTTATGACGTCGGCGAATATTCTTTTAATTTAATTTTAAAATTAAAATTAAAATTTTAAATAAATTAAAATTTAAACTAAATATTTAAAATTAAATATCTCCATCACTAGGGCACATTTTTTGATGAAACTAAAAGCCAACTTGGGTTTTAAGAAAAACCCATTTCAAATCTGCCGTCCATGTTTTAAATAAAACCTTTTATTTTTTGTACCTTGGTTTTCACAAAAATCCTTCCTTGCACTTTCATAAAACATAGTGCATGCCATCATAGATCCTTTTGACCTCAAATAACCTTTTGACATCAATGACAACATTTTAGATTAGAAACTCAAAATGTCCAACAATCTCCCACTTTGTCATTGATGGCAACCCATATCCTTTTACTGAAATTTGACCTTCTTTTTTGCTCCCCCTGGGACTTTGCTCCCCCTAGCTCAAAGCTTTCTCAAATATCAAATCTCTCCCCATATCAAAACTTTCCTCAATATACACAAATCTCTCCCCTTTTGTCATCAATGGAAAATGGTCACCTTTGGGGCTCGGGGCTAAGAATGAGCCTCTTAGCTTAGCCCCTCCCCCACCTGCTCATGAGGTGGTTAATTTTGGGGTAGGAGTATTTCTACTCCCCAAAAGCATTGCTCTTTACCTTTATATTTCTCTCTTCCTTTCTAAATTTTATGAATCCTCTCACTATTTCTTTCCAAGCCATCATTTCTATTTTTGTTCCTATTCTTGCTCTTGTTCTCGTCCATGTTCCTGTTCCTATTCTTATCCATGTTCTTGTTCCTATTCATACTTGCTTTTGGAATATTTTCTCTACACCATCTTGTTGTGTGTCCATCATTATTGCACTTATAACACTTAATGTTATTATTCCTTGGAGGTGCAAATGTCTTAGGATACCTCCTAGTGAAGCCATATCCTCTTCTGCCATGAACCCTGCAATTCATTGCTTTGTGACCATACTCATTGTATGAGTAGCAATACCCATGGAAAATTTATCCTTTCCCATATTCATGTCTTTCATATGACTTGCACTATGAAGCCATGTGCCCAAACCTGTGACATGAGAAGCATATCCCATTGAAGATTCCTTGCCTAGACCTCATTGGTGTCCTGTTCTGATTATCATTCCATATGTATCTTCTTAGTGCATTGTTCCTATCTTTGTTGAACTCTATGTTGTCCAATTCATCCTCTGATATCTCATTTCTACTTACACTGTCATCTTCTAAAGTATCTTCTTTCGAAGTTCCTTCTTCTTCAAGACTTGAAGTAGACTTTTCTTCCCATTTCTTTTGAACCTGTTTGGAACCAAGACCTGTCTTATTTGTTGCTCCTCTTTGTATCTTAATTATTTTATCTACACTCTTTGCACTGTTTACATACTTGTACAATTTTTTTTTGGAATCCTCTAAATCTTCCTTTAGTAGTGCCACTTCTTGTGTTAATTTTTCACACTCCAAAGTATTTGCTTCTAACTTGTCCTTGAACTTAATTGCATTAGAATTTGACTTCTCTAAGTCCTCTATGAGCAATAATATTTCTTCATCATATTCTTGAAATTGACTTTCAAGCTTAGAGTGGCATCTCATCTCCAAGAGTAGGTCTGCCCATCCTTTGACATTGACCACACTGGCTCACATGCTTGGTTGTATCCTTGAATAGTGAAGGCTAGTAATAATTAGTTTGCAACAGTTTATATGTAGTCCTTCTTCCTACAAAATGGCCACCACAAGGTTCATCATGGCAAGCCTTTAGTATTTCAATTATTTCATTCCCAACAACACATCTTCTGATGATTTTATCAGGTCCTATTTTGAACAAGCACCCATCAATCCATGAGAAATATACACTTTTCTCAATTAAAATCTATTTTTTATGAGGTAAAAGTGTAGGGGATACTTTACCAGTGGCTAAATAATTAACCATATCTGCGTACCAAGGTATCTGATCATTTAGAGCAAAAAAATGCTCATATGAAAATTGGTCTTTTGTAGCTGTATAGTCTGGAGGTGTCAACCTGGACAAGAAATCAGCTACCACATTGTCCTTTCCTAGTTTATCCACTATTGTCACATCAAGTTCTTGCAAGAGAAATATCCATATAATAATTTTTCCACTAATACCAGGTTTTTTTATCAAGTACCTGATCATTGCGTGGTTAGTGTGTACAAATACCTGGTAACCTGTAATGTAATGAAAAAATTTGTTAAGAGCATGTACTACTACAAGAAACTCCTTCTTTGTGATAGTATACTTAAGTTCAACACTTATGAGGTTTTTACTAACATAATAGATGGCATAAAAATCATCACCATATTTCTATCCCAGTACTGAGCCTATTGCATTGTTAGATGCATCAACATATATGTGAAAAGGTATGGTCCAATTTGGACCTCTCAACACTAGAGCAGTAATTAGTTTTTCATTTAAAGTGTTGAATGCTTGTTCACATTCTTCAGTCCAGAAAAACTATGTATATTTAGTTAACAATGTGATAAGAGGTTTAGTAGTTTTGCTAAAGTCTGATATAAACCTCCTATAGTAACCGACTGATCCTAGGAAAATGTAGATATCCTTTTGTATTTTGGGAGTAGGCAGGGTTTGGATGACTTCTATTTTCTTTCTATCTACTTTGATACCATCTGCCAAAAGGTGATGTCATAAAATTATCCCTTCCTACATCAACATCTAACATTTCTCATTGCTTAAGGACAAGTTAGTTTCCTCACAACATTTAAGTATCTTTCCCAGATTTTTCTATGGCAATTTAAAAAGTTTCATCATATACGGTGAAATAAGCTATATATACCTCCACATTCTCTCCAATAATATTTGAAAAAATTCTAAGAACTACCCTATGAAATGTGGCAGGTGTATTGCATAGACCAAATGGTAAAAATCAATAATAAAATGTCCCCCATGGACAAGTGAAAGTGGTTTTATCTTGATCTTCCTCACCTATTTGGATATGATTGTATCCACTGAACCCATCCAACAAAGAAAAGTATTTCTTGCCTACTATGGTGTCAAGGACCTGATCTATAAAGGGTAAAGGGAAGTGGTCCTTCTTAGTTGCTTTATTCAGCAACTTGAAGTCAACACAAATTCTCCAATTCTTATTATTTTTGGATACCACCACTAATGGTGATACCCACTCACTATATGAAATGGGGTAGATGAATCCAACTGTGAGGAGTTTTTGTAATTCTGCGTTGACAATTTATTTCATAGCTGGGTTCTTTATCCTTTGTAGTTGTCTTACTAGTCTAACCTGGTCTTCTAGATATATCCTATAAGTACAGGTCTCAAGAGTTATTCCTCTCATGTCAGAATACTCCCAAGCAAAGGCATATTGAAAAGTTTCCAATATTTGTTTTAGTTTGGTCTGTTGTTCAACTGTCAATTGGTTATCTATGTTTTGCATTCTACTAGGTGCAACTTCTATTTGCTGAAAATGGTGGTCCTTTCCTCCTACTAATGGTAAATCAGTAGGAGGACAAGAGGGTTCTCCCTCAAAAAAGTGAGATATTATCTTATCCTCATCACTTTCATCTTCCAAATCCTCAAGTGTCATGACAGGTTGGGTCATTGATAGACCACCAATGTTTTGATTATCATCCTCAGGTTCTCTCAACAAATCTACAGACTATGCAGGTGGATGTATGATCAATTTATTTATATTCTGACCATCTAAAATGGTCATTTTCCCATATCTACAACTTATGTAAGCATCAACTATTGCCAACCAAGGTCTACCTAAGATTAATGGGTATCCACCTAGTCCAGATTTAGATTGTAGCACTAAGAAATATGTTGGATACTCCCATGCATCTATTGCAATAGTGATATATTCCAGTATTCCTTCAGGGAGTACTATAGATCTGTCTGCCAACTACAACAAAATTTTAGTGGGCTTTAGATTAGTCAATTTTAGTTTTTGCATGGTCTCTTAGGGTATGAAATTGATGGTTGTCCCCAAATCTACTAGTATGTTGGGTAAAACACAACCTTCTATTTTTATAGTCAGCACAGGGCTTCCTAGATCTGTGTACTCTTGGCTATAGGTATTTTTTAACATGAGGTCAGCTAACTGACCTATTAAACTAATTATTTTAGCTGGTTTCCTCCATGGATTATTGAGGCACAACTCTCTTATGGCCTTTCCATAAATAGGTATGTCTTTGATGGCCTAAAAGAGAGGTATTGTGACTGTTAAGTTTTTTAAACTAGAGAGGATATCAAACTCTGTTTGTATTGGTTTCTTGGGTTCCTGCAACCTTTATGGAAAAGGTGGAACCTCCTCTTTTTTATGTACAAGTGTTGATTCTTCTTCTACCTCTTCTATAGGGGGTGATTCCTCTTTCTCTATCTCTATTGGTTCCTATTCTTCTACAAGAAGAGTGACTTCTACACCTACTTGATTTCTTGACCTTAACTGGATAAGATCATAATCTACCTTAAAATTGTACATAGGGTGCATCTCATTTTCCATATGATAGGTTGGTTGTTGTCTATTTTTTAGGTTTGTTGTTGGTTGTGCTGGTAACTAAGGAGTCCTTAGAGCAGGAAGAGTAGGAAAACTTGGTTGTGGTGGAGCTGGAGCAGGATGCTATGGATACTGATTCCAAATATTCTAATTTCTCCACTACTTCCCAGGCTACTGGTATTGCATTCCTGGATAAGGGTTGTAAGGATTTACCCCTTGGGGAAATAGATTCCAAGGTTGTTGCCCATACCAACCCATATTGGGTGGCTAGGCTTGACCTTGGTTTTGGTAATTTTTGCCCCCATAGGATGGCATTCCTAATTACATATTGTTACCCATATGATACTGTTGCCAATTCCTCATATTACCCATAAAGTATGCCTCTGCTACTTCAGGTTCCTCTTTAGATTTCATTTATTGTGGACACAAATTCATTATATGATCCTTCTTACAGGCAACACATACACAAAATTTGTTTTTTGGGCACTCGTTTCTAGGGTGTTTGCCTCTGCCTTTAGGACAAAAGTAGGCCAATGCTACCTTATTCTCCTGCTTATTTCTCTGAAGTAGGAGAGTATCCATTTGAAGAGATAGAGATGATAACATCTCGCTCTTAAGGTCCTCTAGCATGTTACATATTTTTGTTTTAGTGACAATGGCTGATTGCTTAACATTTCTAGGGGTCAACTTACCTTTTCTTCTTGAAAATTTTCAACACAATTGTCAAATATTATCCATTTGGTGTTGGTAAATGTCTCCCCTAGAGATCATGTTTAAATATTCTAAGGATTCATTTGTCAGTCCTTTCAAAAAAATGCTTCTTAGGGACCTATCTCCTAGTTTTGAATGGGGTGATCTCTGCAACTTGAAGCTAAATCTATCTCAGTATTCTTCCATAGATTCCCTTTCCTTTTGTGTCATGTCTAGGACTTCCTCTCTCGCATCTCTTACTCTACAAAAATCTTGATATTGATCTAGGAAAAGTTTCTTCAATTTTTCTCATGTAGTTATCCGTTTATCCCCCAAGTTGATGAACCAGTGCAAAGTTGAATCATCAAGGGCGGACGAGAATAATTTTAGTTTTTGAGCATCTATGGTGTAATCCATAGATCTACATAAAACACCAAATTTAAACAAAAATAGATCTAGATCTTCTGTTGGTAGTCCTATAAAGGTTGGAAGGTGGGCAAGAGAGATGTGTTTCATATTATGATCTCCCCCTGCCTCTCCTACTAGAAAACTAAAACTAGTGGATGTTTTCTCTGGATTTTCTGCCATTATGTCTACTACTAGAGTTTCTACCCCTGCTACTTTCAAAGCAGATGTTAATACTTCTAGTTCATTTATTTTATCCTTCAAAAGGATGGATAAGTCAACATTTTAGATGGTTCCATCTAATATTGCTTGCCAACATTTGACATTTAGTAGATCTTACTCAGATTGAACTCTACTTATCTTCGACCCTACTCTAAGATTCTACTAGATTATTTTAGAAGGGTCTTGTGCAAATAGTGGGTGTTCCCACCAATGCACAGGTGGATATTGTGATGGTGAGAGTTCAGTCTTAGGTTCAGCTTCTACTGAAGTAGAAGGATTATGAGAAACAACTTTTTTATTTTTGACAAAAAGACCATCTAGTCCTCTGTTCTTAGGTGGACTCATACAAAGTTTTAGATGAAGGTTTATGAAGAAAACACTCTAAACTATTGTAACTATACTTCCTTCAAAACAAGAAATTATAATGGCTACTCCCTGGAAACAACACCAAAATATTGGGCAAAATATCGGTTGGTTTTTTTATGGTTCAATTAATTGCCTCCATTTAATTGTCAACCTGGGGTAGCTCGTAGTCTTGTGAGCAACCTTGCAAAATATATTCTTATAATTTCTCCTTCGAAGATGAGTCCCTTAGATTATGGTTTGGGGGGTATTTGTTTAATTTTATATTTAAACCAATAATATCATGCTACGTTTAAGAAAATAGAATTGAAAGCATTTAAAAACTAAGTTACTACCTTGCTAAAAATCATAGAAAACAAGGGAAATAACATGGAAATAAATTAATCTATTAAATAAATACAAAAAATAGGAGAAATAGGGAAAAAATCTGTTGTAAGTGGGCCCATGCTTCCAACAGGTTCTGCCCATGGTAGTTTATCACCAGACGCTTTAGAATATTTTTATAGGAAATTACTCAGAGATTTTATTAACAGTTGCAGTAGAAGAAAATTACAAGAAAAGTCTAGGGTCTTCTTCAGGGGTAGCCTACATATTTATAAAATATGCAGCCAACCATGTTACAACTATTTGCTTAATTGAAGGAATCAAGAAAAATATCATAATAATTCAACATTTCTCTTTTCAGAATATGTCTGATATTTATTTGCACGATTTACATAAATCATTTACGTATCAGCTAGAAAATGGGTGATGAGTCATCTTTGACATTTTCCCATATCCAGTTTCAATGCTGGAACTCATTTCATACTAGTTGTTGAAGTTTTTATTCTATTATTTCGATCACAAAGTCGTGTTGTAGTTTTGCATTAGTGGAAATCAAGTGTCGCGTCTGAAGAAGTCGGGAAGCAGGTGCCTTGTTTGCAGAAGTCGGGAAGTAGGTGCCTAACAGAAATATACACCTAAAGAGAAGCAGACACCTAACAAAAAGTAGACACCTAATAGTTAATTGCCAAACAGAAGTCAGGCACTTCAAAGGAATTTGGGTGTCTGACTTCGTACATCTCACCGATATTTTACATATGTTTTTCTTCATAAAATTACAAGTGCCAGGTCCGAATGGGACCTCGACGAAAACATGCCAAAATACAACCATTTCCACTAAATCTACACAAAATAAACTTAAAGATAAATATTAGAAAACATGCAAAATAAATTGTTAATTATATAATTTTCATAAAATATTTATATCTACAAGAAAATATGTCACACATTATGGGGAAAAGAGTACAAAAAATGAGCAATCTTGTGGCTCATCAAGGGTCTCCTTGCCTAATGCCTCTGCCACTCAAGAAATATCTTGCAGTGGATCCATTTACTAAATTTGAAAACAAGGGTTTGAGATGCATCCCCTGATCAGGTCAATTTAGTCCCTATGGAAGCCAATTTTTTAAAGGATAGTGAGCAGAAAAACCCTTTTGACTCTATCAAAAGCTTTGTTGATGTCCAACTTAAGGAAGAGGGTAGCATTTTTGGTTTGGAATGCTGAATGGAGGACCTCATTGAGGGAAATAATACCATCATTTATAGATTTTCCTTTGATTGAACTATCCTAACAGGGATCTATGATGAGGGGGAGGATATCTTTGAGCCTAGTTGTCATTGTTTTGGCTATAATTTTATAGATAACATGTAGAGGTTGATGTGTCTATAATCATTCATAGAATTCCCCTCTGACCCTTTGGGGATTAAAGCAATGAAGGTGGAATTTGTGCCTCGAGGGATGGACTTGGATTTCTTCATAAATTTTATGGTATTGCATATGTCTTCTCCAATGATGTTCCAAAATATTTGGAAGAAGCGGGGGGGAAGCCATCTGGGCTAGGGGCTTTATTGAGAGCCATGGAGAAAAGAGCTTGCTTTATCTCATCGTCAGTGATGTCCTTGATATGCATGGCATTCATAGTAGGGGTGATCATATTGAGAATATGTTGGAGGAGTTGATCTTGGGCCTACCTAGGACAAGGAGCACTGGATCCTAACCTATTTTCAAATAAGCCCACTGCTTCCTATCAAATGCTAAGGATGTTTGTAGTTGTTGAGCCATCACTTTTGGTTAGCACTTTAATTTTGTTTGAGCTCCTGTGGCGAAGAGTGGAGGCATGGAAAAATTTTGTGTTGGAGTCCCCCTCTTTGAGCCATAAGGCTCTGGATTTTTGTCTCCAGAACATCTCTTCCTTGGCAAGAATGTTGTGATAGTCTGCAAGGAGTTTTTTCTCTTCATTTCTTATTTGGATGCTCATTTGACCATTCTGAATTTGTTGCTCTAAAATTTGGAGTTTATCTATGATTTCTTTCTTGCTTTCAAAGATATTATCAAACACTTCCCTATTCCAGAACTTGATGTTTTCATTTATTATTTTGAGTTTATGAGAAACCTGAGATATGGGAGATCCACTTACTTGTTGTTTCTACCACTCGGAGATTTTATTTTGAAGATCAGAGTGGAGGACCCACATTTATTCAAATCTAAAGGAAGTTTTGAAGATAGGTTTTTTGTTAGCTTCGAAAAGGAGGGGGTAGTGATATACTACTATTTTTGGTAGGGAATTAAAGGAGGCATCGGGAAAGGCTTCTTTGGATAGGAAACATCTTCCTAGATTAACTTGGATGTGTTGGTTCCCTATTCTCATGTTGCTCCACATGAATTGAGTTCCTTTAATATGGATATCCATAAGTTCGTTATTGGTGACAAAGTCATGGAAATCTTGGATTCTTTTGAGTGGAATGTTGTTACCTCCTGCTTTATCAAAAGGGAACAAGGGAGATTTGAAATCCCTAATCAGGATCTAGGGAAGGTTGTTGAACACGTTCTCATTTGAATCAGGGAGTTCCATAGGGAGCTTCTACTGTTGGGGTTTTTTGGGACATAGACATTAGACAAAATCCAACATAAGTTCTTGTCTTTGCAAAAAACATTATGTTTGTAACTCTATCTGAGGATGAAATTACTCTGCCTTCCACTTTTTTTGAATCCCACAGACACATTAGTCCCCCAGATGGGCCTTGGTAGGGACTGGAAACATTTTTACTATTTTTCCATATGTTTTGGGTAACCTTATGAGCTTTTGCCTGATCGATTTTTGTTTCTTGCATGATGAGGATTGTAGGTTTGATGTCTTTTCTTATAGTGCTTGTGAGTCTCTGCTTGGCCGCACTATTAAGGCCTCTCATGTTCCATGAGAGGATTATCATTTGGAAACTTTGGCTCCTTTCTTGCCTCCCTTTGAAGACTGCAAGGGAGGTTTGGATAATTTGGTGTCATCTTTTGGTTGGTTGAAAAGTTCTAGGAACAAGGTTGATTGGACTTCGTTGGCTATATCTTATGCAGTTTCTTTTCTATTTTGCTCTTGGATATTTGGTCTTCCCATTTTCTTGTCCAAACCATAATCCACCACAACTTTATTGGAGCTTCGAGTGTTTTTGGGACTGAAATCAGCTCTAGTTGGAGGGGGGCTTCCAGATTGCTCTTGCTCAGGGAGGGGATTAGGGGGAGGTTCGAAGTCCCTGATCTGGATGAGGAGAGAGGGGGATAGAACTCTTCAGAGGGGGAAGAGGGATATTTTGAAGGGGGGTGGTTATGGAAATCCTCTTCAACTGAAGGGTTTTGGATTTCCTTAGCAACATTCAAAAAGTTAGCATTTGAGAGGATTTGGAGATCATTATTTATCGTAGAATCATGATTAGTATATCTTGATGGATTATCAAAATAAATAGGGTGAGCAAAAAGAGACTCCACCTTGCTTTGGTATATTGGTTGATCTTGTTGGGAGATGAAATTGATGAGATATATTATACAACAATGAGGTTACAATATATAGGCAAGAGGCCTATATGATAAACTAACAAGTGTCACAAAAAGGCATAATGTACATTAATATTCTAACATTATGTTGAGAATGAAACTAATGAGATATATTGTACATGAAAGAGATTACAATATATAGGCATAAGCCTATATGAAGAACATGACACTTGTCAAAGAGAATGACAAGTGTCAAGATAAACTGGCATAGTGCACATTAACAATATTCTAACATTCCCCCTTAATGTGCACTATCCTAACTATAGAAAAAAGAAAATAAGTCAATATTAGGTAACATTCCCCCTTAATGTTGACTTCTCTAAAAGAACCCTATCATCCTCCTTTATTACATGATTTGGTCTAGGCTCGTGCTCTTTGCACTTGGCTCTCCAACTGTGAATAATGCTAGATCAATGATGTATACATCTCGGTCTGTTGCCATAGGTTCAACCACTTCCCTATATTTGTTACCACTAGGTCAACCATCTAAGTGCCTTAGGGTCATCCTGTGTGCCTCAGGGTCAGCCACTTCTGGGTCTGTTGCCTCTGTAGGTCATCCTCCAGGTATGTTGCCTCTTGTAGGTCACTGACAAGATCCACCATGAATAACATCACCCTCATGGTGAACTCCATCTAGAAGGTGTCGGTCTCTACCAAAAATGCACCTTAATACAAATGAAAAACGAGCCATAGAATACAATAAAATGAGCCATACAATCCAAATATGGAGGAGAAGTAGAATAAATAAGAGAATATTTTGAAGTGTCTTCGTATG
Source organism: Wollemia nobilis (assembly GCA_028583015.1). NCBI lineage: Eukaryota > Viridiplantae > Streptophyta > Pinopsida > Araucariales > Araucariaceae > Wollemia > Wollemia nobilis. The sequence goes on from JAQPPZ010002552.1 coordinate 971,564, forward strand.
TAGTCTTCAAAAGTTGATCCAGAAAAGACCTCATATAGAGTCTAGGGTGTTTATGTCTATAGTCCCTAGAATAAGTGTCCTTATGGTGACCTCCTCATCCCAACAGAATGCATGGGTAACCAGTCGTTGCATCCGCTATGTGCTATAAATGCAAATAGATACTAAGATCACTTATAAATTGGCTTGGAGTGTCAGGTACAACTGAGAGTGCACTCCAAGGTACAATAACCTTGAAGATAAAAAACTCAAATGAAATAGCCTCAAAATTACAAATGGACACCACCAATGTGTTCATCATGAAAAAACCTTTCTGACGACTATAAATACCCCTATTGTCCACATTCAATAGGGCCTTCATTTTTGAAAAATACAATAAATGGCCATGTGGAACTTCCTCTTCCACTTCCCATGTGGAAATAAAAAAATGGCTAATAAGAACAGACAGTCGGCCAATATTGTCACATGCACTTCCCTTGAAGTTATTAACTTCCTGTACAATTAAACAAGTGGTCCCCTTTACTTGCATATGGAAAAAATATCATATCCACACCATATTCCTAATTACTTTGCTTATATTCTCTTTCATATAATTTTCCTTAAAAAAAATTAAAAGGAAATATTAGAAAATATCCCCCTTATACAACATATGAATATTTAAAAAGTAAAATCGTTCCACAAGTGGGCTTCATCAAACATGATGATGTGGTTTTTTTAGTCAGTCTCTTGCGTGAAACAAAATGCTCAACAAAGACTTCAACTCATGGTGGTCTGCAAGAGACTCTCCATCAGTGTTGAATCCCCTGGCCATGTGGACATCCTCAAAAGCAGCCACTTCTTGCACAACTCCAAAGCAGCCACTACACACCACAAACAAACAACATTCTCCTGGAAATATAACTTGCACTCCTTCTTGACTGTAGTGAGAAAATAGACACTTCCACCATGAGATTATCATGTTCCTCAATAATAATGAAAAAAATAGGCTTCTCATCAAATCTACCATCTGAGCCATCGACACTTTTTGAAAACTGCAAATGAATGTGGCAGCATATTGCACAGGCACCATGCACTTCGCCATATCTTTATTGTAGGAAAAAAATGTGCCTCATGGCACTATGAGGAGGTAGAGTTAGTCCTCACAGGAACTGGACTAATCCTCCTTGATATTTATTCATCGCTGAACTGAGACTTCAGGAGCATAGAAAGGTAACATCATCATGGGAAACAATGCTATCTCATCTTCCCACAACACTATAGGAGAGCATTCCATTTATTCTTGAGCATTATACAGAAAAGCATTAATGTCTTAGAACTACCATCACATCAAAAACACTCACGGTCCAAAAGGTGAATGCAAACCATATGCCCATAAGATTTTCTTAGATGGCCAGCATCAAATAAACTACAACATCTACATTCGTAGCCATTATCTCCATGAACAGTGCATTTGCACCCATAATGGCCAAGTGCGAGTTGGATTCAAGGTATTCACTACAACAACCTTGCATTGAGGTCAAACAGTTCATATATGCAACCAAAGCAAAAAAACTATGCGCGAATGCCACCAGAACATGTTTCATGCAAATCCTAAATAACATCTCCACGAACCATCCTGAATAGCACCTCGATGACGTCAAACAAACACCCACAACAATATATTGAAGATACACAGCACAATAATAGACAAAAAAATAGTTATGTAGGGTCATAAAAAATCCATCCCCAACAATCAACAAAACTTGCCTTCTACACCAGGATAACATCACGAAAAAACCAACTGCCTGGCATGGCGTCAAATGGAGAAATCTTTAGCAGCAATCAGGAACATAATACCTTTAACAATTATGCACATCGAATAGAAAATCCCATCGGAACAATTGGCAACTGTAACTTCCATTCCTCCTTGTCTATAATAAAAATGACTCACGACCTCTTCACCGCACATAAGCGCAGATCCATGAATCACGTAGGAAAGATCGACATTTGGTAAAATTTGGTACTTGATAAAGTCACTATGGTACATCTTTGTCATCGTGGATGGCTCGATATTTTGGTGCAAAAATAGGTATGTAGGACACATTAAAAAAGGAATACACATCAAATATGCATCTAGTAATATGGGACACTCTCAAGCAAAAAAAATCTCGATCCACTTATCAAGGTGCACAACGAAAACCTTTGCTCCACTGCCTCAAGAAACTCATAGTTAATCTCAACTTGAAGACGTAGCGGGTTGGATAATCAACTCGGACTATGTATTATCTCATAGAACGAAACAAGTAGACCTTCAACTGAACCAAGCAGTTGCAGTTCTTCAACAATAGTATTAAAAAAATACCACAAATGTGGAAAACACCACTACAATACTATTCACACCACAATAGTACACTTCCAGCAATGCAAACGCATTATCGCAATGGCTTTTATCATGGCGGTAGATGCATCAGCATGGCAAAAATAGTGCAAAAAAACTTTTGTTAATGCTCCTAGGGACACCAAAAAATCTTGTTGCCCGTGAAACACTCCATCATGCATCTTTAGAAACTAACAAAAATTACCACGCCTTGGATATGGCTAAAATAGAATAGGCCTGTGCATCAGCATAAACAGGCACCCTCCTTCTATTGCATAGTGTGTCAGCATAAACAGGCTGAACACAGTCACTGTAACATAATTGTCACTGCCATATGCTCCATTAAAAAATTATGAAAAAAAAATCTAGGGTGTCTATCCAATCACGTGGTCAAAAATAAACAGATCTACATCGAGCAAAAATTATGGCCCCAAGATTTGAAGCTTTAGGGCAGCCATGAAAATCTTTCCTTCTCCCTTTGGTCTTCTAGTTTTTGATCCACAAAAGTGGAGAGCATACTCCCTGAACCTTTTGGAGAAGGAAGAAATGGAGAAAAAACAATGAAGGGTGAAATGGGGAGAGGGAGGATTTCCATGAACGAAATCCCCCTCAAGATCACAAAGGAAAGAAATGCCTAGAGCTCTGAGGCCATGAACTCACCACTTGCTTCCCTTTGTTTTCCTGAGAATTCTAAATATTTGCTTTCCTGGTGGTGATTCCCTCTGTTTGCTTGCCTTCTCTTTTGAGTGTGGGTTTTGCCATGTTGGTTCCCACCTTGGGCTCTGATTCTTCGATCAATATTCTCCAGTTATTTCTGTACCTTGAGAGAAGGGCCCTAGTTCTTGGGATATCCCTAGGCTTGACATTCAATATAGAATGCAAGTTTATTCTTGTATTCTATAGCCTAGCATTTGCAGTATGATCCATATATGATATTGATTCATGTTGGGAGATGGAAATCCAGATTGGCATTGACACATATTCTTGCATGGATCATGCAGGTGCAAGATTTTATGGTGGGGTCAATGGTGATCATTTTCCCAATGTATCTATCGATTCCCTGCAGTATATCCTCATGCCAAAACTAGTTGGGTAAGCCCAAAAGAAGGAACCACACCGATGCAAAATTTATGTTCTATCTCTGCATTGAAATCCTCTCCCCATTTGTGGATGAAAAGGCTTTTCCTTCCATAAAACCATGGTCCCCCTGTTAGGATGCGGGATGCATCCTCTTGATTGCTAAGCCAAATTTGAAAAAACCCTCAAGGTAGGGCCATGAGCTCAAGGTTCCCTAGGGTTTTCCACCTTAATGATGCCCATCTTTAGATGGATTCCATATCTGGTTGCCCTCCTACAAATTTCTCGATCAAGCACAAAATTTCCAAGAAAAGGTAATCCGTCATTCAGGTTTCTGGGATCACTAGATCCTCTCCTATAGTGATTAAGGGGTTGTGTCCTTTCGGAGTCCCATGGGTGCTATTTCCCTTTAAATTTTCCACGTATGAGCCAGATGGGAAGGTCATCGAAGGGGCCCCATATTTACTGGTATTTCCACTAAGTTTGTTAGGAGGTTATTTACCCCAAGACTGTTTCCCAGGGGATTTTTTATTTCTCAGATCTGGATCTGCTTTCGATGTTGCATTCCCCATGCCGGACTCAACTATCTCGCCTGGTTCATAATCCTTAGAAGCTGATCTTCCCATCGAAACCTCGTTCCCACCAAAAGTTGCCTAAGCTTCGCTATTCACCATCACTCCCGCTCCTCCCCCCAAAAAATATCATTTGGCTATCAATTTTAGTTCAAACATATTCAATTCTTATCTCAATTGCTATAGCTAGATACCTACATATTTTTCATAAAAAAATTGAATTCTTGATTTTCATTTTATGGATCTTCAATTTTCTTTCTAAATCCAAATATTCTAGAATTTGGCATCGTTCTTTACATTTTCTTGCACCATCCTTCATAATACCAAAACTCCACCTCTACTATCTATGCACTACATCTTAATAGAGAAATTTCATGTTATTAGCCCGCTTTATCATCTTTGGATTGTTAGTTTCCTTCGTAGAGCATATCAAACTCTTTTTGTATTGGTTTCTTGGGTTCCTGCAAACCTTTGTGGAAAATGTGGAACCTCCTCTTTGTTATGTACAAGTGTTGATTTTTCTTCTACCTCTTCTATAAGGGATGATTCTCCTTTCTCTATCTCTATTGGTTCCTCTTCTTCTACAAGAGGAGTGACTTCTACACCTACTTGCTTTCCTAACCTTAACTGGATAGGATCACAATCTACCTTAATATTGTACATAGGGTACATCTCATTTTCCATTTGATAGGATGGTTGTTGTTTGTTGTTTAGATTTGTCATTGGTTGTGCTGGTAACTGAGGAGTCCTTAGAGCAAGAAGAGTAGGCAAAATTAGCTATGGTGGAGCTAGAATAGGATGTTGTGGATACTGATTCCAAACATTCTAATTTTTCCACTGCTGCCCAGGCTACTGGTATTGCATTATTGGATAAGGTTTGTAAGGATTTTACCCTTGGGGAAATGTATTCCAAGGTTGTTGCCCATACCAACCCATGTTGGGTGGCTGGGCTTGATCTTGGTTTTGGTAATTGTTACCCCCATAGGATGAAATTCCTGATTGCATATTGTTATCCATAGGAGACTGTTGCTAGTTCCTCCTATTGCCCATGAAGTATGCATCTACTACTTCAGGTTCCTCTTTAGATTTTATTAATTATGGATACAACTTCATTTTATGATCCTTCTTACAGACAACACATACAAAAACTTTGTTTTTTGGACACTCATTTCTAGGGTGTTTGCCTCTACATTTAGGATAGAAGTAGGCCAATGCTACCTCATTCTCCTACTTCTTTCTCTGAAGCAGAAGAGTATCCATTTGAATATCTATAAATGATAACATCTTGCTCTTAAGGTCCTTTAGCATGTTGCCTATTACTGTTTTAGTGACAATGACCGACTACTTAACATTTCTAAAGGTCAACTTATCTTTTCTTCTTAAATTTTTTTGACGCAACTACTAAATATCGTCCATTTGGTGTTGGTAAATGTCTCCCATAGAGATCATGTTTAAAGATTTGAAGGATTCATTTGTCAATCCTTTAAGAAAAATACTTCTTAAGGGACCTATCTCCTAGTTTTGAATGGGGTGATCTATGCAAATTAAAGCTAAATCTGTCCCAGTATTCTTCCATAGATTTCTCTTCCTTTTGCATCATGTCTAAGACTTCCTCTCTCACATCTCTTGCTCTTCCAAAATCCTGATACTGATCCAGGAAAAGTTTCTTCAACTATTCCTAGGTAGTTATCTATTTATCCCCTAAGTTGATGAACCAGTGCAAAGCTAAATCATCAAGGGTGGACGAGAATAATTTTAATTTCTGAGCATCTGTGGTGTAATCCATAGATCTACATAAAACATCAAATTTAAACAGAAATAGATCTATATCTTTTGTTGGTAGTCCTCTAATGGTTGGAAGGTGGGCAAGAGAGATGTGTTTCATCTTGTGATCTCCCCCTGCCTCTCCTATTGGAAAACTAAAACTAGTGGATGTTTCCTCTGGATTTTTTGCCATTCTATCTACTACTGGAGTTTCTACCCCTGCTACTTTCAAAGTAGTTGTTAATGCTTCTAGTTCATTTCTTTTATTCTTCAAAAGGATGGATAAGTCACCATTTTAGATGGTTCCTATAATACTGCTCACCAAAGTTTGACATTCAGTAGATATTCATATTGAAATCTGCTTATCTCCGACCCTTTTCTAAGATTCTACTAGATTTTTTTAGAAGGTTCTTGTGCAAATAGTGGGTGTTCCTATCAATGCATAGGTGGAGATTGTGATGGTGAGAGTTCAGTATTAGGTTTAGGTTCTACTAAAGCAGAAGGGTTTTGATAAATAGCTTCTTTGTTTTTGACAAAATGACCATTTGGTCCCTTGTTCTTAGGTGGACTCATACAAAGTTTCAGATGAAGGTTTCTAAAGAAAACACTCTAAACTACTGTAATTATGCTTCCTTCAGAACAAGAAATTACAATGGATACTCCTGACAATAGTGCCAAAATATTGGGTAAAACATTGGTTAGTTTTTCTATGGTTCAATTAATTACCTTCATTTAATTATCAATCCGGGGTAGCTCGTAGTCTTGTGAGCAACCTTACAAAATATATGCTTATAATTTCTCCTTCGGAGATGAGTCCCTTAGATTATGGTTGGGGGTATTTGTATTCGTTGAAGTTTGTATGTAAACCAATAATCTCATGTGGGGTTTAAGAAAACAAGACTAAAAGTGTTTAAAAACTAAGTTACTACCTTGCTAAAAGTCATAGAAAATAGGGTAAATAACAAAGAAGTAAATTAATATATTAAAATAAATATAAAAAATAGGGGAAATAGGGAAGAAATATGTTGTAAGTGGGCCCACGCTTCCAGCAGGTTCTGCCCACGGTAGTTTATCATCGGATGCTTTAGAATATTTTTACAGGAAAATGCTCAGAGATTTTATTAATAGTTGCAGCAAAAAAAATTACAAGAAAAGTCTGGGGGTCTTCTTTAGGGGTACCTTGCATATTTATAAGATATGCGATCAACCCTGTTACAATTATCAGGATGAATTAGAAAATGATTCGATGTTACAACTGTTTGCTTAATTGAAGAAATCAGGTAAAATATCATGATATTTCAACGTATTCTATTACAAGAATATTTTTGATATTTATTTACTCAATTTACATAAATCATTTATGTATCAGCTAGAAAATTTGTGACAAGTCATATTTGACGTTGTCCCATGTTCGATTTCAATGTTGTAATTTGTATCATGTTGGTTGTTGAAGTTTCTCTTATGTTCTATCGACCATAAAGGCATGCTATAGTTTGGCATTAGTGGAAATCAGGTGTCACGTCTGAATAAGTCAAGAAGTAGGTATCTTATTTATAGAAGTTGAGAAGCAGATGACTAATAGGAAGTAGGCGCCTAATGGGAAGCAGGTACCTAATAGAAATAGGTGCTTTACGGGAAGCAGACGCATAACGAAAAGCAAGCGCCTAACAGTTAAGTGCCAAATGAAAGTCAGGCACTTCAAAGGAATTTGGGTGCCTAACTTCATACCTCTCACCGATATTTCGTAGATGTTTTTCCTTCATAAAAGTGCAAGTGCTAGTTCCGAATGGGACCTCAATGAAAACATGTCAAAATGCAACAATTTCCACTAAATCTACACAAAATACACTTAAAAACAAATATTAGAAAACATTCAAAATTAATTGCTAATTATATATATAATTTCCATAAAACATATATATCTATAAGAAAATATGTCGCACATAATGGGAAAAGAGTACAAAAAATAAGAAATTATGTGGCTCATCAGGGATCTCCTTGCTTAATTCCTCTACCACTTGGGAAGTATCTTGCAGTGGATCCATTTACTAAAATTGAAAACCATGGGTTTGAGATGCATCCCCTGATCAGGTCAATCCATTCCCTGTGGAAGCCAAATTTTTGAAGGACGGTGAGTAGAAAAACCCTGTCGACTCTATCAAAAGCTTTGATGATGTCCAACTTAAGGAAGAGGGTAGTCTTTTTATTTTGGGATGCTGAATGGAGGACCTCATGAAGGGAAATAATACCATCATTTATAGATCTTCCTTTGACTGAACTACCCTGACAGGGATCTATGATGTGGGGGAGGATATATTTGAGCCTAGTTGTCATTGCTTTGGCTAGAATTTTGTAGATAACATTGCATAGGTTGATGGGTCTATAATCATTCATGGATTTGCACTCAAACCCTTTGGGGATTAAAGCAATGAAGGTGGAATTTGTGCTTTAGGGATGAACTTGGATTCCTACATTAATTTGATGGCATTGCATATGTCTTCTCCAATTATGTTCTAGAATATTTGGAAGAAGTGAAGAGGGAAAGCCATTTGGGCTAGGGGATTTATCGAGAGCCATGGAGAAAAGAGCTTGCTTTATCTCATCATCAGTGATGTCCTTGATAAGCATGGCATTCATAGCAGGGGTGATCATGCTAGGAATGTGTTGGAGGAGTTGATCTTGGGCCTGCATGGGACATGGAGCACTGCCTCCTAACCTATTTTCAAAGAAACCCAATGCTTTCTCTCGAATACTGAGGATGTTTGTAGTTGTTGAGCCATCACGTTTGGTTAGAACTTTAATTTTGTTTGAGCTCCTATGGCAAAGAGTGGAGGTATGGGAAATTTTTGTGTTAGGGTCCCCCTCTTTGAGCCATAAGGCTCTAGATTTTTATCTCCAGATTATCTCTTCCTTAGAAAGAATGTTGTGATATTTTGCAAGGATTTTTTTCTCTTCATTTTTGATTTGGATGCTCATTTGACCGTTCTAAATTTGTTGCTCTGAAATTTGGAGTTTATCTGTGATTTCTTTCTTACTTTTGAAGATATTCCCAAACACTTCCCTGTTCTAGACCTTGATGTTTTCTTTTATTATTTTGAGTTTATGAGAAACGTGGGATATGGGAGATCCACTTACTTGCTGCTTCCACCACTTAGAGATTTGATTCCACAGATCAAGGTGGAGGACCTACATTACTTTGAATCTGAAGACAGTTTTGAAGATAGGTGCTTTGTTAGCTTCAAACAGGAGGGGTAAGTGATCTAATCATATTTTTGGCAAGGAATTGAGGCAGGCATCACAGAAGAGGGGAATGGATTATTTGGATAGGAAAAATCTGTCTAGCTTAACTTGGATGAGTTGGTTCCCTATTCTCCTATTGCTCCACGTGAATTGAGTTCCTTTGATCTGGATATCCATGAGTTCATTATTGGTGATAAAGTCATGGAAATATTGGATGCTTTTGACTGGAATGTTGTTACCTCCTACTTTATCAGAGGGTAATAGGAGGGAGTTGAAATCCTCGACTAGGATCCAGGGAAGGTTGTTGAATGCGGTTCTCATTTGACTCAGAGGGTCCTATAGGGAGATTCTGCTATTGGGATTGTTTGGGGCATATACATTAGACAAAATATAGTAGAAGTTCTTGTATTTGCAAAAAATATTATGTTCGTAACTTTTTTTGAGGATGAAATTACTCTGCCTTCCACTTTTTCTAAATCCCACAGACACATGAATCCCCCAGATGGGCCTTGGTTGGGACTGGAAACATTTTCACTATTTTTCCATATGTTTTGGGTAACCTTATGAGTTTTTTCCTGATCAATTTTTGTTTCTTGCATGATGAGGATTGTAGGTTTGATGTCCTTTCTTACAGTGCTTGTGAGTCTCTACTTGGCCGCATTGTTAAGGCCTCTCACGTTCCATGAGAGGATTCTCATTTGGAAACTTTGGCTCCTTTCTTGCCTCCCTTTGAAGACTGCAAGGGAGGTTTGGATAATTTGGTGTCATCTTTTGGTTGGTTGAAAAGTTCTGGGAACAGGTTGATTGGACCCCGTTGGCTATATCTTCTACAATTTATTTTTTGTTTTGCTCTTGGATATTCGGTCTTCCCATTTTCTTGTCCAACCCATAATCCATCGTAGCTTTTTCGGAGCTTTGAATGCTTTTGGTATTGAAATCATCTCTAGTTGGAGGGGGGATTCCATATTGCTCTTGCTTAGGGAGGGGATTAGGGGGAGGTTCAGGAGACCCTAATATAGATGGGGAGAGAGGGGGATAAACCTCTTCAAAGGGGGAAGAGGGATATTTTGAAGGGGGATGGTTCTGGAAACCCTCTTCAATTGAAGGGTTTTGGATTTCCTTAGTAGCATTTAAAAAGTCAATGTTTGAGAGGATTTTGAGATCATCATTTATCCTAGAATCATGATTAGTATATCCAGGTGGAATATAAAAATGATTAGGGTGAGAAAAAAGGGACTCTACCTTGCTTTGGTTCACTATTTGATCTAGAATTACCACTTGATTCCCTTTGTTTGCAGAAGGATTCTGAATATTTACTTGTTGGTGGTGATTTCCTCTATTTGCTTGCCTTCCCTTTTGAGTGTTAGTTTTGCCATGTTGGTTCCTACCTTGGGCTCTGATTCTTTGATCAGTATTCTCCAGTTCTTTTTGTGCCTTGAGAGAAGAGCACTAGTTCTTGGGGTATCCTTGGGCTTGACATTCAATATAGAATGTAAGTTTATTCTCGTATTCCATAGCTTGGCATCTGCGATATGAATCATAGATGAGATTAATTCGTATTGGGAGTTGGAAATCCATATTAGCATTAACACATATTCTTGCATGGATCATGTGGGTGTGGGCTTTTGTGGTGGGGTCAATGGTGATTATTTCCCCAATATATCTATCAATTCCCTATAGTATATCCTCATGCCAAAACTGGCTGGGTAAGCCCGATAGATGGACCCAACCGATGCAAAATTTATGTTTTGAGTCTCTGCATTGAAATCCTCTCCCCATTTGTGGATGAAAAGGCTTTTCCTTCCATAAAACCATGGTCCCCCTGTTAGGATGCGGGATGCATCCTCTTGATTGTTAAGTCAGATTTGAAAAAACCCTCGAGGTAGGGCCACGAGCTCAAGGTTCCCTAGGGTTTTCCACCTTAATGATGCCCATATTCGGATGGATTCCATATCTGGTCATCCTCCTACAAATTTCTCTATCATGCACAGGCTTTCCAGGAAAAGGTAATTAACCATTCAGGTTTTTGGGATCACCAAATCCTCTCCTACAATGATTAAGGGGATGCATCCTTCCGGAGTCACATGGGTGCTATTTCCCTTGACTTTTTCCACGTATGAGCCAAATGGGAAGGTCCCCAAAGGGGCCCCATATTTATTGGTATTCTCACTAGGTTTGTTAGGAGGTTCTTGTTGGAACAAAATCTACCTTGGGTTGTTTAGTTGCGCCTTAGATTTTGTCAACATTGAAAAGACGAGAAGGTTTGAGACTTTTCGCTTGATCTCCAGAGAAGGTTGGTTCCTTGAAGTTTTTTATGGGAAAAGGGGAAGGAAGTAATACTGAAAGAGAGGGAAATATAGCCGAAGCTAGATCTAATATATGGTGCAGATTAGACAACAACGAAGACAGATTTACTTACTTCTATCCAAAGCATTTAAACACATTTCCATGCAGAAATTATATAATTTCAGATATGATTTCTAATATTTCGTTTAACATGCGTATATATTAGATTCTCATTCCAGCAATATGATTTATGTATTGCGAAAGTTCAGATATAAGAACAAACTCAATTTACAATTCAATATTGTAAGCAGAAATAAAGAACATTAATACATACACTTGCACGATATGAACCGAAAGCCAATGGGAGATGTGATTTTATTGCTTGTATTCGAAGTACATGCATTCAATCTTGTAAACGTCCAAGAGCCGACCCTTTTTTTGGAGTCGCTCACCCCTATATATACCCTAAAAGAGTATCTTTTTCTAAGTACATCTTACTATTTTACAAGCAATCATCTACGAGTTTCTAATAATACACAACAAGTCTTCTATGAATTAGATATCTTCTCTGCAGATTAGATTCTAGACGAGCCTGTCACATTTTCAATCATCTGGCAAGCCTGCTCTATCCTAGATTTCTGATAATCATGTCAGAAATCACTTCTTGGTGTCAGTGCATGCCTTTGATTGCCAAAAATACATTTTATTCCTTTACAGTTGGCGTGTCGTGAAATCGTGACATTCTTTCCTTGCTTTGCTCTTTTGCCGCCTCTAGCCACGAAAATGAGACATGTCACGAAATCGTGACATTCGTCTCTTGTTTTGCTCTTCTGCCGCTTCTAGCCATGAAAATGAGACATGTCACGAAATCGCGACATTCGTCTCTTACTTTGCTCTTTTGCTGCCTCCCATCGCAAAAATGAGACATGTCACGAAATCGTGACGTTCGTCTCTTGCTTTGCTCTTCTACCGCTTCTAGCCATGAAAATGAGACATGTCATGAAATCATGACATTCGTCTCTTACTTTGCTCTTTTTCTGCCTCCCATCGTGAAAATGAGACATGTCACAAAATCATGATATCCATCTCTTGCTTTGCTCTTTTGCCGCTTCCAACCACAAAAATGAGACATGTCACGAAATCATGACATTCGTCTCTTACTTTGCTCTTCTGCTGCTTCCAACAATGAAAATGAGACATGTCACGAAATCGTGACATTCGTCTCTTCCTTGCTCTTTCTCTTTGCTTTTGCCCGTGAAAATGCAACATGTCGCGATATCATGACACTTCTGCCTCTTTGTTCTCTTTTGTTGCTCTTAGCCACGAAAATGCAACATGTCGCGATATCACGACACTTTTGCCTCCTTGCTCCCTTTTGTTGCTCTTAGCCGTGAAAATGCAACATGTCGCGATATCGCGACACTTTTTCCTCCTTGCTCCCTTTTTTTGCTCTTAGCCGCGAAAATGCAACATGTCGCGATATCGCGACACTTTTTCCTCCTTGCTCTTTCTCTTTGCTTTTGCTCATGAAAATGCAACATGTCACGATATCGTGACACTTTTTCCTCCTTGCTCTCTTTTTTTGCTCTTAGCCACAAAAATGCAACATGTCACGATATCGCGACACTTTTTCCTCCTTGCTCTTTCTCTTTGCTTTTAGCCACGAAAATGCAACATGTTCGCGACACTTTTTCCTCCTTGCTCTTTCTCTTTGCTTTTGCTCGTGAAAATGCAACATGTCGCGATATCGCGACACTTTTACCTCCTTGCGGTGTTTTGCTTTTTCTTTGATCTTTAGCATATGGGCCACTTCGGTCTTCTTGGAAAATATGCAAAAAGGTGCATCAACTATTTTTCTGTAGTTAGTCACTTTTTGACTAACATTCTTGGTGCCTTCCGAGGGAATTTTTTGCTTGCAAAAATTTTGAACCAGACCTTCATCCATTGGGAAACGGAGTCAACAACGCAGTTGTAAAAAGAATATTTCAGAGAAAGACAAAGAAAATAGGAAAATGCACTTAGATTAAAAGTGAACATTACCTCGTCAAAACTCCCTCTATACCTTAGTATCTCTATTAAAAAAAAATGTCGACTTCTGATTGGCTGCGACTGAAATTTTTTGTTAAGGCCGAAAAATGGTAATATTTACAAATATTGTCTGAATATACTTATATTATATTGTACATATAATTCCTTTTCTACTTTCTCAATAGAAATATAACTTTAGGTGAAATGCATTCACCGTGATGGGAAGAACCAATCCATCTTGATCTTTCAACTCGAAAGCATTGAACTGTTTCTCCGAAACAATTTCAAATGGTCCCTCCTAGAAAGCATCGAATTTATCATGGTTACCTGGCTTAGCTTTCTTTACATTCCATTTCAAAACCAAGTCTCCCACTCTAAATTTTTTGCGAGTTGTCTTTTTGTTGAACCATCCTTTAGTATCTGCCATATGCTTCTGATTGTGATTGTATGATTGCTCTCTTTGTTCTTCTAACTGTAAGAGTTGCATTGCTCCTGCAACTGTGTGTAGAATTTGGTCAATCTGAGGTAGCGGGTAATGATATTTGAGTGATGCTCTGTTCAGATTTCTGAAATCTACACACAATCTGATATCTCCATTTTTCTTCCTGACTGGTACCAAGTTTGCCACCCAGGTGGAGTGTTTAACAGGGTATACTATTTTAGCTTGAAGGAGTTTTAGCAGTTCTTGTTTCATCAAAGATTCTATCTTCGGATTCACTGGTCTTTGCTTTTGCCTAAAAGGCTTAGCTCCTTCTGATTCTATGGTATGTTGAATAACATCTTTATTGTACACTTTTAGATCACTATACACCCAAGCTATGATGTCAGGGAATTTTTTACACAATTCTCTGATCTGGTTCACTTCCTCTTCTGTACAACTGATTCCAACCTTAATCATTTTGCCTGGCTCCAACTCTACATCTTTGTATCTTCGTTTATCGACCTTGATTTTTTGGCCAACTGCTCTATCATTGTTATCAAACAGGCTTTCAAGGGTGATGAGACCCTTAGGAATATGATTGTTTTTTAACTGAATAATGTCCTCTTCCTCTTCATCCTGCAGATCCCGGTTGGCTGAGCAATTCATTTCATGGATTAAGAAATCCGAGTATCTATTCATCATTTTCAAAAACTTGCCAGAAAATATTTTTATCAGGCACTGAAGGCCTGTATATAAGTCTAACAATTTTAGACTTCGAATAACATTACTTACAGGACAAAAATTAGCTCCCACTGAAGCTAACAAATCTGCATGGGTATTCTGTTCTCTAGGGATAAACTTTATATTTAGGGCCTCAAAGGCCTCTAAGAGATCCCACACTTTGTTCCTGTAAGCCTTCAAATAATGTTGTTTACTTATACATTTTTTGGTGACTTGATTCACAATAAGTTCTGAATCTCCATAGATGAGTAACTGTTTGATTCCCAATTTCTCAACCCTTCTTAACCCTAAGCACAGGGCCTCATATTCTGCTGCGTTATTGGAGCAACTCCAAGTCAACCTGTAAGAGAAAACCTTTTCCTCTCCGGTGGGAGAAATCAAAACTATTTCGGCACCAGCTCCATTCTTGCACCTAGCCCCATCAAAGAAAAGCTTCCACAATTGATTCACAGAACCATCCTTTTCTAGGGAGGGTATCAATTTTCTTTTTGGTTTCTCAATAGAATAGTTTCCTATTTCTGTTTCTATCATGGCATTAAAATTCTGTAGAGAAAACTCGTCCTCAGCTTGGAGCTCTTCTAATGTTTCTTCCATTAGATCTTCTTCTATTGTTTCTTCAGTCATCATATTTACACGGTCAGTTTCACCAATATTTTCTACATGAAACGTAGATGGTTTCTCATTAAAAATATTGACCCTTCTACCTTTGAAAGGTATCTCCAAATGAGAATAATCTAAGGATAAGTATCCTCCTATATTTGTTGTGAACTCTCTGGATAGACACATACCAAAATAGGGCTCCAAGTCTACGACTACTACCTCTTGTATGACTGTCATCTGAGGCATTTTATGCAGCCGTATGGGAATATCCTTTATCACTCCTACAGTTTTTATTGGAGTACCATCTAACTGTAGGATGCCTGCACTGCTCCTAGTGTACTCCATTCCCATAATATCACATACTTGCTTTGGGTATCACAGTGGTAGCAATGCCTGAATCTATCATGCAGTTGTGGACAACCCATCCTTCCATTTGAAGGGACAAATAAAAGGGTGGTGGCCTGTTCTTACCAGTGGCAGACGTCAAGTTCGTTAGAACCATTTTTGAAGATGATGCAGTCCCACCTCCATTTTTCATTGTTCTTAGGGATTCCTGTAGGAGATCGATTTGACCTGGGATTTGAAGAGCATCATACATACTTGCCTTAGAAGGAGTCTTTTTCATTTCCTCTACTATACTGAATGTAGGTGAATCAACTATTCTTTCTCTTTCTTTGGCAAAAGTTTCATATTTATTTTTGTATCCCTGGGTAGCTTCAGTTCTTTGCCTTTTTGTCGGCGAGGGGAATATCAACCTTTCCCTAGCCTGTTCTTGGGTTTCATTTTCCCCCGAGGAATAAATTCTTTGTGTGTTTCTTGCCCTTGAATTTTGGCTGGAAACCGATATTTTCTTTCCCGAGGGAGACTTCCCTTAGGAGTTTCTTTGGGAACTTCCTTGGGAGCGGGGGAAACATTCAATGGCTGAAGCTCTTTAGGGTCTACTTGCAGTGGTTTCTTACCTGATCTTGTCAAAACTGAAACCTGTTCTACTGTAGGCATCATGAAGTTGTGGTCCTTCTCTCTAATTATATTTACATGGCCTTTCATTTTTTCTTTACTCTTTTCAACTGCTATACTTTGTACATAATGTTGGTGTATCATACACGAACTTTCCCCATGTGGATCGTTACATGTAGTACACCAAAAGTTAAAATCAGTGGGAGGCTCCTCGGCCTCCACTGTCTCATTTGTATATACCGTGCTCGGTCTCTCTTGTCCCCTATTGCTTGATTGTGTTGCATCTCTTGTTACCTGAGGGAACCTCCTTGGCAAAAAATTCCTTTCAGCCTCTCTCTTTTTAATTGATGTTATATCATTTGCTAGATTTTTCATGGTGTCCAGGATAAGAGTAAGGTGATTATCGGGGACTTGCTTGAGGAGGTGGCGCAGGTAATGCAGGTATAGCAGAAATAGGAGGCAATGCCAAAGGAATTTGAGGCATTGGTATTGTAGGTACAGAGGGTGATCCATTCCATCTTGGAAGATCTGTGAACTTCGATTCAGAAGAGCTAGGAGAAGCAGCATGAGTAGCCTGGGGAATATCAAGAAAAATGGGCATTATTGCTTTGGGTGGATACCTTCCAGTGGCTATGAGATCTCTCTCTGCTATATAAGCTTGTTGATAAATGGTAGGGAATGTGAATATTCTTGACTATCGTATTATCATACTAATATCTGAATCAAAGGATCTCAGATAGTAATATATTGCTTGCTCTTCTGTTGGTTTCAATCCTTGAGGAACCCTTTCCCAGGTCCGACTGAAACGGATATTGAAGTCTACAATTTCTTCTTGAGGATGTTTCCTTATGATCGTGAACTGGTTCAATAAGGAAAATGGATCTGCATGCTTATTGAATTCATCCACCAACTTTCCAGCGAGCTCTGCCCAGGTGGTAATTGATTGAGGAGGGAGTGCACGATACCAATAGAGCATTTTACCCTTCAGAGAGATAACTAGCAATCTGATCATCACATCCTCCTGTGTGATGTTATAGGTTGCAGCCATTGTTGCTACATCTAAGCAATGTTCATATGTTGTTTTTCCTGTTCCATCATATGAAGGCAATGCCTTCAATGCTACGCCAGGAATTTGATTATGGGCTGCTAAATTTAGTGGACCAGTGTGGTTCCATATAAGATAAGATGGTGGTGGAGGAGCGGCCATTGTAATTGCTATATTCGTCTGAACTATTGGGGTTGTAGTAACAGTTGGAGATGAACCAATGATAGAATATGGCAAAACAGAGGGTATAATGGCGCTATTATTGGTAGCAAGTGGATTTGATCTTGCGGATAAAACTGGATTCACTCTTAAGCTACCAAGATGTAACTCGAAGAACTCAATGGGCTCTTCTGAGTTTTTTGATTTGGATCTGGTTATCATATAAACATATACTAGCTTTAACCAGGTCTAAAAAGATAAGGTATTTTCTGGGTCTATACCTTCGGACGGAGTCGCCAGGTGATTGGGTTTTTGATTCTAAAGATCAGAGGCAAAACACCAAACCTTGTAAAAATAATGTGGGATTTAGGGTCCCATCGGGCGTGCTAAAAACTGTTGGAACAAAATCTGCCTTGGGTTGTTTAGTTGCGCCTTAGATTTTGTCAACATTGAAAAGACGAGAAGGTTTGAGACTTTTCGCCTGATCTCCAGAGAAGGCTGGTTCCTTGAAGTTTTTTATGGGAAAAGGGGAAGGAAGTAATACTGAAAGAGAGGGAAATATAGCCGAAGCTAGATCTAATATATGGTGCAGATTAGACAACAACGAAGACAGATTTACTTACTTCTATCCAAAGCATTTAAACACATTTCCATGCAAAAATTATATAATTTCAGATATGATTTCTAATATTTCGTTTAACATGCGTATATATTAGATTCTCATTCCAACAATATGATTTATGTATTGCGAAAGTTCAGATATAAGAACAAACTCAATTTACAATTCAATATTGTAAGCAGAAATAAAGAACATTAATACATACACTTGCACGATATGAACCAGAAGCCAATGGGAGATGTGATTTTATTGCTTGTATTCGAAGTACATGCATTCGAGTCTTGTAAACATTCCAAGAGCCGACCCTTTTTCTGGAGTCGCTCACCCCTATATATACCCTAAAAGAGTATCTTTTTCTAAGTACATCTTACTATTTTACAAGCAATCATCTACAGTTTCTAATAATACACAACAAGTCTTCTATGAATTAGATATCTTCTCTGCAGATTAGATTCTAGACGAGCCTGTCACATTTTCAATCATCTGGCAAGCCTGCTCTATCCTAGATTTTTGATAATCATGTCAGAAATCACTTCTTGGTGTCAGTGCATGCCTTTGATTGCCAAAAATACATTTTATTCCTTTACAACTAGCGTGTCATGAAATCACGACATTCTTTCCTTGCTTTGCTCTTTTGCCGCCTCCAACCATGAAAATGAGACATGTCACGAAATCGTGACATTCATCTCTTGTTTTTCTCTTCTATCGCTTCCAACCACGAAAATGAGACATGTCACGAAATCGTGACATTCGTCTCTTACTTTGCTCTTTTGCTGCCTCCCATCGTGAAAATGAGACATGTCATGAAATCGTGATGTCCATCTCTTGCTTTGCTCTTCTGTCGCTTCCAGCCATGAAAATGAGACATGTCATGAAATCATGACATTCATCTCTTACTTTGCTCTTTTGCTGCCTCCCACCATGAAAATGAGACATGTCACAAAATCACGACATCCGTCTCTTGCTTTGCTCTTCTGTCGCTTCCAGCCATGAAAATGAGACATGTCACGAAATCGTGACATTCGTCTCTTACTTTGCTCTTCTACCGCTTCTAGCCATGAAAATGAGACATGTCATGAAATCGTGACATTCGTCTCTTCCTTGCTCTTTCTCTTTGCTTTTGCCCGTGAAAAGGCAACATGTCGTGATATCGCGACACTTTTACCTCTTTGTTCTCTTTTGTTGCTCTTAGCCGTGAAAATGCAACATGTCGTGATATCGTGACACTTTTGCCTCCTTGCTCCCTTTTGTTGCTCTTAGCCACGAAAATGCAACATGTCGCGATATCGCGACACTTTTGCCTCCTTGCTCCCTTTTGTTGCTCTTAGCCGAAAATGCAACATGTCGCGATATCGCGACACTTTTTCCTCCTTGCTCTTTCTCTTTGCTTTTGCTCGCGAAAATGCAACATGTCGCGATATCGCGACACTTTTGCCTCCTTGTTCTCTTTTGTTGCTCTTAGCCGTGAAAATGCAACATGTCGCGATATCGCGACACTTTTGCCTCCTTGCTCTTTCTTGTTGCTTTTGGCCGCGAAAATGCAACATGTCGCGATATCGTGACACTTTTTCCTCCTTGCTCTTTCTCTTTGCTTTTGCTCGCGAAAATGCAACATGTCGCGATATCGCGACACTTTTACCTCCTTGCGGTATTTTGCTTTTTCTTTGATCTTTAGCATATGGGCCACTTCGGTCTTCTTGGAAAATATGCAAAAAGGTGCATCAGCTATTTTTCTGTAGTTAGTCACTTTTTGACTAACAATTCTTTAACCTAGGACTGTTTCCCAGGGGATTTATCATTTCCCAGAGTTGGATCTGCTCTTGATGCTGCATTCCCCATGGCAGACTCAACTATCTCACCTGATTCAGAATCCCTGGAAGCCGATCTTCCCATTGAACCCTCATTCCTGCCAAAATTCACCCAAGCTCCACTATTCACCATCGCTCCTACTCCTCCCCCCAAAAAACATCATTTGGCTATCAATTTTATTTCAAACATATTCAATTCTTATATCAATTACTATAGCTAGATACCTACATCTCTTTCATAAAAATTTTGAATTCTTGATTTCCATTTTCTAGATCTTCAATTTTCTTTCTAAATCCAAATATTCTAGAATTTAGCATCCTTCTTTACATTTTCTTGCACCATCTTTCATAATACCAAAACTTCACCTCTACTATCTATGCAATACATCTTAATAGAGAAATTTCATGTTATTAGCCCACTTTATCGTCTTTGGATTGTTAGTTTCCTTCTTAGAGCATAAGTGCAACCATAAGAACTATAATAAATAGTTTAGTAGTCTCAAAAAGTTGAAAGTTCATTTTTAAATCTTATCAAGGGATATATGCATAATAACTAAACTATGAATCATTATATAGTACAAGTGGAATTCATTTATAATACCAAATAATTATTCAAAAAATATTTTATCATTTTTATGAAATGAAATGAATCTCATTCATATTATAATGATATTTTAACAAATCATAATGGTATTATTTTAATAAATTGTTTAGCAATCTCAAAAAGTTGAAAGTTCCAATTCATACTCTATTCCATAATCCAACCAACAACCAATGACTCAAATAATCCATTTAGCCATGAAGTCCATATGATATCATATTCTTCTACTTCAACATACAAAACTTCTACTCACTTCATGAAATCATAGTCTACTTTACCAAATCTAGACTATTTTTCTTCAATGCATTAATCTATAAATGAGTCCCTTAAAACATTTTATAATCCTCTAGAACATTATTTTGAATTTGCACCTTTCATATTTTTCTTGCCAGCTTCAGTTAAATTTACTACTTCCTCTAACCATGGAAAAGAGAATTTAACTTTATGATCCTCTATTAAAACCCCTCTATTGGCCAGCCTATCTCCATATTTGTTCCCTTTCCTTAATGTACATGTAAGCCTAATTTCTTCAAACTCTGTAGAAAGGTATTGTATTTCCACAATGATCTTTTGTATGTTCCATGGAGCCTTTGCTTTCCTCAATATTGCATTTATTACTATTACTGAATTGTCTTCCATCCATATTGTGTACCATTTCATTTGTTTGCATATTTTTAATCATTTTTGTCGGAGAATATTACATTATTTGGTACATGCTAATGTAATCCCATGGTACCTTCATGGTACATTTGTAAATAGTAGATTAGGGTTGAATCAATAGTTTAGAGTGTGATTTATATTTCCTCTATTATGTAAGTGTGAATGTGCAAGAAATGCACTTGTGTAATGTAAAGTTGTAATGTGCAGGAAATGCACAATTGTCATGTGAGTTAGAGTGCAAGTGTAGGTTGAGTAAATGTGCACAATTTTATTGTATGTAAGAGTGCAAATATGTAATGTAAATATCTACACAAGTGTCCTAGATTAGGGAGTGCAAGTAGAAGTGTAAGAGTCATGTATAGGTGTGCAAGTGTTATAGAGTCAAGTGTTCATCAAGTATGCAAGTGGCAAGTAGATAATCCAAGAGTCATGAGACTTGGCATATGGAGAGCAATAGTCAAGTATCAAAAGAGTCACATTACTATTGTTATATTATGGATATAATACTCCATAGAAATCATATAGAAAGATAGAGAAATATTAGTGAAGTATTGTGAGTTCAAGAAGAGGAGCAATAAAGCTTGTATACATTTTGAGCAATTAATATTGTAAGTTATTCTTCATGCATAGTACATGAATTATTTAGTCTATTTACATTCATATTTAAGCATATAAATGAATGTTATTTGATTTATTATAAGCCTTGATATACATATTAATTTGCTCATATTATTCTACTCATATTATTATCTTGACCTTTATTATATTGTGGCTATTTTATATTGGGACCTGTGTGATATAACCTATGATATTTTGTGGTAGTATAAGGCTTATAAAACCACCACTTTCAATGCCACCCAAGCTTCAACTTCATTATTTGTATTGAATCCACTACTAAAAGCGTAATGTGAAAAAATATCCCCCCTATTAGTTCTAATTATTCCTCCTCCTGTTGGTCTTAGATTTTATATGCTCCATAAAAATTCAATTTGACCATCTTTGTTTTCAGCTTTTTCCACCTTACATTTTTTATCTTCCTTTTGTTTCTCCTATATCCACCATCATAATTCCAATTGGTGACTTGACTCCATCTATCAAGGCTTTTGAATTTAATATTAAGGATTGGGTGAACTGATAGGGTTGGTTTAGACTCCTCTATGGATTAACAAATCTTATTTTTCATATTCTCTAGACCACTTTTCTTTCTTTTAAATATTCTTCTATTCCTTTCTAGTCATATAATCTAAATTATTGTATCTTTTGATGTATCCTAGATTGTTTGTAATGCCTTACTTTTAAAAATGTTTTTCCATTGCTTTAACCATTCTTCAATTCTACCAATCATCAACATGTATTTACCAAATATATTAAGAATCCATTGATATTGTTCTCTGAATATTGTGCAGTGTCCCAAGAGATGTTCTATTCCTCCTCCTTTTTATATAGAAAACATTGTGAGGGGCCATGAAAATCCTTTTTCATTAGGTTTCCCATGATAATTTTTTTTTTATGACCAACTAGCCATACAAACATCTTAGCTTTTGGAATATTCAGGCTATCCCAAATATCTCTTCGTATTCTTGTGGTATTCCAATTTTATTGGTGTTTTACATTATATTTGCTTCTTGCCATGTATTATCTTGAGCTATTCAACTCTAAAATCAACTTATCCTTGGCTCCCTCAAATTAATCATTATTGTTATCTTTCTACTCAACTGATTTCTAGCAATAATGTTCAATATACTTGTAAAAAAGAAAATTATTTCCATTTGTATTTTCCTTCCAATACTTGTACATAATGTTTGAAAACTTATCACCATAATTATATTGAAGTAATCTCATACATGGTTTCAAAATTATATCTATATTGAGTGGTCTTTTATCGCACCAAGTATCCATCCAAATAGATTTTTTTCTTGAGTTTCTACCACCCATTTTAAGCCTTTAATCATTAGATAAAATAATTCTTTTAACCACTTCATAGTGCATAACCATTTGGTAGTGAGAATGCAGTAAATAATAAGCTTGGGTCATTGGGCTCCACATACTTAGAAGAATTCTTACCCATTTTCTTTGACGCTCTTTGTATAATATCCATATTACTTTTCCCCTTATAACTTAGTTTGCATCCATAAGAACTCTTAAATTGAGACCTTCACTAGTTTATTCATCATGCACCTTGATCCATTTCACCAAAGGAAAATTCTCTTTATCACGTAATCCTGACCATAAAATGGATCGCATAATATATATTAAATTTTTTTCTACCAATTTTGACATAATATACAAGGACATATAATATGTTGGAATGGCCTATAATACCAATTTAATTAGTTGCACTCTTCGTGCTAATGATAAGCATCTACCTTTCTATATTGGTAGCTTATTATGAACTTTACTTAACTGGATTCCACATTTCTACCCTCATTCTCCCCTCAAGTAAAGGCATCTCTAGATATTTTGTTTGCAAAATTTCCTCCTTTATTTGAAGTATCCTTGCTCCAATTCTAGCTTGAGTGTTTAGGAAGTAGATTTTAGATTTTATCCTTTCTACCAAGATGCTCTTTCATATTCCTTTAATAAGTAATTCAAATCTCTAGCCTTTTTTTTCTCTGCCCTCCAAAAAAAACTTGTATCATTTACAAATTATTAATGGATGATACTGTCAATGTTATTACTAGCCTTAAGTTTGCTTATAATCCCATATTTGTATGACTTCTTTAGGTTTATTCCCAATACATATTCCATAATAATAAATAAATATGGTGACAAAGGATCTCCCTATCTAAGACCCCTCTTGGATTTAAATGATTATGTTACTAACCCATTGACCAACACTAAATATGATACTATAGAGACACAAGCTTTAATCCATTTGATCAATTTCTTCCCAAATTTAATCTTTTCTAATACTACAAAAATAAAATCCCATTTAATACTATCATAGGCTTTATAATAGTAAGTTTTAATATCATTGCTCTCTTTTCTACAAGCTATTGAATGCATTACTTCATGAGCTACCATGATCCCATCCAAAATATCCCTTTCATAAACCCTCCTTGCTCTTCTAAAATAATTTTATCTAATAGTGGTCTTGACCGATTTGCCATCATTGTGAAGATTATATTACATGTCATTTTACATAGGCTTATGATCCTAAATGAATCAAACAATATTACATCCTTCTTTTTTAGAATCAGGATAAGTTATGTTGTATTTACTTTGTAAGGTATGGACTATTTTACTCTAGATTGTTCCATTACCACCAATAAAAAATCCTTCACTATTTCCCAGTTATGTTGATAGAATGTTGTAGAGAGTCCATTAGGACCTGGGGATTTATCCTTATCAAAAGAGAAAAAATTGAATGAAATCCTTCTAGAGTAATAAGATCCATCAACTTGTTATTATCTTCATTTTTTATAACTCGAGATACTTCTTGTAGTAGCTTATTATTAAGAACTTCAATATCCTTTGATCTTAGAATATTCTAGTAAAAAACCTTACCTCCTTTTTTATTTCACTCTGGTCTTCAATCCAAACCCCTTCTATTGATTTAATTCTACTAATTCTAGATGTTGATATCTATACTATTGTAATCCTATGAAAAAAAGTGTTTTTATCTCCTTCTTTTAACCATGTCTGCCTCAAATTTAATCTCCAAAAACTTTCTTACTCAAAGTATTATGATATTCACTAAGAAAATTCATTTCCTCCGAGCTTGGATTCTTGTGCTCATATTCTTGGAATTTTAAAAGTTTCTCTTATAGGTCTTTCTTCTCAAATATTCCCAAAAAAGGTCTTCTTTCATTATTTTAATCTAGATGTCATTAATTTAATTTGTTTTGGAAGTGTATACAACCTACTGTTTCCTAAAGAATTTCATGTTTGTGCTATCATATCAAAAAATTAAGGATGGTCTTCCCACATCTTCTCATATTTAAAATATGATTTTTTTAATTCATTTAACACCATTTTAACTCTTATTGGCTAGTAATCGAAACCAATCCTTGTCAAGGTATTAATTTTAGCACAAGTCTCTTCATCTAGAAAATGATCTAAGAGTATGCATTATTCAATTTTACTTCTATTAGGTTATAGCCTATCCTATTGTTGGTCCATGTATATCTATTCTCTTTAAACTCAACCTCCCATGGATTATTATTTTGAATGAAAGCTTAGATATCTCTCATACTTTGGGTTATTTCCTATTTCCCCTAGATTCTTAATCTAGCTTGGTTATGGCATTAAATTATCCTTTGACCATGAATTAGGTTTCTTGATCTTTATTTATCATAAAGGCTTCAATCCCACTCCATAATTCTGATATGCCTAGCTAAGTTGTAGGTCCATGGACATTAATAATTATGAAATAAATATTTGCAAAGTAGCATGTGACTGCTGAGGCTATCCAATGCCTAGTTTTATGAATGGTTTCATAGGAGGTTCTAACTAGATTCCAACATGTTATAATTCTCCTTGCTACTCCTTCTGCATCCACAACATCCTATTTACATCTTGCCCATAATTCTTTCATAGTTTTAGAATTTCTTCCTTTGTAATTTTAGTTTCCTGGATATAAATAAAATCAGGCTTATTACTTAAATAAAGGTTCCCGATACACCTCTACTTTGATATGGAATTATCACCCTTTATATTATAGGATATGGTAATCATGTCTCATTAATATCATTTTGTTATTTGGTAAAGAGAAGTTCAACCAACTTTGATTGTGTTCCCTTCTCTATGTTTTCTCTTGATTGATAATTTGAAGGTTTTCCTCTTTTTTCCTTCCTAATATCATAGGTAGGTCTTATTATTCTATTCCTCAATATTATTTCAAAACTTTCCTTCTTGGATCTTCTAAGGAAGCTTTTAACTTATCTTGTTCATTTTTTGGCATTTCCTTGTTAATGGTAGAGGTATTAACATTTAATAATGTGTTTTTTCTACCACTTTCATTCTCATGAATGGTGCACGGTACTTCAAGAGAGCCTTCAAAATATGATGAAGCATATTCCTTTGGTTAAACAGGAATGTTCATCCCTAAATCAGGTTCAAATTAAGCATACAATTCATTATTAATAATTTGATCCTACTATACCATGTCCTCTAAGTTCTAGTGTGCTTTTTAAACATTGGATAAAGCCTAAAAAAAATTTAGTGTTTCTTCCAATATTTGTACTTATTGTTCTCCATTTTTTATTTACTTTCATCTATCTAGAACTATTTTTGAGAAGTTTAAAACTATCCTCATCCTCCATTTGTAAGTTTCTCTTGTGGTTTCCTACATATATTTATCTTAGACTCTTCTTAGGCCATGATCTTTCAACATGCTCCACCCTCATAAAATATTATACATATTAAATATATATTATTATAATCCTTGATTTAGGTCCACAACTTACCCTCATACTTACGATTGATTGATTTTGGTAAAGGTTTACTAATATCAATCATGACCAATATCCAAGCATAAATAGCCAAGACTATGTCTTTTGTAGTTTTTAAAATCTTAAAGATTTATCCTAGAGTGTTGCCTATTACCTTGAAAATATCCATTTCTCAAAATTTAATGGCAACCCATACATTTTTACCCAAACTAATACAAGGGATAGATTTACATTTTCATGCGCAAAGCCTTCATACTAGTGGATAAGGAAGAGTCATAATATTCCCATAAACCAAGGACCCCCTTTTAGGATTCTATTACTTTCCTCCCTTGAATAAAAAAAATCTAGGAAGAAACCTTTGGGAATAAAGGATATACTTACTCTTGGAGACTTCTATCTCCTATCAATCCATATTCTTAAAGCCAAAGCCCTAGGCCAAGACCCATTAAATTTACCAATGATTATCTTATCTTTGAGCAATGAGGAACACTCTTCTATGAGGTCCTCGCTACCCTCTACCACTAAGAATGATTCTAAGGATTTAGGTATAAATTTATCCTTGGAAAGGACACTATAACTCAATATTTACTAAAATTTACCAGTATACTCTATGATGATTATATTGTTTGAAAATAAACCTACAATAATCTACATGCAAAACTTTGAAGATAATGAAAGGATAAATGAAAATTGGCTAAAATATTTTATGTAAATATAGAATTTCTTGCCTCTCTAATGCCCTAACCTTAATTTCTTCTCCCATCATCCAAACCTTGACTAATAGATATCTACAATTTTATTTTTTTGTGACTTGAAAATCATCATTTCTCTTGTTCTAGATGGTTGAATTCATAGGGTTTTATATCCCTCAATACTGATTAGATTACTGCATATAACCACTCATTTTAAAAATCTTCAAATTATGCACACATTGGTCTAAGAATCATCTAAATCGAACAACCCTTCACAAAGATATGGCTCTTGAAAGATGAGATATTTTTTGGAAAACATTTGCCCTAGCGCTACCATTGTTCTAGATTACTATCTTCACATGGACATATCTCTCTCAATATTGCTTATATTATTTCATATGACCACTCATTTTAAAGCTCTTCACATTTTGCATAAAATGATACAAGAAATTTCCAAATCAAAAAATTCTATGCAAAGATATGGCTCCTAAAAGATGAGATATTTTTCCCAAAAAAATGCCCTAATTGCATAAATTAAATTTCTTATAACATAAAATGTTTTTATAGCTTAAATTTTATATTTTGAAATAGGTCTCAATATATTGTATAGCAAGTGTGAATTATCTTTACAAAGAATTAGGGTATTTTTTTTTTAAAAACATCTCATCTTTTAGGAGACATATCTTCACAAAGGGTTATCCGATTCAGCTGATTCTTGGACCAATTTATGAGGAATTTGAAGAGATTTAAAATGAGTAGTTATATAAATAATCTAATCAATATTTAGGGATATAAAACCCTGTAAACTCAACCATCCAGAACAAGGGCAGTTGCAATTTTACATGCAAATTTTTATAATTTTTTTATAAAATATTATATTTGCTATAAGATATTCTAGTAAATTTTAGTAGATTTTGTGTTTTAGTTTCCTTCACATGGATTGATTTATAGCTAAATAATTAGAATTATCTCTAGTGAGTGCACTGCAGAGGATAGATCATTTTTACTCAAAGATAGGGTGGTTTTGGTAAACTTAATGGGTATTGTCCAAGGGCTTCAGCCTTGATAAAATGAATTAATAGTTGGAAGTATCTAGGAGTGAGTCTATCCTTTCTTCCCAAAGGTTTATTCCTAGCCATTTTTTTTTTCTAGGGAATAAAGAGATAGAATCCTAAAACGGGGTCCTTGGTTTATGGGAAGAGTAGGACTATGCCTTACCTACTAGTATGTAGTCTTTTCACCTGAAAATGTAAATCTATGCCTAGTACCAATTTGGGTTACGATGTATAGGTTGCCCATTGAATTTAAAGATATAGATGCCTTCAAGTAAATAGGTAAAACTTTTGTATAATTTCTTGAGATTTCAAAAACTATAAAATATTGATTCTTGGCTATTTATGCTCGAATATTGGTCATGATTAATATGAGTAAAGCTTTAACAAAATAAATCATTCTTAAGTATGGGGATAATATGTGGAACCAAACCATAGATTATGAAAACATATATTTTAGATGTAGAATATGTCATGAGGTGGGGTATATTGAGAGATAATACCTTAAGAATAGTCCAACAAAATCATATGTAGAAAACCGTAAGAGAAAATTACAAATGAATATGGATGAGGATGGTTTTCAACTTCTAAAAAATAGATCTAGACAAATGAAAGCAAATAAACATTGGAGACCAATAAGGAAGGATACTGGAAGAAATACAAACTCTTTTGAGGCTTTAGCATATGAATAAAAAGTAGATCAAAGCTTAGAGAACACAGTACAACAAGTTCAACATATTAACAAAGAACTGTCTATTTAGTATGATCCTAATTTAGGGACGAACATTCTCATTGAATCTAACAAATGTGTCTCATTATATTTTTTAGACTCTCTTAAAGTACCATACACCATTTAGGAGAAAAAAATTGTAAATAAAATGTATTTTAGATGTTAATACCTCTACCATTAATAAGGAAATATCAAAAAATGAGTAGGATAAGTCAAAAGCTTCTGTAGTAGATCTAGGAGAAGATAAATCCGATGAAAAAGAAAGTTGTAAAAGAATATTGAGGAATAAAATAATAATACCTACTCCTGATACAGGCAAGAAAAAAAGAGGGAAAACCTTAAATTATCAAGCGAGATCTAGGGAAGCAACAACGAACATAGAGAAAGGAATACAAAATGAAGTTAGTTGAACTTCTCTCTACCAAACAACAAAATGATATTGGTAATTCATAGGCAAGGAAAATAGCCCCTAATAAGACATGATTTTCATCTCATGCAATATAAGGGATGCTAATGCCCCCTCAAAGTAGAGGTGTATCAAGGATCTTTTTTTAAGTAATAAAGTTGATATTATTTGTATCCAAGAAACTAAAATTACAAAAGAAGTTTTCAAAACTATGAAATCAGTATGGATGAGATGTGAATGGGATGCTAGTGATTTTGAAATATAAGCAAGGGGAATTCTAATTTGTTGAAATCCTATTAGAACCTCTTATGTAACCATTCATAAAACTAGGCATTGTATAGCCTCTTTAGTCACATGCTACTTTGCAGATACTCCTTTCATCCTTAGCAATGGCTATGGACCTATAACTCAGTTAGGAAGATTAGAAGTGTAGAGTGGGATTGAAGCCTTTTATAAGTAAAGACCAAGAAACCTTATTCATGATCATAAATAGATTTTAATGCCATAACCAAACTGGATGAAAAATTTAGGGGAATTAGGAAATTAACCCAAAGTATGATAGTTTTCTCAAATTTTATTCAAAACAATAATCTATGGGAGGTTGATTTTGAAGAAGACAACTATACATGGACCAACAACAAGAGAGACCAAAACCTAATAGTAAAAAAATTAGATAGACGTATACTCTCAAATCACTGGCTATATGAAAGGACTTGTGTTAAAATTATTACCTTAACAAGGATTGGTTCATAACATTGTCCAATAAGAGTAAAATTGGTGGAAGTGAATTCAAAAAAAGGTCATATTTTAAATATGAGCAGATGTGGAAAGACCATCCTCAATTTGTTAATATGACAAACATGGAATTATTCAAGAAATTGTGGGTTGTATACACTTCCTAAACAAATTAAATAAATGACATCTAGATTAAAAGAATGGAATAGAAACACTTTTAGAAACTTTTTTGAGAAGAAAGAACTAAAAGATAAACTTTTAAAATTCCAAAAAGGTGATCATAATAATCCAAGATCAAAGGAAAGGGAGTTGCTTAGTGAATATCATAATATTTTGAGTAAGGAAGAGAAATTTTGGAGATTAAAATTGAGGTAGACTTGGTTAAAAGGATATAAAAATACGAAGTTTTTCATAGGATGGCTATAGTAGGGAGATCAACATTCATGATTAGTAGAATTAAATCAGTAGAAGGGGTTTGGATTGGAGACCAAAGTGAAATTAGAAAGGAGGCAAGGTCTTTTTATCAAAATATTCTAGGATTAGAGGAGTTTGAAGTTCTTAATGATAAATTTCTACAAGAAGTACCTTCAATTATAACATATAAAGATAATAGAAAACTGATGGAGCCTATAACTCTAGAAGAAGTTCATTTAGCTTTTTTCTCTTTTAATAAGGATAAATCCCTAGGTTTGGATGGGATATTTGTAGCATTCTATCAACATAATTGGGATATAGTGAAGGATTATTTATTTATGGTAGTGGAATAGTCTAGGGTCAAAAAATACATACCTTATAAAATAAATGTAACATATCTTACCCTAATTCCAAAAATGAATGATGCAAAATTGTTTGATTCAGTTAGACCCATAAGCCTATGTAATATACATATAAAATTATCTCCAAAGTGATGGTGAATTGGTAAATACCACTACAAGATAAATTTATTTTAGAAGAGCAAGGAGGATTTATGAAAGAGAGACAAATTTTGTATGGGATCATAGTAGCTCAAGATGTTATGCATTTAGCAGTTGTAAGAAAAAAGAAAGCAACTATATTAAAAAATAATATGAGTAAAGCCTGTGATAAATAGGATTTTATTTTTTGTAAATTTAGAAAGAAATGGGTCAAATGGATTAAAGCTTGTGTCTCCACAGTATGGATTAAAGGTTAAGTGGAGAGTGGATAAGACGTGCCCCAACACAGAAGAGAACTCGCATTCAATGAACAGATGATTTACAAATTTCCAAGCTTTAGAGAACCAATGACATCTGTTAGGGACCATCATACCTATTTTGATGAGATTGTCAGTGGATATAATTTTGTTTTGGATTGCTATTCAGGTAAATATCCTGACTTTGGCAATGAGGTGCTTGATCTAGATGAGATTTAAGGGAACAGACACTTGCTATGGATTGAGAAGGAGCTGGTGAGCAATTTTAAAAGAGTAATTCCTATTATTAGTTTCTTTCCAAATGGGGTAGTCATCTATGCTTTTTGACAGGATCACTGTGGAGCTCAACTTGTGGGATAGACATTTAACAACAATTTTAGCTTATTTTTTTGTTGGGATGATATTGAGGTCTTTTCATTTTTAGTTCCATTGAATAATTGGATGAAATCCACCACTTTGCTCCCTATAGCAATATCAAGGAAATGTTTTAATAAGGATATTTCATTGTCTTCTATGAGAGGTTGATCTCCAAGCCAAAGATATGTCCAAAAGTTTATAGAGAGACCAGATCCTAGTTGCCATCATGTTCCCTTATGAATAAGATCCCTGGAGTGGATAATGGATTTCCAAAATGTAGATCCTTCCTTTCTAATATCTGCATCCATGAAGTATTTGCCTTGAAGGTATTTCATTTTGATAATAGACACCCATTATGCATCTAAATTTGTAAAAAAATTCCACGCTTGCTTTGCCAGCAGTGCTTTGTTCATATTGTTGATTCATCCGAGGCCTAGTACTCCCTGATTTTTAGGGTGACAAACCTTGTCCCATCCAACCAGGTGGATTTTTTTTGTTTTCTGACCCAGTCAACAAGAATATTTTTTTAATTTGCTCTATCCTGAAGTTGACTGATATCGAAGCTTTGAAAATAGAGAGGAAATAGATTGGAATGCTTTGGAGGTAAGCTGAGGTGAGGGTTTCTTTCACTGCTTAGGATAGGAAGGCTCCTTTCCATAATACTAGCTTTTGATTGATTCTCTCTATCACATGACTCCATATGGACTCTTTGGGTCGATTGGTAAAGAGAGGGAGACCCAAGAATCAAGTAGGGAACTCACCAATGTTGCATTGGAGAATATGAGCAATTTTAACCTACCTGGGATGGGAAGTGTTGATGAAGAAAATTTTTCTCTTAGTGTAGTTTATTTTGTGTCCTACTACCTTTTCATATGATTTGAGAATGCACTTGATCATCTTGGCCTCCACAACTAAGGTATGGGTAGCCAGGATTGTGTCATCCATAAATTATTGGTTGGACAAGGGATTAAGATTTGATGTAGCCTTGATACCCAAAATGGTGCCCTTAGAAATAACATTCTTGAGGGCTCTTCCCAAGTATTCAATAAATAATGGGGGAGAGGGGGTTGCTTGGGCAAAACATTGGTTAGTTTTTCTATGGTTCAATTAATTGCCTCCATTTAATTGTCAACCCGGGGTAGCTCGTAGTCTTGTGAGCAGCCTTGCAAAATATATGCTTATAATTTCTCCTTCGGAGATGAGTCCCTTAGATTATGGTTTGGGGGGTATTTGGTATTCGTTGAAGTTTGTATTTAAACCAATAATCTCATGCTACGTCTAAGAAAATAGGACTGAAAGCGTTTAAAATCTAAATTACTACCTTGCTGGAAATCACAGAAAATAGGGGAAATAATAGAGAAGTAAATTAATCTATGAAAATAAATACAAAAAATAGGGGAAATAGGGAAGAACTCTATTGTAAGTGGGCCCACGCTTCCAGTAGGTTCTGCCCATGGTAGACTATCACCGGACGCTTTAGAAGATTTTTACAGGAAAATAC
Source organism: Wollemia nobilis (assembly GCA_028583015.1). Lineage (NCBI taxonomy): Eukaryota > Viridiplantae > Streptophyta > Pinopsida > Araucariales > Araucariaceae > Wollemia > Wollemia nobilis. Next base: position 1,004,532 of record JAQPPZ010002552.1, read on the forward strand.
TCAGAGATTTTATTAACAGTTGTAGCAGAAGAAAATTACAAGAAAAGTTTGGGGGGTCTTCTTCAGGGGTGGCCTGCATATTTATAAGATATGCGGCCACACCCTATTACAATTCTCAGGATGAATCAAAAAATGATTCGTTGTTACAACTGCTTGCTTAATTGAAGGAATCGGGCAAAATATCATGATATTTCAGCGTATTCTATTTCTAGAATACGTCTGATATTTATTTGCCTGATTTACATAAATCATTTACGTATCAGCTGGAAAATGGGTGATGAGTCATCTTTGACATTGTCCCATGTCCGATTTCAATGCTGGAATTCCTTTCATGTTGGTTGCTGAAGTTTTGCTTCTGTTCTACCGACCATAGAGTCATGTTGTAGTTTGGCGTTAGTGGAAATTAGGCACCGCGTTTGAAGAAGTCGGGAAGCAGGTGCCTTGTATGTAGAAGTTGGGAAGCAGGTGCCTAACGGGAAGTAGGTGCCTAACAAAAAATAGGCGCTTTACAAGAAGCAGGCCGTTAGGCACCTAATAGTTAAGTGTCGAATGAAAGTTAGGTACTTCAAAGGAATTTGGGTGCCTGACTTCGTACCTCTTCATCGATATTCCATAGATGTTTTTCCTTCATAAAATTGCAAGTGCCAGGTCCGAGTGGGACCTCGACGAAAACATGCCAAAATGCAACAATTTCCACTAAATCTACACAAATTACACTTAAAGACAAATATTAGAGAACATGCAAAATAAAATGTTAATTATATATATAATTTCCATAAAATATTTATATCTACAAGAAAATATGTCGCACATTATGGGGAAAAGAGTACAAAAAATGAGCAATTATGTGGCTCATCATCCCCCCATGCTTAAGGGGTGGCACGTCCCTATGCCACTTTGAACTGGTAATTACCAGTTCTATTTACAGCATCCCAGTAAGCCCTGTTGGTCTGTGTCCTCTTCTTCTTAGTGGCCTTGGCTTTTTCTTTGTCTCGAGGCTTTCACCCTTTTGGTGCCTTGGGAGTGGTTGTCTCCTGACCCTACTATTTTTGGTGTTTGTTGCATCGAACTGGTTCACTTGGCCCTGCTCTCTTCTTGGGTGGTTCTCTAGTCCAGGCCACCTTGCCTTTTTCAATGTTCAGATAATAACCAGAGAAACTGGTGGCATCCTTCTAGAATGCAGGCTCAACCATTTTCTAGTACTCATGGTGAAGGGGTAACTTTTCACCCATAAGCACTGATTCTTTATCACCAAATGGGATGCTAGATTCCTTAGCAACCCTGGCTATGGGTAAATCTACCCCTGTTGGGTCAAGCTCAAGTTCAGCTTTGACCTCTATTTTTGCCACTAGGGGAGTTCTACTGCTTGATGCCAGATCTTCCTATTGCACAGGGCCTAGAAATCCCATCCTTGTAAAATATGCCTTCATCCTTGAAGGCTTTCCATCCTTCGACCCATACAAGTACCAGAACTGCTCAGGTTGGGCAACTAGAATTTTCCTATGAGGCCTGCTAGATTGCTCCCTAGCCTCTTTTTTGATTCCTTAAGGGCTTTCTTGGAGGCCTTCTTCCAATTCTTCTTATCTACCTTAATTTCCTCCTTAAGCTCCTCAAATTTCTATTTTTGGGTAGCAAACAAATTCTTTGTTGCCTCCCATTCCTCATCAAAATCTAGCTTTGATTCCTTATCAGATTCAATGCCCAATGCCTTCAACTCGAAAACTCTCGCTCTAGTTCTGGGTCATCATTGAGATGGCCTTATGGCTTTTTTTTTGATCTCAACTTGATTTGTTGTACCCTAGGGTGTGTTGGTGCAACTGTTGTTTCCTAGTGTACAGGGGATTCAAGCTACTGAGCCTCTTCTTCCTCTATAGCAAATTGTTGCTCAATAGGGACTGCTTCTTCCTCCTGAGGTTGTCTGACCCCTGCATCAACTGGAGAGTGCTCTGTCTCTCCCTCCTTGCCTAAAATTTGAGGCTCTTCGACCTCCATCTCCTTTTCCTCCTCATCTCCTTCCTTTGTAGGTTGTTCTACATTTTGAGGTTCCTCAACCTCAACTTCATCCTCCTAAAGTATCTGCTCTATAGAGGGAGACGTAGAATAGGGCTGCTCTACTTCCATTACAGCAACATCTCCCTATTCTATTTTTGTATCAGTAGGGGCACCTCTATTGCCCCATCAGTCTATATTACCACATCAACTTTGGTTGGTTGCTCGGCTCCTATTGGTCTACCCTACAACTACAATTGTCTCTATAGTTGCCAAATTGTTTGATATAATTCATGCATTTTTAATGTAACCTCCTTTTGGGACTCCTCAAATAGAGCCCATTCTTCTTTAAATTTGGCTTCCCAAGTGGAAGCCTACTCTCTTAAAACCTATAACTATTGTTGCAAATCCTCCACCTAGCCTTCTAGTGGTACATCTTCCATGGCCACCTCCTATTGAGGAGTTGGCCCACTAGAAATATCCTATAAAATGTGGGCCAAGTACTCCTCCCTGTTGAGCTCATCGATTGGTGTCTCCTCGTCGGATGAGCTCGAAACCACCCTTGATGCTTTCGTTCTTCTACTTTGCATCCTAGTGGAAATGGGTATGAAATATTACTCTACCTCATATTCGAATTGAGGGGTAGAAGGAGATAGAGCCTGTCCTACTTCCTCTTCAAATTGGGGAAAAATAGGGGATGAGGCTTGTCTTGCTTCCCCTATATTTCCTATAGGTTGGGATGCAAGTACCATCTCTTCTCATTCTATCACCTCCTGGGTCGATTGTTCATTCTAAATTGGCACCTCCTCCTCTACTTGTGCCCCTATCACTGCACTAGTGCCCATAACTTCCTCAATTATCACATTTCTATGTGACTCTACATATCGCACCAAGGCCAAAATCAGGCCATGGTGAGCCAGGGCAGAGGTTGTGCCTACCTAGTATCACTTGGCCTCATATCTAAGGGTGCATGCAAGGTAATGGGGGATATTGATTTTATCCCCATGTAGGATGTGATTGAGAAAATGGAAGTGATTGGCATTCATATGAGAGTACCTACCAGAGCATGTGAAGAAGTGGGTGATCTACTCAAAAAATACCCTCCAGAGCTCGAGAATATGTATTTTAGCAAGCCAATATATGTCAGGTGCTCGGTTGGTGCTCTAAAAAATATCTATGCATAGAGGGTAAGGTTATCCTCCTTGTACATGTACTCCCCTATCAGAGGGAGGCCCATAACTCTAGTGATATAGTCCTCAATGACTAGAATCTCTAGCCCTCGCATGTGCATGACCCCATCTCTCATTGATGCCACAAATTCATTTACCACTATCGCATCCTAGCCCTGATTGACCAATCGATAATAGTCCATCCATTCTATAACATCCAACTATGTTTGGACATCTACAAAAATGCCCGAGTAATCAGTTGACTCACTCTTCTTGAGGTCATGATTCTTTGATTTCCCCCATGCTTTTCCTTTAGCTCACAATTCACTCAATGATGCTTCTGATTCCTCTTTGAATTGCTATTGTGCTTCACTTCTCTAGTTTTTCTTTCTTTGAAGGTGGCTTCATAGTAGTTGGTAAGCAAATTTTTAAAACAACTACGTTCATGCACGCATGTGGTTAATTACCATAATCAATAGTGATTATGGTTATCCATAATAAATTTCCTTTGAGCATGTGCCCGATTGTGCGGAGATGATAACCATAAACTATTGACCAATCAGAGGCATGCCATGCAACACCATGCCAAGTGGATTTGTTCAAGTGGTTAAGGTAATAATGGGGGGTTGTGCTGACACATTTCCATAGACACACATGTTCATGAAAACAATATAGACAAAAAATAGAAAATTTAAACATGCACCTAAATTCGTTTCGTGGGTGCATATGCATAGATATCCATGGTGCATCGCTATTGGTTGGCGTTTGATGATTGGGAAAACCGCAATGGACAATGATGGCCATGGTTCCCATGCAATGAATTTTCTTCGACGTGATTGGTTCTTGGTAGTTGCAATGTGATTTATTCAAGAAATCCTACAAAATTCAAAATAAAAATTAGAAAAAATGTATCTCCTTGGGATGACAAACATCCCCTCCTCGAAAGTTGGTTGATGTCAAATTTTAATTTTGTCCATGGTAGATTTGACTTTGCACGTGCATGGGGTGCTGACGTGGCTCGGGCCACATCCCAATGCTGACGTGTTATTCTATCAAGGCAGAAAATGGTCGTAGTAGATGAAAATCAGGCACCTTTTTTGTATGGAAATCAGGCACCTTCTTTTTGAATTATGGCATGCAGGTGCCTTGGAAATTGAAAATAGGCACCTTAGGAATCGGGTGCTTTGCTTAACATGGGAAGCAGGCGCCTTAGCAATCAGGCACTCTACTTAACATGGGAAGCAGGTGCCTTAGCAATCAAGTGCTTATGCCTAACATGGGAAGCAGGCACCTTTTTGCTAACTATCGGGTGTCATACTTATAAAACAAAATTTATACAAACTAATTTTTTTACATATGCTAAGAATATTTGGTGTGAATTTCCCAAAAACTAGAAGTCGGTCATTCTCCTAGAGAAACCAAGAGTCAAGCATTAATCTACAAGAAAATGGGATGCATACACCATATTCATAACATACTAGGAGTCAGGCACCATAAAGCATATAACAAGAAGCAGACACCTTCTACCATACAATGGGAAGTAAGCACCTTATACCATACAACAAGAAGTATACATATTCCATCATACAATGAGAAGTAAGCACCTTTCACCATACAATGAGAAGTAGACACCTTCTCTCATAATGAGAAGCAGGTACCTTCCCATAAAATATAGAAAAATGGTGCTTCTATTTTATTCAATGGGTGTTGACTTGTCCTTGTATATGCATTATCAGGTTGATCAGGCCCTTCAATGCTTTTGATTGAAAAATAGGAACAAAATCAGCATCCACCCCTGAACCAGCAGTTGAGTGTTTTATTGTCCAAAGAGACCAATCCAAACACTCTTGTGCAGGTTCAGGTTTAGTATTCCCCTCTCTAAATGGGGACTAGCTACTCCTACTACAAGAAAATTCTCCTAGAAATATTGGAAGGTGTAGGTTCATGGATCCTGTGCTTGTTAGGCCTAGGTTTCCTAGGTTGCCTAACAACTGCACAAAGGGCATTGTTCCTACAAAACAAAAACACAACTAAAAAAAAGAAAACTTTGAAAGAATAATTATCTTTGGGACTATGTGGACTAGGTCCACATCTTACTGACTCAAGATAAAATTAGAATCAACTAGGGTTTCCCCCATGCCTAATCTAGACTCAATCATGTATGCTTCAGACACATGGTATGGATGTAGGTGGTGGCCATTGACTATTAAGGTAATGTTGTTATCATCTATTATTTTGATCCTTACAACCCCATTATTGATGACTTCAATCACTTCATATGGCCCCATCCAATGTTGCATGAGCTTGCCCTTCCTTTCCTAGAACCGAGAATCATAGAGTAATGCCCATTCTCCCACTTTAAGCTACTTTGGCCTGGTGTGGCGGTCATGCCACTTGGCCCTTTATTTCTGAATGATCTCTATTTTCTGTAGAGCCTCAAGGTGGTATTCATCCAGTTGATTAAGCTACTGAATTCTTTCTTTTTGTGCATCATCCAGATTTATATTCAATTCTATAGTAGTCCTAAGTGTTTTGACTTCAAACTCTATAGGCATCATGGCACTTTTCCCATAGACTAACTAAAATGGTGTGAAACCAGTAGTAGTCTTCCAGGTGGTCCTGTAGGCCCACACTACTTCTAGTAATCTAGTAGCCCAGTCCTTCCTATGTTGTTGCATTATCTTTGTCAGGATATTTTCCAACTCTCGATTGGTCACCTCAACTTGCCCATTCACCTATGGATGGTAGGGAGTGGTTTTGTTATGCCTGATTTTGTATTGTTGCATGAGTTCTTGGATCATCCTTGAAGTAAACTGAGGTCCTTGATCAGTTGTGATCTCCCTTGGGACCCCAAATCTTGTAAAAATTGATGAATACAAGAAATTTGCTATAGTTTTCTCCTTTGAATCATGCAAAGCCTGTACTTCAACCCACTTTGTCACATAGTCAGTACAAACTAGGATATACCTCTTACCTCCTGACTATGGATTAATAGGTCCTATGAAGTCCATCCCCCATTTATCAAATGGTTCAATGTGAACATGTGGTTGGAGTGGCATCTCATCTCTGAGAGTAGGTCTGCCCATCCTCTGACATTGATCACACTGGCTCACATGCTTGGTTGCATCCTTGAATAGTGAAGGCCAGTAATAACCAGCCTGCAACACTTTATATGCAGTCCTTCTTCCTACAAAATGGCCACCACAAGGTTCATCATGGCAAGCCTTTAGTATTTCAATTATTTCATTCCCAACAACACATCTTCTCATGATTTGATCAGGTCCTATTTTGAACAAGCACCCATCAATCCATGAGAAATCTACACTTTTCTCAATTAAAGTCTATTTTTCATGAGGTAAAAGTGCAAGGGATACTTTACCAGTGGCTAAATAATTAGCCATATCTATGTACCAAGGTATCTGATCATTTAGAGCAAACAAATGCTCATCTAGAAATTGGTCTTCTATAGTTGCATAGTCTGGAGGTGTCAACCTGGACAAGAAATCAGCTACCACATTGTCCTTTCCTAGCTTATCCACTATTGTCACATCAAATTCCTACAAAAGCAATAACCATCTGATAATTCTACCACTAATCCCAGGTTTGTTTGTCAAGTATCTGATCGTTGAGTGGTCAGTGTGTACAAATACCTGGTAACCTGTAATGTAATGATGAAATTTGTTAAGAGCATGTATTACTGCAAGAAACTCCTTCTCTATGATAGTATAATTGAGTTCAACACTTATGAGGTTTTTACTAACATAATAGATGGCATAAAAATCATCACCATATTTCTATCCCAATATTGAGCCTATTGCATTGTTAGATGCATCAACATATATGTGAAAAGGTATGGTCCAATTTGGACCTCTCAGTACTAGAGCAGTAATTAGTTTTTCCTTTAAAGTGTTGAATGCTTGTTCACATTCTTCAATCCAGACAAACTCTGCATCTTTAGTTAACAATGTGGTAAGAGGTTTAGCAATTTTTCTAAAGTCTGATATAAACCTCCTATAGTAACCGATTGATCCTAGGAAACTATGGATATCCTTTTGTGTTTTGGGAGTAGGCAGGGTTTGGATGACTTCTATTTTATTTCTATCTACTTTGATCCCATCTGCAGAAAGGTGATGTCCTAAAACTATCCCTTCCTACATCAACATATAGCATTTCTCATTGCTTAAGGATAGGTTAGTTTCCTCACAATATTTAAGTGTCTTTTCCAGATTTTTTATGGCAATTTCAAAAGTTTCACCATATACGATGAAATCATCCATATATACCTCCACAGTCTCTCCAATCATATCTAAAAAAATGCTAAGAACTACCCTCTGAAAGGTGGTAGGTGCATTGCATAGACCAAATGGTAAAACTCGGTAAGCAAATGTCCCCCATGGACAAGTGAAGGTGGTTTTATCTTGATCTTCCTCCCCTATTTGGATCTGATTGTATCCATTGAACCCATCCAAGAAAGAAAAGTACTTCTTGCCTGCTAAGGTGTCAAGGACCTGATCTATAAAGGGTAAAGGGAAGTGGTCCTTCTTAGTTGCTTTATTCAGCAACCTGTAATCAACACAAATTCTCCACTTTCCATTCTTCTTGGGCACCACCACCAATGGTGATACCCACTCACTATCTGAAATGGGGTAGATGAATCCAACTGTGAGAAGTTTTTGTAATTCTACTTTGACAATTTCTTTCATAGTTGGGTTCATTCTCCTCTATGGTTGTCTTACTGGTCTAACCTGGTCTTCCAGATATATCCTATGAGTACAGGTCTCAGGAGCTATTCCTCTCATGTCAGAATACTCCCAAGCAAAGGCATCTTGATATTTTTCCAATGTTTGTTTCAGTTTGGTCTATTGTTCAACTATCAACTGGTTATCTATGTTCAACATTCTACCAGGTGCAACTTCTATTTGCTGAATATGGTGGTCTTTTACTAATGGTAACTCAGGAGGAGGACAAGAGGGTTCTCCCTGAAAAAAGTGAGATATCATCTTATCCTCATCACTTTCATCTTCCAACTCCTCAAGTGTCATGACAGGTTGGATCATTGATAGACCACCAATATTTTGATTCTCATCCTCAGGTTCTCCCAAAAAATAAATAGAAGAAAAATTTGGATGAATGATCTTTTTTTTTATTTTTATTATAACCAAAAAATTGCTCATTTTCCCACCCCTAAAATATATGTAAGCGCATCACATGAAGGTCAACCTAAATTAATGGGTATCCCATCCAAGTCAGATAAATTGTAAAAAAAAATCTGATACTCCCATGCATCTACTGCAATAGTGATATCTTCCAATATTCCTTTAAGGAGTATTATAGATATGTCTCCAACTGTAGCATAGTTTTAGTGGGCTTTAGATTAGTCAATTTTAGTTTTTGCATGGTCTCCTGGGGCATGACATTGATGGCTGCCCCCAAATCTACTAGTGTGTTGGGTAAAACACAACCTTCTATTTTTACAATCAACACAGGGCTTCCTGGATCTGTGTACTTCTAGATGTAGGTATTTCCTAACATGAGGTCAGCTAACTGACCTACCAAACTAATTATTTTAGTTGGTTTCCTCCCTAGTTTCTTGAGGCACAACTCTCTTATGGCCTTTCCATAAATAGGTATGTCTCTGATGGCCTGAAAGAGAGGGATTGTGATTGTTAAGTTTTTTAAACTAGAGAGGATATCAAACTCTATTTGTATTGGTTTCTTGGGTTCCTACAACCTTTGTGGAAAAGGTGGAACCTCCTCTTTGTTATGTACAAGTGTTGATTCTTCTTCTACCTCTTCTATAAGGGGTGATTCCCCTTTCTCTATCTCTATTGGTTCCTCTTCTTCTACAAGAGGAGTGACTTCTACACCTACTTGCTTTCCTGACCTTAACTAGATAGGATCATAATCTACCTTAATATTATACATAGGGTACATCTCATTTTCCATCTGATAGGCTGGTTGTTATCTGTTGTTTGGGTTTGTTGTTGGTTGTGCTGGTAACTGAGGAGTCCTTGGAGTAGGAAGAGTAGGCAGACTTGGCTGTGGTGGAGCTGGAGCAGGATGTTGTGGATACTGATTCCAAGCATTCTGATTTCTCCACTATTACCCAGGATGCTGGTATTGCATTCCAAGGGTAAGGGTTGTAAGGATTTACTCCTTGGGGAAATGGATTCCAAGGTTGTTGCCCATACCAACCCATATTGGGTGGCTGGGCTTGACCTTGGTTTTGGTAATTGTTGCCCCCATAGGATGACATTCCTGATTGCATATTGTTACCCATAGGAGACTATTGCCAGTTCCTCCTATTACCCATGAAGTATACCTCTACTACTTCAGGTTCCTCTTTAGATTTCATTAATTGTGGACACAACTTCATTTTATGATCCTTCTTATAGACAACACATACACAAACTTTGTTTTTTGGGCACTCATTTTTAGGGTGTTTGCCTCTACATTTAGGATAGAAGTAGGCCAATGTTGCCTCATTCTCCTACTTATTTCTCTAAAGTAGAAGAGTATCCATTTGAAGAGCTAGAGATGATAACATCTCACTCTTAAGGTCCTCTAGCATGTTGCCTATTTCTATTTTAGTGATAGTGGTTGATTGCTTAACATTTCTAGGGGTTAACTTACCCTTTCTTCTTGAAAATTTTTGACACAACTACTCGAATATCATCCATTTGGTGTTGGTAAATGTCTCCCCTAGAGATCATGTTTAAAGCTTCCAAGGATTCATTTGTCAGTCCTTTCAAAAAAATGCTTCTTAGGGACCTATCTCCTAGTTTTGAATGGGGTGATCTTTGCAAATTGAAGCTAAATCTATCCCAGTATTCTTCCATAGATTCCCCTTCCTTTTGGGTCATGTCTAGGACTTCCTCTCTCGCATCTCTTGCTCTGCCAAAATCTTGATACTGATCCAGGAAAAGTTTCTTCAACTATTCCTAGGTAGTTATCCATTTATCCCCCAAGCTGATGAACCAATGCAAAGTTGAATCATCAAGGGTGGAAGGGAATAATTTTAGTTTTTGAGCATCTATGGTGTAATCCATAGATCTACATAAAACATCAAATTTAAATAGAAATAGATCTGGATCTTCTATTGGTAGTCCTCTAAAGGTTGGAAGGTGGGTAGGAGAGATATGTTTCATCTTGTGATCTCCCCTTGCCTCTCCTATTGGAAAACTAAAACTAGTGGATGTTTCCTCTAGATTTTCTGCCATTCTATCTACTACTAGAGTTTCTACCCTTACTACTTTCAAAGCAGCTATCAATGCTTCTAGTTCATTTCTTTTATCCTTCAGAAGGATGGATAAGTCAACATTTGAGATGGTTCCATCTAATACTACTTGCCAACATTCAACATTCAGTAGATCTTCCTCAGATTGAACTCTACTTATCTCTGACCCTGCTCTAAGATTCTACTAGATTATTTTAGAAGGGTCCTATGCAAATAGTGGGTGTTCCCACCAATGCACAGGTGGAGATTGTGATGGTGAGAGTTCAATATCAGGTTCAAGTTCTACTAAAGTAGAAGGATTCTGAGAAACAACTTCTTTATTTTTGACAAAATGACCATCTGGTCCCCTATTCTTAGGTGGACTCATACAAAGTTTTAGATGAAGGTTTCTGAAGAAAACACTCTAAACTACTATAACTATGCTTCCTTCAGAACAAGAAATTACAATGGCTACTCCCTAACAACAATGCCAAAATGTTGGGCAAAACATTGGTTAGTTTTTCTATGGTTCAATTAATTACCTCCATTTAATTGTCAACTCGGGGTAGCTCGTAGTCTTGTGAGCAACCGTGCAAAATATATGCTTATAATTTCTCCTTCGGAGATGAGTCCCTTAGATTATGGTTTGGGGGTATTTGGTATTCATTGAAGTTTGTATTTAAACCAATAATCTCATGCTACGTCTAAGAAAATAGGACTGAAAGTATTTAAAAACTAAATTACTACCTTGCTGGAAATCATAGAAAATAGGGGAAATAATAGAGAAGTAAATTAATCTATGAAAATAAATACAGAAAATAGGGGAAATAGGGAAGAACTCTATTGTAAGTGGGCCCATGCTTCCAGCAGGTTCTGCCCATGGTAGATTATCACCGGACGCTTTAGAATATTTTTATAGGAAAATACTCAGAGATTTTATTAACAATTGTAGCAGAAGAAAATTACAAGAAAAGTCTAGGGGTCTTCTTCAGGGGTGGCCTGCATATTTATAAGATATGTGGCCAACCCTATTACAATTCTTAAGATGAATCAAAAAATGATTCATTGTTACAACTACTTGCTTAATTGAAGGAATCGGGTAAAATATCATGATATTTTAGCGTATTCTATTTCTAGAATACGTCTGATATTTATTTGCTCGATTTACATAAATCATTTACGTATCAGCTAGAAAATGGGTGATGAGTCATCTTTGATATTGTCCCATGTCCGATTTCAATGTTGGAATTCCTTTCATGTTGGTTGTTGAAGTTTCGCTTTGTTCTACCGACCATAGAGTCATGTTGTAGTTTGGTGTTAGTGGAAATCAGGCACCACATCTGAAGAAGTCGAGAAGTAGGCACCTTGTATGCAGAAGTCGGGAAGCAGGTGCCTAATGGGAAGCAGGCGCCTAACAAAAATAGGTGCTTTACGGGAAGCAAGCACCTAACGGGAAGCAGGCGCCTAACAGTTAAGTGTCGAACGGAAGTCAGGCGCTTCAAAGGAATTTGGGTGCCTGACTTCGTACCTCTTCATCGATATTTCGTAGATGTTTTTCCTTCATAAAATTGCAAGTGCCAGGTCCGAGTGGGACCTCGATGAAAACATGCCAAAATGCAACAATTTCCACTAAATCTACACAAATTACACTTAAAGACAAATATTAGAGAACATGCAAAATAAATTGTTAATTATATATATAATTTCCATAAAACATTTATATCTACAAGAAAATATGTCGCACATTATGGGGAAAAGAGTACAAAAAATGAGCAATTATGTGGCTCATCATGGGTCTCATTTCCTAATGCCTCTGCCACTCAAGAAATATCCTACAGTGGATCCAATTACTAAAACTGAAAACCACAGGTTTGAGATGCATCCCCTAATCAAGTCAATCCAGTCCCTGTGGAAGCCAAATTTCTAAAGGACAGTGAGCATTAAAACCCTGTCAACTCTATCAAAAGCTTTGTTGATATCCATATGAAGGAAGAGGGTAGCATTTTTGGTTTGGGATGCTGAATGGAGGACCTCATGGAGGGAAATAATACCATCATTTATAGATCTTCCTTTGATTGAACTACCCTAACAGGGATCTATGATGAGGGGGAGGATATATTTGAGCCTAGTTGTCATTGCTTTGGCTAGAATTTTATAGATAACATTGCAGAGGTTGATTGGTCTATAATAATTCATGGACTTTCAATCAGACCATTTGGTAATTAAAGTAATGAAGGTGGAATTCGTGCCTCAAGGGATGGACTTGGATTCCTACATAAATTTTATGGTATTGCATGTCTTATCCAATGATGTCCTAGAATGTTTGGAAGAAGCAGGGGGAAAGCCATGGAGAAAATAGCTTTCTTTATATCATCATCAGTGATATCCTTGATACGCATGGCATTCATAGTAGGGGTGATCATACTAGGAATGTGTTGGAGGAGTTGATCTTGGTCCTGCCTAGGACATGGAGTACTGGCTCCTAACTTGTTTTCAAAGAAACGCAATGTTTTCTATCGAATGTTGAGGATATCTATAGTTGTTGAGCCATCAATTTTGGTTAGCACTTTAATTTTTTTTGAGCTCCTATGGCGAAGAGTGGAGGAATGGAAATTTTTTGTGTTGGAGTCCCCATATTTGAGCCATAAGGATTTGGATTTTTGTCTCCAGAACATCTCTTCCTTGGCAAGAATGTTGTGATAGTTTGCAAGGATTTTTTTCTCTTCATTTCTGATTTGGATGCTCATTTGACCGTTCTAAATTTATTGCTCTAAAATTTAGAGTTTATCTATGATTTTTTCTTGCTTTCAAAGATATTCCCAAACACTTCCCTATTCCAGACCTTGATGTTTTCTTTGATTATTTTGAGTTTTAAAAACCTGGGATATGGGAGATCCACTTACTTGTTGCTTCCACCACTCAGATATTTGATTCTACAGATTAGGGTGGAGGACCCACATTGCTTCAAATCTGAAGGGAGTTTTGAAGATAGGTGCTTTGTTAGCTTCAAACAGGAGGGGGTAGTGATCTGATCCTATTTTTGGCAAGGAATTGAGGGAGGCATCACCGAAGAGGGGAATGGCTTCTTTGGATAGGAAAAATTTGTCTAGCTTAACTTGGATGAGTTGGTTCCCTATTCTCCTGTTGCTCCACGTGAATTGAGTTCCTTTGATTTGGATATCCATAAGTTCGTTATTGGTGACAAAGTCATGGAAATCTTGGATGCTTTTGACTGGAATGTCATTGCCTCCTACTTTATTAGATGTGAACAGGGGAGTTGAAATCCTCGACCATGATCTAGGGAAGGTTACTGAATGCGATTCTTAGTTGAATCAGGGAGTCCCATTGGGAGCTTATGCTGTTGGGGTTGTTTGGGGCATAAACATTAGATAAAATCTAGCAGAATTTATTATCTTTGCAAAAAAAACATTATGTTCATAACTCTATCCGAGGATGAAATTACTCCACCTTCCAATTTTTTGAATCCCACAAACACATTAGTCCCTCAGATGGGCCTTGGTTGGGACTGGAAATGTTTTTACTACTTTTCCATATGTTTTGGGTAACCTTCTAAGCTTTTGCTTGATCAATTTTTATTTCTTGCATGATGAGGATTGTAGGTTTGATATCCTTTCTTACAGTGCTTGCGAGTATCTGCTTGGCTGCACTATTAAGGCCTCTCACATTCCATGAGAGGATTATCATTTGGAAATTTTGGTTCCTTTCTTGCCTCCCTTTGAAGACTACAAGGGAGGTTTGGATAATTTGGTGTCATATTTTGGTTGGTTGAAAATTTATGGGAATAGGTTGATTGGACCTCATTGGCTATATCTTCTGTAGTTTCTTTTCTATTTTGCTCTTGGAAATTCGGTAATTCCATTTTCTTGTCCAACTCATAATCCATCGTAGCTTTTTTGGAGCTTCAAATTCTTTTGGGATTGAAATCGGCTCTAGTTGGAGGGGGGCTTCTAGATTGCTCTTGCTCATGGAGGGGATTAGGGGTAGGTTCAAAAGACCCCGATCTATATGGGAAGAGAGGGGGACAAAACTCTTTAGAAGGGGAAGATGAATATTTTTAAGGGGGATAATTCTAAAAACCCTCTTCAATTGAAGGGTTTTGTATTTCCTTAGCAACATTTAAAAATTCAGCATTTGAGAGGATTTTGACATTGTCATTTATCCCAGAATCATGATTAGTATATCCAGGTGGAATATCAAAATGATTGGGGTGAGAAAAAAGGGACTCTACCTTGCTTTGGTCTCCTGGTTGATCTAGACTCGCCACTTTCTTCCCTTTGTTTGCTTGAGGATTCTGAATATTTGCTTGCTGGTGGTGATTCCCTTTGTTTGCTTACATTCCCTTTTGAGTGTTGGTTTTGCTAGGTTGGTTCCTGACTTGGGCTTTGATTATTCGATTAGTATTCTCTAGTTATTTTTGTGCCTTGAGATAAGGATACTGGTTCTTGGGGTATCCCTAGGCTTGAAATTCAATACAAAATGTAAGTTTATTATTGTATTCTATAGCCTAGAATATGTAGTATGAATCATAGATGATATTGATTTATGTTGGGAGTTGGGAATCTAAATTGGCATTGACATATATTATTGCATGGATTATGTGGGTATGAGATTTTGTGGTGGGGTCAATGGCAATCATTTCCCCAATGTATCTATCGATTTCCTATAGTATATCCTCATGCCAAAACTGGTTGGGTAAGCCCGAAATATGGACCCACACTGGTGCAAAATTTATGTTTTGAGTCTCTACACTGAAATCCTCTCCGTATTTGTAGATGAAAAGGATTTTCCTTCCATAAAACCATGGTCCCCCTCTTAGGATACGAGATGCATCCTCTTAATTGTTAAGCTAGATTTGAAAAAACCCATGAGGTAGGGCCATGAGATCAAGGTTCCCTAGGGTTTTCTACCTTAATGATGCCCATATCTGAATGGATTCCATATCTGGTCGCCCTCCTAAAAATTTCTCGATCATGCACAAGATTTCCAGGAAAAGGTAATCTGTCATTCAAGTTTTTGGGATCACCAGATCCTCTCCTACAATGCCTAAGGGGTTGCATCCTTTCGGAGTCACATGGGTGATACTTCCCTTGACCTTTTCCATGTATGAGCTAGATGGGAAGATCCTCGAAGGGGTCCATATTTGCTGGTATTCTTGCTAGGTTTGTTAGGAGGTTCTTTACTCCAGGACTATTTCCTAGGGGATTTTTCATTTTCCAGATCTGGATCTACTCCCGATATTGCATTCTCTATGGTAGACTCAACTATATCACCTGGTTCAAAATCCTTGGAAGATGATCTTTCCATCGAACCCTCGTTCCCGCAAAAATTCGCCTGAGCTCCGCTATTCACCGTCGCTCCCGCTCCTCCCCCAAAAAATATCATTTGGCTATCAATTTTAGTCCAAACATATTCAATTTTTATCTCAATTACTATAGCTAGATACCTACATATTTTTCATAAAAACTTTGAATTCTTGATTTCCAATTTATGGATCTTCAATTTTCTTTCTAAATCCAAATATTCTAGAATTTAGCATCCTTCTTTACATTTTCTTGCACCATCCTTCATAATACCAAAACTCCACCTCTACTATCTATGCACTACATCTTAATAGAGAAATTTCATGTTATTAGCCCGCTTTATCATCTTTGAATTGTTAGTTTTCTTCTTAGAGCATAAGTGCAACCGTAAGAACTATAATAAATAGTTTAGTAGTCTCAAAAAGATGAAAGTTCATATTTAAATCTTATCAAGGGATATATGCATAATAACTAAACTAAGTCATTATATAGTACAAGTGGAATACATTTATAATACCAAATAATTATTCAATAAAATATTTTATCATTTTTATGAAATGAAATGAATCTCATTCATATTATAATGATATTTTAACAAATTATAATAGTATTATTTTAATAAATTGTTTAGAAATCTCAAAAAGTTGAAAGTTCCAATTCATACTCTATTCCATAATCCAACCAAAAACCAATGATTTGAATAATCCATTTAGCCATGAAGTCCATATGATATCATCTTCTTCTACTTCAACATACAAAACTTCTACTCACTTCATGAAATCATAGTCTACTTTACCAAATCTAGACTATTAGTTTCCTTCAATGCATTAAAGTATAAGTGAGTCCCTTGAAACATTTTGTAATCCTCTAGAACATTTTTTTGAATTTGCTCCTTTCATATTTTTCTTGTCAGCTTCAGTTAAATTTACTACTTCCTCTAACCATGGAAAAGGGAATTTAACTTTATGATCCTCTATTAAAACCCCTCTATTGGCCAGCCTATCTCCACATTTGTTCCCTTCCCTTAATGTACATGTAAGCCAAATTTCTTCAAACTCTGTAGCAAGGTCTTGTATTTCCATAATGATCTCTTGTATGTTCCATGGAGCCTTTTATTTCCTCAATATTGCATTTATTACTATTAGTGAATTGTCTTCCATCCATATTGTGTAACATTTCATTTGTTTACAAATTTTTAATCATTTTTGTTGGAGAATATTACATTATTTGGTACATGCTAATTTTCCCCCTATGGTACCTTCATGGTACATTTGTAAATAGTAGATTAGGGTTGAATCAATAGTTTAGAGTGTGATTTATATTTCCTCTTTTATGTAAGTGTGAATGTGCAATAAATGCACAAGTGTCATGTAAAGTTGTAATGTGTAGGAAATGCACAAGTGTCATGTAAAGTTGTAATGTGTAGGAAATGCACAAGTGTCATGTGAGTTAGAGTGCAAGTGTAGGTTGAGTAAATGTGCACAAGTTTCTTGTATGCAAGAGTGCAAATATGTAATGTAAATATGTGCACAAGTGTCCTAGATTAGAGAGTGCAAGTAGAAGTGTAAGAGTCATGTATAGGTGTGCAAGTGTTATAGAGTCAAGTGTTCATCAAGTATGCAAGTGGCAAGTAGATAAGCCAAGAGTCATGAGACTTGGCATATGGAGAGAAATAGTCAAGTATCCAAAGATTCATATTACTATTTCTATATTATGGAGATAATAATCCATAGAAAGCATATAGAAAGATAGAGAAATATTAGTGAAGTATTGTGATTTCAAGAAGAGGAGCAATAAAGCTTGTATACATTTTGAGCAATTAATATTGTAAGTTGTTCTTCATGCATAGTACATGAATGATTTAGGCTATTTACATTCATATTTCAGCATATAAATGAATGTTATTTGATTTATTATAAGCCTTGATATACATATTAATTTGATCATATTATTCTACTCATATTATTATCTTGACCTTTATTATATTGTGGCTATTTTATATTGGGACCTGTGTGATATAACCTATGATATTTTGTGGTATTATAAGGCTTATAAAGCCATCACTTTCAATGCCACCCAAGCTTCAACTTCATTATTTGTCTTCAATCCACTACTAAAAGCGTAATGTGACAAAATATCACCCCTATTAGTTCTAATTATTCCTCCTCCTACAGGTCTTAGATTTCCTAGGCTCCATAAAAATTCAATTTGACCATATTTGTTTTCGGATTTTTCCACCTTACATTTTTATCTTCATTTTTTTTCTCCTATATCCACCATCATAATTCCAATTGGTGACTTGACTCCATCTATCAAGGCTCTTGAATTTAATATTAAGGATTGGGTGAACTTATAGGGTTGGTTTAGACTCCTCTATGGATTAACAAATATTCTTTTTCATAATCTCTAAACCACTTTTCTTTCTTTTAAATATTCTTCTATTCCTTTCTAGTCATATAATCTAAATTATTGTATCTTTTGATGTATCCCAGATTGTTTTTAATGCCTTGCTTTTAAAAATGCTTTGTCATTGCTTTAACCATTCTTCAATTCTACCAATCATCAACATGTATTTACCAAATATATTAAGAATCCATTGATATTGTTCTCTGAATATTGTGCAATGCCCCAAGAGATGGTCTATTCCTCTTTCTTTTTACATAGAAAACATGGTGAGGGGCCATGTAAACCCTTTTTCATTAGGTTTCCCATGATAAAAAAAAATTGTGACCAACTAGCCATACAAACATATTAGCTTTTGGAATGCTTAGGCTATCCCTTATATCTCTCCATATTCTTGTGGTATTCTAATTTTATTGGTGTTTTACATTATATTTGCTTCTTGCCATGTATTCTCTTGAGCTATTCAACTCTCAAATCAAATTATCCTTGGCTCCCTCAAAATAATCATTATTGTTATCTTTCTACTCAACTGATTTCTAGCAATAGTGTTCGATATACCTGTAAAAAAATAATTATTTCCATTTATATTTTCCTTCCTAATCCTTGTACATAATGTTTGAAACCTTATCACCATAATTATATTGAAGTAATCTCATCCATGGTTTTAAAATTAGATCTAGATTGGGTGGTATTTTATCACACCAAGTATCCATCCAAATAGAATTATTTTCTCGAGTTTCTACCACCCATTTTAATCCTTTAATCATTAGATAATTTAATTTTTTTAACCACTTCATAGTGCATAACCATTTGGTAGTGATAATGCAGTAAATATTAAGCTTGAATCATTGGGCTCAATGTACTTAGAATAATTATTACCCATTATATTTGATGCTCTTTGTATAATCTCCATATTACATTTTTTCTTATAACTTAGTTTGCATCCATGAGAACTCTTAAATTCAGACCTTCACTAGTTTTATCATCATGCACCTTACTCCATTTCACCAAAGGAAATTTCTCTTTATCACATAATCCTGACCATAAAAATGATCGCATAATATAGGTTAAATTTTTTTCTACCAATTTTGACATAATATACAAGGACATATAATATGTTGGAATGGCCTATAATAATAATTTAATTAGTTGCACTCTTCGTTCTAATGATAAGAATCTACCTTTCCATATTGTTAGTTTATTTTAAACTTTACTTAACTGGATTCCATATTTCTATCCTCATTCTTCCCTAAAGTATAGGCATCTCTAGATATGTTGTTTGCAAAATTTCCTCCTTTATTTGAAGTATCCTTACTCCAATTCGAGATTGAGTGTTTAGGAAGTAGATTTTAGATTTTATCCTTTCTACCAAGATGCTCTTTCATATTCCTTTAACAAGTATTCAAAGCTCTAGCCTTGTTTTTCTCTGCCCTCCCAAAAAATCTTGTATCATTTACAAATTGTTGATGGATGATATTATCAATGTTATTACTAGCCTTAAGTTTGCTTATAATCCCATATTTGTATGCCTTCTTCAGGTTTCTTCCCAATACATCTACCATAATAATGAATAAATATGGTGATAAAGGATCTCCCTATCTAAGACCCCTTTTGGATTTAAATGATTTTGTTACTAGCCCATTGACTAGCACTAAATATGATATTGTAGAGACACAAGCTTTAATCCATTTGACCCATTTCTTCCAAAATTTAATCTTTTCTAATACTACAAAAAGAAAATTCCATTTAATCCTATCATAGGCTTTATAATAGCAAGTTTTAATATCATTGCTCTCTTTTCTATAAGCTATTGAATGCATTACTTCATGAGCTACTATGATCCCATCCAAAATATCCCTTTCATAAACCCTCCTTGCTCTTCTAAAATAATTTTATCTAATAGTGGTCTTAACCGATTTGCCATCATGTTGAAGATTATATTACATGTCATATTACATAGGCTTATGAGCCTAAATGAATCAAACAATCTTACATCCTTCTTTTTTAGAATCAGGGTAAGTGATATTGTATTTACTTTGTAAGGTATGTCCTATTTTACTCTAGATTGTTCCACTACCACCAATAAAAAATCCTTCACTATTTCCCAGTTATGTTGATAGAATGTTGTAGAGAGTCCATTAGGACCTTGGAATTTAGCCTTATCAAAAGAGAAAAGAATCGAATGAACTCCTTCTAGAGTAATAAGCTCCATCAACTTGTTATTGTCTTCATTTGTTATAACTGAATGTAGTTCATGTAGTAGCTTATTATTAGGAACTTCAATATCCTCTAATCTTAGAATATTCTAGTAAAAAAACCTTACCTCATTTTTTATTTCACTCTGGTCTTCAATATAAACCCCTTCTACTGATGTAATTCTACTAATTCTAGATGTTGATATCTATACTATTGCCATCCTATGAAAAAAGTGTTTTTCTCTCCTTTTAACCATGTCTACCACAATTTTAATATTCAAAAACTTTCTTGCTCAAAGTATTATGATATTCACTAAGCAACTCCCTTTCCTCCGAGTTTGGATTCTTGTGCTCATATTCCTGGAATTTTAAAATTTTCTCTTATAGGTCTTTCTTCTCAAATGTTCCCAAAAATGGTCTTGTTTCATTATTTTAATCTAGAAGTCATTAATTTAATTTGTTTTGGAAGTGTATACAACCTACTGTTTCCTGAAGAATTTCATGTTTGTGCTATCATATCAAAAAATTAAGGGTGGTGTTCCCACATCTTCTCATATTTAAAATATGATTTTTTTAAATTCATTTAACACCATTTTAACTCTTATTGGCTAGAAATCGAAACCAATCCTTGTCAAGGTATTAATTTTTGCACAAGTCTCTGCATCTAGCAAATTATCTAAGAGTATGAATTATCCAATTTTCCTTATATTAGGTTCTAGACTATCCTATTTTTGGTCCATGTATATCTATTCTCTTTAAACTCAACCTCCCATGGATTATTATTTTGAATGAAAGCTTAGATATCTCTCATACTTTGGGTTATTTTCCTATTTTTCCTAAATTCTTAATCTAACTTGGTTATGGCATTAAATTATCCTATGATCATGAATTATGTTTCTTGATCTTTATTTATCATAAAGGCTTCAATCCCACTCCATAATTTTGATATGCCTAGCTAAGTTGTAGGTCCATGGACATTAATAATGATGAAATACATATTTGCAAAGTAGCATGTGACTACTGAGGCTATCCAATGCCTAGATTTATGAATGGTTTCATAGGAGGTTCTAACTAGATTCCAACATGTTAGAATTCTCCTTTCTACTCCTTCTGCATCCACAACATCCTATTCACATCTTGCCCATACTACTTTCATAGTTTTAGAACTTTTTCCTTTGTAATTTTAGTTTCCTGGATATAAAGAAAAACAGGCTTATTACTTAAATAGATGTTCCTGATACACCTCTACTTTGAGATGGCATTATCACCCTTTATATTCTAGTATATGGTAATCATGTCTCATTAATATCATTTTTTTATTTGTTAAAGAGAAGTTCAACCAACTTAGATTGTGTTCCTTTCTCTATGTTTGCTCTTGCTTGATAATTTGAAGGTTTTCCTCTTTTTGCCTTCCTAATATCAAAGGTAGGTATTATTATTCTATTCCTCAATATTATTTCAAAACTTTCCTTCTTGGATCTGCTAAGGAAGCTTTAACTTATCTTGTTCATTTTTTGGTATTTCCTTGTTAATGGTAGAGGTATTAACATTTAACAATGTATTTTTTCTACCACTTTCATTCTCATGAATGGGGCATGGTACTTCAAGAGAGTCTTCAAAATTTGATGAAGCATATTCCTTTGGTTAAACAAAAATGTTCATCCCTAAACCAGGTTCAAATTAAGTAGACAATTCATTATTAATAATTTGATCCTACTGTACCATGTCCTCTAAGTTCTAGTGTGCTTTTTTTACATAAGCTAAAGCCTAGAAAAAATTAGTGTTTCTTCCAATATTTGTGCTTACTGGTCTCCATTTTTTATTTACTTTCATCTATCTATAACTATTTTTGAGAAGTTAAAAACTATCCTCATCCTCCATTTGTAGGTTTCTCTTGTGGTTTCCTACGTATATTTATGTTAGACTCTTCTTAGACCATGATATTTCAACATCCTCCACCCTCATAACATCTTCTAAATATTAAATATATATTATTATAATCCATGATTTAGGTCCACAAATTACCCCCATACTTATGATTGATTGATTTTGGTAAAGATTTACTAATATCAATCATGACCAATATCCAAGCCTAAATAGCCAAGACTCTATC
Source organism: Wollemia nobilis (assembly GCA_028583015.1). Lineage (NCBI taxonomy): Eukaryota > Viridiplantae > Streptophyta > Pinopsida > Araucariales > Araucariaceae > Wollemia > Wollemia nobilis. The sequence goes on from JAQPPZ010002552.1 coordinate 1,026,938, forward strand.
TTTTGTAGTTTTTTAAATATCAAAGATTTATCCTAGAGTGTTGCCTATTTCCTTGAAAGTATCCATTTCTCAAAATTTAGTGGCAACCCATACATTTTGACCCAAACTGATACTAGGGATATATTTACATTTTCATGCGCAAAGCCTTCATACTAGTGGGTAAGGAAGGGTCCTAATCTTCCCATAAACCAAGGATCCCCTTTTAGTATTCTATCACTTTCCTCCCTTGAATGAAAAATAGCTAGGAAGAAACCTTTAGGAATAAAGGATAGACTTACTCTTGGATACTTCTATCTCATATCAATCCATATTCTTAGAGCCAAAGCCCTAGTCTAAGACCCATTAAATTTACCAATGATTATGTTATCTTTGAGCAATGAGGACCACTCTTTTGCGAGGTCTTCGCTACACTCTACTACTACGAATGATTATAAGGATTTAGGTATAAATATTTCCTTGGAAATGACACTATAACTCAATATTTACTAAAATTTACCAGTATACTCTATGATGATTATATTGTTTGAAAATAAACCTATAATAATATGCATGCAAAACTTGGAAGATAATGAAAGGATAAATGAAAATTGGCTAAAAAATTCTATGTAAATATAGAATTTCTTGCCTCTCTAATGCCCTAACCTTCATTTCTTCTCCCATCATCCAAAACTTGACTAACAGATATCTACAATTTTATTTTTTTGTGACTTGAAAAAATATCATTTCCCTTATTCTAGATGGTTGAGTTCATAGGGTTGTATATCCCTCAATACTGATTAGATTACTTCATATAACCACTCATTTTAAATATCTTTAAATTATGCACACATTGGTTTAAGAATCATCTAAATCGAACAACCCTTCACAAACATATGGCTCTTGAAAGATGAGATATTTTTTGGAAAAAAATTGCCCTAGAACTACCCTTGTTCTAGATTACTATCTTCACATGGACATATATCTCTCAATATTGCTTATATTATTTTATATGACCACTCATTTTAAAGCTCTTCAAATTCTGCATAAAATGATATAAGAAATGTCTAAATCAGACAATTCTATGCAAATATATGGCTCCTAAAAGATGAGATATTTTTCCCAAAAAATGCCCTAATTGCATAAATTAAATTGCTTATAACATAAAATGTGTTTATAGCTTAAATTTTAAATTTTGAAAAAGGTCTCAATATATTTTATAGCAAGTGTGAATTATCTTTACAAATAATTAGGACATTTTTTTTTTGAAAAATATCTCATCTTTTAGGAGCCATATCTTCACGAAGGGTTATCCGATTCAGTTGATTTTTGGACCAATTTATGAGGAATTTGAAGAGATTTAAAATGAGTATTTGTATAAATAATATAATCAATGTTGAGGGATATACAACCCTGTGAAGTCAGCCATCCACAACAAGGGTAGTTGCAATTTTTCAAGTCGTGAAAAACAAAATTGCAAATATCTATTAGCTAGGGTTCAGATGATGGGGGAGAAATTGAGGGCTAGGGCTTTAGTGAGGTAAGATATTCTATCTAGGCATATAAATTTTTACCTAAGTTTATTTTTCCTTTCTTTATCTTATAAATTTTGTATGCAAATTTATATAATTTTTGTTATCAAATATTATATTTGCTATAGGATATTCTAGTAAATTTTAGTAGATTTTGAGTTTTAGTTTCCTTCACATGGATTTATTTATAGCTAAATCCTTATAATTATCTCTAGTGAGTGCACTGCGGATGATAGATCATTTTTACTCAAATATAGGGTGGTTTTGGTAAACTTAATAGGTATTGTCCAAGGGCTTCAACCTTGAGAAAATGAATTAATAGGAGTTGGAAGTCTCTAGGAGTCATTCTATCTTTTCTTCCCAAAGGTTTATTCCTAGCCATTTTTTGTTCTAGGGAATAAAGAGATAGAATCCTAAAACGGGGTCCTTGGTTTATGGGAAGAGTAGGACTCTTCCTTAACTACTAGTATGTAGTCTTTTCACCTAAAAATGTAAATCTATACCTAGTACCAATCTAGGTTACAATGTATAGGTTGCCCATTGAATTTCAAGATATAGATACCTTCAAGGAAATAGGTAAAACTTTACGATAATTCCTTGAGATTTCAAAAATACAAAATATAGATTCTTGGATATTTATGCTCGAAAATTGGTCATGATTGATATGAGTAAAGCTTTACCAAAATAAATCATTCTTAAGTATGGGGATAATATGTGGATCCAAACCATAGATTATGAAAACATATATTTTAGATATAGAATATGTCATGAGGTGGGGAATATTGAGAGATCATACCCTAATAAGAGTCCAGCAAAATCATATGTAGAAAACTGTAAGAGAAACTTACAAATGAATATGGATGAGAATGGTTTTCAAATTATAAAAAATAGATCTAGACAAATGAAAGAAATAAACATTGGAGACCAATAAGGAAGGATATTGGAAAAAATAAAAACTCTTTTGAGGCTTTAGCCTATGAAGAAAAATTATATCAAAGCTTAGAGAACACAGTACAACAATTTCAACATATTAACAAAGAACTGTCTATTCAGTATGATCCTAATTTAGGGAAAAACATTCTCATTGAATCTAATAAATGTGTCTCATTAGATTTTTTAGACTCTCTTACAGTACCATACACCATTTAGGAGAAAATTTTGTTTATAAAATGTATTTTAGATGTTAATACCTCTACCATTAATAAGTAAATACCAAAAAATGAGTAGGATAAGTCAAAAGCTTCTGTAGTAGATCTAGGAGAAGATAAATCTAATGAAAAAGAAAGTTGTAAAAGAACATTGAGGAATAAAATAATAATACATACTCCTGATACAGACAAGACAAAAAGAGGGAAAACCTTAAATTATCAAGCGAGATCTAGGGAAGCAACATCGAACATAGAGAAAGGAATACAAAATGAAGTTAGTTGAATTTCTCTCTACCAAACAACAAAATGATATTAGTAATTCATAGGCAAGGATAATAGCCCCTAATGAGACATGATTTTCATCTCATGCTATATAAGAGATGCTAATTCTCCCTCAAAGTAGAGGTGTATCAAGGATCTTTTTTTAAGTAATAAAGTTGATATTCTTTGTATCCAAGAAACTAAAATTACAAAAGAAGATTTCAAAACTATGAAAGCAGTATGGACGAGATGTGAATAGGATGCTATGGATTTTGAAAGATAAGCAAGGGGAATTCTAACTTGTTGAAATCCTATTAGAACCTCTTATGTAACCATTAATAAAACTAGGTATTGGATAGCCTCTTTAGTCACATGCTATTTTGCAGATACTCTTTTCATTCTTATCAATGTCTATGGACCTATAACTCAGTTACGCAGATTAGAAGTGTAGAGTAGGATTGAAGCCTTTTTTAGAAGTAAAGACCAAGAAAACTTGTTTATGATCATAAATATATTTTAATTCCATAACAAATGGATGAAAATTTTAGGGTAATTATGAAATTAACCCAAAGTATGATATATTTCTCAACTTTTATTCAAAACAATAATCTATGGGAGGTTGATTTTGAAGAAGACAACTATACATGGACCAACAACAAGAGAGGCCAAAACCTAATAGTAAAAAAATTAGATAGATGCATACTCTCAAATCATTGGCTAGATGAAGAAACTTGTGCTAAAATTAATACCTTAACCACGCTTGGTTCATATCATTATCCAATAAGAGTTAAAATGGTGGAAGTGAATTCAAAAAAAGGTCATATTTTAAATATGGGCAGATGTGGAAAGACCATCCTTAATTTGTTGATATGACAAACATGGAATTATTCATGAAATGGTGGGTTGTATACACTTCCTATACAAATTAAATAAATGACACCTAGATTAAAATAATGGAATAAAAACACTTTTAGAAACTTTTTTGCGAAGAAAGAACTAAAAGATAAACTTTTAAAATTCCAAAAAGGTGATCATAATAATCCAAGCTCAAAGGAAAGGGAGTTGCATAGTGAATATCATAATATTTTGAGTAAGGAAGAGAAATTTTGGAGATTAAAATTGAGGTAGACTTGGTTAAAAGGAGATGAAAATACGAAGTTTTTTCATAGGACGACTATAGTAGGGAGATCAACATTCATGACTATTAGAATTAAATCAGTAGAAGGGGTTTGGATTGGAGACCAAAGTGAAATTAGAAAGGAGGCAAGGTCTTTTTATCAGAATATTCTAGGATTAGAGGACTTTGAAGTTCTTAATGATAAACTTCTACAAGAAGTACCTTCAATTATAACATATAATTATAATAGAAAATTGATGGGGACTATAACTCTAGAAGAAGTTTATTTAGCTTTTTTCTCTTTTAAGAAGGATAAATCCCTAGGTTTGGATGGGCTCTTTGTAGAATTCTATCAACATAATTGGAATATAGTGAAGGATTCTTTATTTATTGTAGTGGAATAGCCTAGGCTAAAAAAATACATACCTTATAAAATAAATGTAACATATATTACCCTAATTCTAAAGATAAATGATGCAAAATTGTTTGATTCATTTAGACCCATAAGCCTATGTAATATGCATATAAAATTATCTCCAAAGTGATGGTGAATCGGTTAAGACAACTGCTAGAAAAAATATTTTAGAAAAGCAAGAAGGATTTATGAAAGAGAGACAAATTCTGGATGGTATCATAGTAGCTCATGAAGTTATGCATTTAGCAGCTACAAGAAAAAAGAAAGCAATGATATTAAAACTTGATATGAGTAAAGCCTGTGATAGGGTTAAATGGGATTTTCTTTTTTGTAGTATTAGAAAAATTTAGGTTTGGATGGGTTATATGGATTAAAGTGTGTATCTCTACAGTTTCATATTCATTGTTGGCCAGTGGGTTAGTAACAAAACCATTTAAAGCTAAGAGAGGACTTAGATAGGGAGATTCTCTATCACCATATTTATTCAATATTAATTGCAAAGGTTTTGGGTAGGAATATGAAGAAGGCTAATAAATATGGGCTTATAAGTGGACCTCAAGCTAGTAATAACATTAAGGACAACATCCATCAATAGTTTGTAGATGATACAATCCTTTTTGGGAGAGCAATAATAAACAAGGCCAGAGCTTTGAATAACTTATTAAAGGAATATGAAAGAGCATCAAAGCAAAAAGTTAAGAGGAAAAAATAAAAAATTTACTTCCTAAAGACCCCAACTAAAATCAAAGTAGGGAAATGTAGGTTACTTCAAATGGAGGTAAATTTGATAGCAACTTATCTAGGGATGTCCTTATTTGAGGGGATAATAAGGATAGATTTATGGAATCTAGTTATAAGTAAAGTCCAAAATAAACTACTGGTATGGAAAGGTATATGGTTATCATTAGCAAGAAGAGTGCAGCTAATTAAATTAGTCTTATAGGCCATATCAGGATATTACATGTCCTTGTATACTATGCCAAAATTGTTAAAAAAAAAAAATCTATATTATGCAACCATTTTTATGGTTAGGATTACATGATAAATGGAAATTTCCTTTGGTGAAATGGAGTAATGTGTGCGATGATAAAACTAGGGGAGGTCTCAGTTTAAGAGTTCTTACATATGTAAACTTAGCTCTTAGGGAAAAAGTAATTTGGATATTGTACAAAGAGAGTCAAAGACAATGGGAAAGAATTCTTCTAAGTATGTTGAACCCAATGACCCAAGCTTATTATTTACTGCATTCTCTCTACCACATGGTTTTGCTCTATGGAATGATTTAAAAAAATAAATTGATCTAGTGATTAAAGGTTTAATATGGGTGGTGGCAACTAAAGAAAATATTGCTATTTGGATGGTGTAGACACCTAAAACACGTCATGTCGAGGGTGACTACTCATATGGACATGCTACAAGACCATATGGAAGATCTTGGATAGACTCCAAGATAGAGCGGTGGTTCTAACCACTCAATTTGGGCTCCTTGGCCTAATCAGTCTGAACCGCAGCCCAGACCTATGGTTTATAGCTGAACCATGGCTGAGACCTACGGTTTATAGTCTAGACCATAGCTGTGACCTACGGTCTTAACTGAAGTTTAGTTGGCCTTCAATCCGAGCCAAATCGGTTGGAACGACCATTTGATCTAGAAGAAGGTGGTTAATGGATGAAAGATTCCAGAGGCTTCCATTCCAACTGTCCTAACCACCTCTTCTTGATCTTGGCTTCTCTAGGAAGCCACCCCTAGTCCTAGGGCATCCTATAAATACCCCCTCCAAATGGGGAGAAGATATAGATGATTTGTATAGCGAAGCACTGACGAATTATCGAGAGAGAGTGAATTGATCAAGCGAGCAGCGAAGCCCTATCGAATTGCATATTGAATTCGTGCATTCGAAGGCCACTTTGCTATTCATCCAAAGATCAATTTGCCATGGAAGTTCTAGGAGCCTAGAAGGACCAAGAAATGCAAATCCGGGCAAACGAAGGCCCATCACAGTGATTCAACCACCAAACCTATCAGAAGGACACCGAAGGTGACCCTTGAACATCAATTGGACAAGGAGGTCAAGCCCACTACCCTTGGAATTGAGGGTAAGCCTATCAGAGTGCTAACCATGGCTTTCAGCCATGGTTTACAGTGCAGACCACTCACCAGAGCTGTGGTTTGCAATAGAGGTATAACCACCTTCCTCTTTTCATTTTTGTATGGTTAATTAGATTAGATTAGTTGTTTTCATGGTTTAATGGTAGTTTAGCAGACTTTTGACCGTAGAATTAGGTTAGTTTAGCTTCTTTATGTTTATGCTTCAATTAGGACTTAAATGGTTTCTTTATGCATGTTTATGCTTCATTTTATACATTTGATCCATGCATAGTGTAGCTGCTACTTTTCTTTACGCTATTATATGAATCTTGATTCGATTTGCATAGCTTAGAAGCACTTTTCATGTTTTCTTGATTATGCATGTTTAATGGTGTCATTATGCAATTTACCTAAAAGGGCCTCATCATGAGAGGCTGCCTATATTTTTGACATTCTTGTGTTGTTTCTTGACCGTAGGGAACAGTTTCAAAGGAGAACCAACTATCAAGTTCCTTCCCCATCGCGAAGAAGAGGGCACCTCCACCCTAGAGCAGTTTGTGTCATCCTGAAAGGCATTTGGAAATCACACCTACCCTTAAGAGGGAAACAATTATGCACTCCTATTGTAATATTGTATCAAAATGATTATCCCTAAGAGGGATGTACTTGTAATTTGATTTTGACTTCGAATACAATGGAATAAAGTGTATTTCTTCTTGATTCATTTGTTGTCAATTTCTTGTTCTTGTATGCATGTTATACTTTTATCATTTATTGCAATAGGATGCCATCGGGTGTGAGCCTTTTTGGTGGTTACAGAAGGTGATCATGGTGGAACCCTACATTTTTAGGATCTGACTATGTTTTATTGGTTTTTGCACTTGTAGGTACAGACCGTAGCTATCAGCTATGGCCCAACAACTGAACCGTAGGTACAAAGCATGGTTTATAGTCAGAACCACAGATCAGACCTGTGGTCTCCTACTGACAACATAGACAGTCAAGTTCAGAATATCAGACAATGCAGGACTTGAGGTAGGTCCTATTTTTAGGCCTCTGTTACTTTTTTCTCTCTGTGTTTTTACAGTAGGTTTAATTCGAATGCAAATTAGGAAAAGAACTAAGAAAATGGTAAATCAATCGTCCTAGTTTGCTTTCATATTTTGCTTCCAATAGAAAGGTGTTGCTAGGAACAATGGACCTCTGATTGTAGTTCGCCCTAGGCTACAATGTGCTTGATAGATATGTGTGGATGGTTTGCATGTGTGAGGCCCGATTAGTGGCCATTTAGCATCGTAATGTGCATAGTCTTAAAGAGCATCTAGAATAGCTTGCATTTTCTGAATTTGAAACGTCTTTCATTTGCATAGCATTTAGAAAATGAGCATGTATGCTATATGATGCATTTATTTTATGTACATTAAAAGGAACCACACACACCACTTGGCACTTAAACGCTAGTGAGTTGGGCTTGACATCCAACCACTAGTAGGGTTCAACGACGGTGGGCGTAACTTCCATCCGTTGGCCCAAATCCTATGAACCCTTGATATATAGACCAATACCGGATCCAAGAACCTTTCGTACCCTAGAAAATTTGCATGTATTCTCTTCGAAGGGTATAACGCTGATTGGGGGAAAATGGGTGAGGATCTGGGAGGACCTATGCTCCTTGTCCGGGTGTGGGCTTCATTACCACACATAGGGGATTTACGTGACTTGGAGTTCATAGCCAAGTTGTCGAGCTGTGAGCGTACAGGTGAAATCCATTAAACTAAGAATAAAATCCAACAAGTTTTGCAAAACATGATAAGAGTTTCTACACTGATACAACAAATATTGAAAACACATCAAACAGTTTAGGACTCACTTTTAAAATTTAAAATGAGATAATCATTATTGTATACCTTGTTTGCTTAATAATAATACATTTAGACTCTAGGTACACAATGGTGGATACACGGGGTGGTCAGAAAAGGTCCAAAGCCAACGCCGATGACCAACCCCTAACCAATTCACAACAATACGTGTCAATTCCTCAACCACATGAGCGAACCAAACATCGTTCGACTAGCATTCGAGGAGATAACTCGACACGAGGGGAGCCATAGAGCAAACCCCAGATAGAGGAGCTTTAGTACACTCCTCTAGGCATAGGATAGAATAGGAAACCTTCCAGCATGAGGGTGTTCCACTTGAGAGCCATTATCGAGACCGCAATGCATGCGCATCCACGGGATCGGTCGAAGAGTTTGTTGTGCAGGGGACCAGGTTGGTGCCCCTACGTACTAAGTCCACTGGAGGATCTATGGCTCCACCTTCTGAGTATAGAAGGACTAGAGACCCACCCATTCAGGGGTAGGTAGATAGGCTCGCTATCGAGCATAGGTCTAACCATACTCCCATGCGTGGTCCACCATGCAAGATCACCATTGATATATCAAAGGTGGGAGATAATGGCACACCGCCACATGAGCGATGGTGGTCTAGGTAGCTAGAGGGTCTAGGTAGTGTTCTAGAGTAGCTAGGCTACAAGCCTTCTGCTCCACCCACTCGAGCCCCGAGTGAGCGTAGCGTGAGTGTCGTCCACACTACTAGAGAACATGGGGAGGCTTCTAAGCGCCCTCATGTCACACACCCACTATCTATGCACATGGTGGTTCACAATATAGGACACATCAGGAGGCCAATGTCATCTTCACAGATAGAGGCAAAGGCACAACACATCAGTCCGATGGGTACAGAACCCACAAGGTCACTCGTACAGAGCAGGGATACCAGAGGCCTCCCACGGTCGACCAGATCGATAGATCACATCGACTGGCATCAGAGCAAAAATGCCAACTCCTCCAAGATCAATTGGAGGATGCTCACCTAGAGAGGCAGCGTATTGAAGATGAAAATATTCAAGCACAAAGGCTCATGCGATAGAGGTTATATGAGCAGCGCATGCACGAAGAGCGTATCCTTGCCCAGAAGGAACGCGTGGAGCAGGAGGATAGGTTAGCTAGGGCTGGCCTATATCCTCAAGATGAGCATAGAGAGCATATGTATAGGAAGGCTTTTTCTCAAGCTGATATGCATCAAGAGCATAGAGATGCTCGTACTCATGCTAGTGCCAAATAGAGGGAGCGGCCACCACCACTCGATAATCAAAGGTAGAGGCAGCATGAAGTAGTAGCGGGAGATGGATACGAGCAAGAATATCCTGAGAGCTCCCGAGCTGAGGAGGAGGAAGAGCAATGACCTCCATCTCGTACAAGGAAGACAGTACCTCCTAAGCCACCTACACGTCAACTTAGGGAGGAGGAATTTCTATCTTCGGAGGCCTATAAGGCCTTAGCCGAGAAGATTAAAGCCATTGAGAGACAAGGCATGACTATTCAAAAGCTGACATTGAGGAAAATCCATAACGAGCCTTTGGATCCTTCGATGCCTACTCTGGCTTACCCTGAGCATTTTGATATGCCCAGGTTGGACAAGTTTAAGGGTGATGAAGATGCACAGGAACATGTCACGAGCTTTTTGGATGCTTGTTTTCAGATAGCAAGCAATGATGCATTATTGTTGCATACGTTCATCATGACACTTTCAAGGCTAGCCCGAGAGTGGTTTAATCAGCTAAAGAAACATAGCATAACTAGTTTTGAGCAATTAGCTGATGCCTTTCTTGAATGCTATTCCTTTGGCATCAAGAAACAGGCCAATATTTTTGATCTGGTTGCGCTAGCTCAGCGCGATGATGAGCCAATAGAGCAATACGAAAAGAGATGGAGGAGACTAATGGTGAAGTTGCCATTCCCTATTCCTACCATAGAGTTAACCCGAATGTTTACGAAGAGTTGTGCCAAGCACATCTCGTTACTACTACAACTGCAACAGTATCCTACATTCGAAGAGGCTTTGGCGCAAGCCAAGGTGATTGAGGACATCAAGTTGTAGGAAGGCAACTTGAAGCTCAAAAATAGGAGAGAGGGACAAAAGAAGAGTGCCACAAAATAATAGGGCAAGTAGGCCCATGTAAATCAAGTGGTATTGAATCTCCAATGGGAGGACAAGGGGCAACAAAAATAGAATTATCAGGCCCAACCTCCCCCTACGCAATATGACAAGCGCAACAACAATTATAAGGGCAAGAACAAATATCAACGCCCACCTCACCAGTTCACACCATTGATGGAATCGCTGACGTCGATTTTCCATCAGTTATGCGAGGCCAAGGCAATCAGATTACCCGAAGTCAAGATGATAGACCCCAATCAACCCAAACCAAAGGGGTTCCAAGATGATCTATTTTACATCTTTCATAGAATGAAAGGTCATGACATCGAGGTGTGTTGGTATTTCAAACACCTGGTGCAAAATATGATTGAAAAGGGTGAGCTTGTAGTGCCACACAACCCGTAGGCACCCGATAATCAGAATATGGGGATTTACAAGAACCCCTTACCAAATCATGAGGCACCTCGGAACAACGTTGGTCAAGTTAACCAAGTGCGAGTCGAACCACCTACCCAGGGGTTCGTAGGCATGGTCAATATTGTCACTAGGCATGGGAGATACGAACAACAGAATCAACCTCATGCTCCCATTCAAATACAAGCCACGCCAAATCAGCGACCAACAAAATATTCCAGGCCCACCAACAAGACCGGTGGTGACCATAAGGAGCAGGTTGGTCCAAAACCTGCAGATAACTCCTACGAAGTTGTCAATATATGAATTAATACAGTAGTCCCCGAGGCACAGGGAGACTCTTATGGATATTTTGAGGTCCATTGAAGTACAGGCCCAGGATGCGCAGACATTTACTAATTTCGTGGGACATGTACAATAGTGTCAGGAACCGATGATCCAATTTTATGATCATGAGATAAGGATGGTTTCTACAACTACGACCGACCCACCGTTGCACATAATCGCGTGTGTGAATCACATGCCATTTAAAAGGGTCTTGATCGATACTGGCTCATCGATCAACATAATAACGACCAAGGCGCTGAGTCATTTGAAGCTACCTAAATCACACATTGTGCCAACTACATTTACATTGAGAGCGTTTAACGACGCACTATGTTTGACTGTCGACACAATTATCCTACCCATGTAGGTAGGTCTGAAGACCATTTTAGTAATGTGTCACGTGATAGAAGGGGCCATGCAGTACAACATTTTACTCGATAGGCCTTGGATTCATGAAATGCATTGTGTCCCCTCGATACTACATCAGTGCATGAAATATATTCACGAGGGACTGGTTCACGTAGTGGCATCGGATGAGGAGCCATTTAAGTTTGTGAACCTAGCAGATTTTCTTGGGGGTTTCATACTCCCATCAATGCACCTGGATGTTCGGTCATCATCGCCAATAAAGAAACCAGGAGGTAAACTGGTAGTGCATGCTCAACCAATGCCATCTATGTCACACAGATCGGAGCATACCACTACCACTTCCTTGAAACCATTGACATCAGTCATGCATCGGGATGATAGGAAGTTGAAGGTGAAGATGGGCGAGAAAGAGAAAGAGCGTGAGCCCGAGCCAATCATCGAGGAGGTTCCCATTCCCATGGAAGTTGAGGAACCCCAAGACAAAGCCGAGGAGGCACCTCAACTGCCTTCGCATGCATCTTTAGTAGGGTCATCCGCACCATGGGTGATGGTACATCTCGCTAATACTAGATTAGGTGAGTACCTTGTGCAAAATGTGACCGCTTAAGCCACTCAAAGATCATCGTGAAGGGCTCCTTGAGCAGACTAAGATAGAGATGAACCCCAGAGATCAACTGGGACACCAAACCCATGATGCAGTCGATGACACAGACATGCAGGGGTGTAACCCCATTACTACAAGTGATCTCGAGCTAGGAGATATTTGTAATGAAGATGGAGTGGAGTCCACCTCCGATATGAGTGGACCAGGCTATGACATAGACGAGGAATCCTCAAACGATGATGAATCTAAGGATGAAGTCGAAGGCGCTTATGTAAGGCCTTTATATGCACATCATCTATTGCCTATTGAGTCAGTACAAGATACCGAAGAGATCCTTCCCAATATTGATCATTTAGGGGAAGAGATCGAGCCAATTTTCTTGGTAGCATCGTACATGAGGTATAATTATCCAATTTTTTTGGATAGCGATGACAACATGCAAGAAGTAAGATTCATGGGGCCTCATTTGGAGGAGCACCCTCCAGGAGTGGGGGTGAATGAAGGATTCTATTATGATAGTGATGAAGAAGATGAGTTAGAGAGGGCCTACCTTGGTCCTCCTTATTTGCGTTACCATCATCAACCCATCGACATCGATGAGGTCTATAGGCAACTACATGTTGGTCCGCATCTGAGAGCAAGATGGTTAAACTTGGATCAAATCCATCGGTTGGTTAATCCCCTTCCATCGACCTACATGCAGCTCCATGAGCCAAATGATCCTATTTTGCATTCAGTGCATAGGGAGGATCCAGTTATTCATAGTCCTCATAGGGAAGACCCTTTTGTGCCTGTGCCATTAGAGCCAGATCATGGGTATGAGGACTATGCAGATTTCATAGAGGTCAGTCCATGTGGTCCTAGAGATCAATTCCATTCCATAAACATGGTCTCCATTGATTTGACCACTCCACTCCGTAATCCAATAGATCCATCTAAACCATTGTATCTTAACAAAGATGCTATCGATTGGGATCACGTTGATTCACCCATTGAGCCTGAGGATTTCTTCCCCAATGAAGAAATGTTGCAACCTTTCCATTTTGCACCAGGCTATGCATATGATGTTTATCATGCCAAAAATACTTCCAACGCAGAACCAATCAACCCGATGATGACATCCATCTGATTCCTACGCCTCACCAACTTGAGGAGGGATCGCATATGTCGATAGAGGAAACCTTTGAGGTGGATATCAATAATGATCCCACCAGTGCAAAGAAGGTTAAATTTGGAGAGAGTCTCACTCCAGATGAGTGGGCCACCCTCATCCCTCTACTGAAAGAGAGACCAAATTTGTTTGCTTGGTCGTATAAGGATATGCTAGGTCTAGACCCAAAATTGGTTACACATAACCTTTCGCTAGATCTAACGAAGAAGTCGATCAAGCAAAAGCTTAGGAAAATGCACCCAAAAGTAGCCTTAATGGTGAAATATGAGCTACAAAAGTTGTTGGATGTGGAATTTGTGATTTCCATCGATTATCCAGAATGGGTGTCCAATATGGTACCCATGGGAAAACCCGATGGAAGAATCCGTATTTGCATAGATTTTAGAGACCTAAATAAGGCAACACCCAAAGATTCATTTTCATTGCCCAATATTGATGCTCTCATAGATGCAACTATAGGTCACAAAATGCTCTCCTTAATGGATGGTTTTTTTGGTTACAATCAAATTCAGATTAAACCCGAAGACCAACACAAAACCATATTTATAACGCCATGGGGAACATTTTGCTATAAAGTTATGCCATTCGGCCTCAAAAATATTGGTGCCACATATCAGCGGGCCATGACATACATTTTTCATGACTATATGCACAAAATTCTTGAAGATTATATCGATGACTTGTTAGCCAAGTCATTGCTATGAGAAGAGCATGCAGAGGTCTTAAGGAAAGTCTTCGATCACCTGATAGAGCACAATGTCAGGCTGAATCCTAAGAAGTGCGTATTTGGCGTAACTTCTAGAAAATTACTAGGGTTCATCATCTCCAAGAGAGGCATCAAAGTAGACCCAACGAAGGTCAAGGCCATTTTGGAAATGCGTCCTCCCACCAATATTAAGGAATTAAGGAGCCTTCAGGGCAAGGTAGCCTCGATAAAGTGATTTATCGCCCAACTATCAAATAAATGTCGACCCATGAATCGACTACTACATAAGGGGGTCCCATTCAACTGGGATGAGGACTACAAGGTAGCCTTCACTGAGATAAAGCAATACCTAGCGACACCACCAGTGCTAGCTCCACCAAGGCCAGAGGTGCCTTTTCTACTATATATATTAGCAACTAACTTTGCACTGGGAACCATGTTAGCCCAAAAGAACGTGCAAGGCAAAGAACAGGCCATATATTATATTAGTCAAACCTTGGTGAGCTATGAGCTCGGATATGCATATGTGGAAAAATTGTGTTTAGCAGTAGTGTTCGCTACAAAGAAATTGTGACACTATATGTTAAGTCATACGACATATGTTATATCCAAACAAAATCCTTTGCAGTACATGATGAGTAAGACTTATCACAATACACATACTACAAAGTGGATCATGCTTTTGATAAAATTCGATCTAGAATTCATAAGCTAAAAGTCCATTAAGGGATAGGTCATAGCAGATCAATTAGCTAAGGCACCACTATCAAACAATAGGCCTCTAACAATTGAGCTTTCAGATGATGCAGTCTTCATCATATCTAAAGCTCCCAAACCCAAAGAACCAGAGAACAATGTTGATATGACTCTATTATTTGATGGTTCAAAGTGCGAACAAGGGGGTGGTGCCAAAATAGTGTTCTTCACACCATAAGGAGCTCCAATGCCCTTGTCATTCAAGTTGGATTTTCTATGCACCAACAACAACGTTGAGTATGAAGCCCTACTACTAGGCCTCCACATAGTTATCACCATGAATATTAAGAGATTGAACATCTTTGGTGACTCCTTGCTCATAGTAAATCAAGTCAAGGGGTTTTTTCAGTGTCGATGTCCCATACTGAAAGCCTATAAAGATCTAGTTGACACATATTTGGCCAAACTTGAATGGTATGACATTGAGGCAATCCCTCGATCATCAAATAGGTTTGTAGATACCATGGCTTCTCTAGGATCTTTAATCCCTCAGAATCCATCTACTGATTTCACTACCATCCATGTCAAGATGCTCTCTCATCCAGCAATAGAGCGTGCAACCTATGATAACAGAGAATCGATCAACATGATCAGTGTAGAACCACAAGCTGAATGGTTCTACAAAGCTGAAGACTTTCTTAAGAAGGCACCCTAGGGGTCATTAACCTCTCAGAGTCCCATGGGGAGTGGTACTACCATTCACCATAGGGTTGTTTTCGAGTCTGCATTTGCAAAAGTAAATACGTAGGGGGAGCAAGTCATCTTAGCAGTCGAAGCTGAGATTTATCAAAATTGGATGTCACAAATTAAAGACTTCCTAAAGCTTAGTATAATCCCAGAGGGATTGTCGCATGCCGTGAAGCGCACATTTAAATAGAAAGTGACCAAATATGTCTTAATAGGAGACATCTTGTACCGAAGAAGCTACGATGGAGTTCTCCTTCATTGCTTAGAGCCCCAAGAGGCATCATGGGCGATTTTGCAAGCCCATGATGGTACGTGCGATGGCCATTTCAGTGGCATGGCCATCGTCAAGTGCATCCTTCGAATGGGTTACTATTGGCCCACTATGGAGAAGGAGTGCAATGTGTATGTCAAGAAATGCATTAAATGCTAACATCATGCTAATCTTACGCACTTGCCATCATAGGCCTTACAGCCCATTCAAGCGGCTTGGCCATTTGCTCAGTGGGGATTAGATCTTATAGGCAAGATCTCTCCTCCATCATCGGGTCGACATACATTCATAATCATGGCTACTGAGTATTTTACAAAGTGGGTGGAAGCAATACCCTTAACAATGACAACTGGAGCTCGTATAGCAGAGTTTATACTGGAGCATATCATAAGTCATTTTGGGATTCCATCCAAAATAATATCGGATAATGGAACGTCTTTCAAGAACAAAACTATGAGAGCTTTGACATCTAAATATAGAATCAAACATAATTTTGTGACTCCATACTATCCGCAAGCAAACGGGTAGGCTGAAGCTTCAAATAAGATAGTGGTGGCCATCTTGAAAAATATGGTACAAGAAAACCACAAAGACTAGCACATCCAGCTGCCCCTTGCGCTATGGGCTTACAAGACTAGTATTCGGATGCCCACTAGGGCAACACCATTCTCACTAGTATATGGCATTGAGGCCATTATGCCCTTGGAATTAGAAATTCCAATGTTGCACGTCGCATTGAAAGAGTTCATCGATGATGACACTGCATGGCAAGCTCGACTGGATCAACTGACGCTACTCGATGAACATCACGTGAATGCCCTGGAGCATCTCCATGTTTATCAAGAGCGACTAAAATGAGCTTACAATGTCAAAGTCCACCAGAGAGACTTTGAAGTTGGGGATCTTGTCTTGAAAGAAAACCAACAGAACTCTAATTTACCACCAGATATGCGAGACAAATTCATGGCTAATTGGCTAGGACCCTACATCATATCTAAAAATATTGGTCCAGGTACCTATCGCCTAACATCGCTAGGGGGTGTTGAAGAGCCTGAACCTCTCAACATCATCCATATTAAGGCATTTTATGCTTGAAGAGCATAGTAAAAGGCTCCGAGAGTTGCTTGTAACTGCTCGGTCATCCTAAAAAGCTCCAAACACTCTCATCAATGGTTTGGTCAATCAAAAAGCTCCAAAGGCATCTGTAAGCCCTTTGGTCAACCTCAAAAGCTCTAAGGGTTTGGTCAAAACCACTCGGTCATCCCAAAAGGCTCCAAGGGTCCCTAAAACCACTTGGTCATGTCAGTTAAAAGCCTGAGGATTTGCTTATAATCACTCGGTCATCCTAAAAATCTCCAAAGGCATCTATCAGCCCTTTGGTCAAATGCAAAAGGCACCAAGAGTTTCTAAAAACTACTTGGTCAACCCCAAAGGCTCCAAGGATTCTCAAAATTGCTTGGTCATCCCAAAATGCCCCAAAGGTACCCATAATCCCTTTGGTCAATCCTAAAAGCTCCAAGGATTCCTAAAAATTGCTTGGTCAATCTAAAGGCTCCAGAGGCATGTACTCATCGTTTGGTCAATTATGAGGCTCAAAACCCATAAAAATTATAAAATCAATAAAATCCAAAAAAATTGGTAAAGCATAAAATCCAAAAACATTTGCATTTGCATTTGAATTTTTTTCATTTTGCATTTACACATGCATTCGCTGCATTATTGCATTGCATATAGGCATTCATCATCCGTTGCATTCCGTAATAGAAGGCATTGTGTTTGTCAGTCTTACAAATGATGCCACGTTTGTGTTTAAATCATGCATCTCTGCATTTATCATAATCCATCATTCATGTGAGTAATTGTGTTTTTCAACACAACCTATAATGTTGCTATGGAGATATACTAGGGTTTTTCGGTCACTCAGCCATACCTAGTGGTCTTATCAAGAGTTGGTAGAAAGCTTGCTTTGCTTTTGTAGCTAAGGTTCAGTTAGTATAGCCCTTAGCATATCAGAAGCCTATCACTAATCAACAAATTTAAACAATCCTAACAAGGACTAGGGGAAGATGAAAGCCGTGAAGCAGGACCGGGTATCCTGAAGCGAAAAGAGTTATTCTTGCTTATCCCTCTGTGCGGACGGTATGGGAAATGTTGGCAGTTGGCAAAAGGACAGGTTAGTTCCCTATTCAAAATCCCTTGCTTATGATAAAATGAGCAATATCCCAAAGAGATATCCCACATCAATCCTCATGATTGATACCCTAGATCGATATCATAGATCGACTCCCTAGAGTGATATCCCATATTGATATCATAAGATCGATATTCTCAATCGATATACCAGAAATAATTTTTCCAAGTAAATCCCCCCAAAGGAAAGTTTCTGAAGAAAATTATCAAATGTAAATGCTGAAAAGTGAAGATCAAGTGAAGATCAAAAAATAGGCTTAAATCAAAGTTCAAAGTGAAGTTCAAAAGTGAAGATCAAATGAAGATCATAAATCAAAAGTTCGAGCGGAGATCAAATGAAGATCCAAAATCCAGTTCGAAGAGAGATCAAATGAAGATCCAAAGATAGTTCAAAAAGAAGATGGAATCGACTCCCTTGCTTCACTACATATGAGCAAGTATCCCAAAAATTGAAGGATAGAAAGGAATGAGCCTGAATCCCTGGAATTGTCAGCACTACTGTACCTTACGCATGATGATATGTCTGATGCATTAGCACCTCGCTTATGAACAAGACCAATGTTTGAATGTGGAAGAGCTAGCTTCAGGTGTCCTGCATTGCCTAGTGGCTTAGTCCAACTAAAATCTAAACTTGAGATTGGATAAGACATTTGTGGAACCCCTATCTTAGCAATGGGCTGAAATAATCCCGCTTGACATCGGGGAACGCTCGTGTCTTATCTTAAAATAATCATGTGCACACACAGGGATAATGAATAGTTAGGGTCTATCCTAGCAAAAGCCTTTTATCTCAGAAGTCTAGTGTGGTTAGTATGCAACTTTTGATAAGTCTATTAGGGTGTTTGAGTCTCATGGAAAACCTCAAAAATTTCTCCCATAGCAACAAAATGTCAAATATTGCAACCATATAAATCATCAAATTGCAAAGTATCGAATCCATGATACATCATTATATAAAGCACAATCAACATATAGGATAGATACCGGATGGATATTAGAAATAATATTTAGATGACCACTGACTATATCATGCATATTTTTCAAAATTTGCAAAAGAAAATCGAATGACACATTATATCATTCGCATCATAAACATCGCATACCATTGCATTTCATATATGGGTGATTAATTGATTAAATTCTTATCTTAAGGATTTTCAATTACATTCATGATTTTTATACATTCTGTGGTGTCATCCATTAGATTGATAAACATATTTGCATTCATTCCTTATGTTTTAAGTGATTAAAGCATACAAGTTCATTTACATTAGATTAGCATCATGTAAATAAATCATTACATACATTAATGCATGAAAAGAAAGTAATATCAAATATGTGTTAAGAAAAAACATCGCATCCATATGCATCCATCACAAAAAGCACATCTAAGCATCTAGATCACTGCATATCATCATCATAAATCAAATAGCTATCTAGTGCATGTCATCCATACATCACATCATATAGCATCAACATAACATAAGCATTGCATCCATGTGCATCACATAAACATAAAATCAAAAATAAATGAGTACACAATAATGAGCCATAAAATAATGATCATATCATATATAAATATGTGTCTCAGAGTACATCGGGAGTACAAAAATACCCGTAGGCTACAAATGTGTAGGTCCTCGACCTTACACCAAAAATGATATGTATCAAAAATGTATCCTGCAATAGTAGAGCTCTAGCTCTGATCTGCTCCCCCTATACCGGAGCTCTCACCGCCTCCCTTAGTACTATGCTCAGGAGCCTGCTCTACCTTTCCCTGTTGTCTGCTATGGATCCTGTTGAGAGCCCTGAGTACCACCTAGCCCGAAGAGGCCTAGCACTCATCCAACTACCACCTATGCAATGGGCACCTCTATGCATCGAGACCTATGGCTGGATGCTGTAGTAGACTACCCTACCTCCCTAGTCCTGGTATGACTATTGCCACCATGTGTACTAGAGGACCTATGTGTCCTCTCACTCCGATGGGTGCGATGGCTCGAGCTAGCAGTAGACTATCCTATAGT
Source organism: Wollemia nobilis (assembly GCA_028583015.1). Taxonomy (NCBI): domain Eukaryota; kingdom Viridiplantae; phylum Streptophyta; class Pinopsida; order Araucariales; family Araucariaceae; genus Wollemia; species Wollemia nobilis. The sequence goes on from JAQPPZ010002552.1 coordinate 1,047,000, forward strand.
CCGAGATCTAGTCCATTGGGACTCTAGAGCATATGGATCCTCGAGAACCTCTACACCTAGCATCTGTATATACCCAACTAGCTGGTCCACCCGAGCAACCCTGGATGCATGCCTATCATTGGCACTCATCAACAAACCCTACAAGCATTGGATCTCTGCCATAGGATCCTGACCACCTAGTAGTACTACTACTGGTGCCACTGGAGGCCCCATAATCACCTGAGAGGATGGAGGATCCCCCTCTATGCCCTAAGCAGATCTCGCTCTGCTACTACTGCATCCCTCTATGCTAGTGCCAAGTCATGAGCATGGGTGAGCTCACCAACCTGGGTCTCTACTATGGTAGCCCATGCTATCAAGCTAGCAATATACTACTCTACCTATGTCAATCGATGATCTCTATCAATCAACTATGCCTATAGAGTAGCGATAGTAGTGTCCCGCTCCCTCTACTGCATCTAGAATCACCCAAGCTGACTCTACAAGTCAGCCACCTATGCCAAGAGTAGTCCCTCTACACTATCAGGAGGGACCTCACCCTCCTCGAGAGCCTCCTCATCAGGGTCAACCTCAGGAGCCTCCTCAGTGGTAGCCTCTACGCCCCAGCCACCCTCTATCCATTGGTGCACATTGCACCCATCAAGATCCACCTCTACCCCTACCTGATCTGTAGCTCAACCCAGAGGCCCTATCCCATACCAACAAAACATAGACCACCATCCATCATACTCTAGAGTGGTCATAGCTCTATCAACTCCAGTCTCTTGGAAGTCATCTAGAGCATCCCCTAGAGCTAGAGGCTGGATCCATGGTAGATCCCTCTCCAAAGCCAAGTGCCTATAGGCAAATGGGATCTCCGGGATGTCCTACACCATGCCAAACTATCACAAGACATGAGAGAAAAATTGGTACTCTCTGATCTCGGCTTTCGATCGAGTAACCATCTATCCCGATGAGCCTATCGAAGCCGCTCACCGACCTCAGGCCAGTCAGGACACTCCATGTAGGGCCACCACTCGACATCATCTAGCCGAGTCCTACAAACCATGTGATATAATGTTGGACGTCACCAGCATGGGTCCTACTCTAGAAGCCCTCCTCCTCCCGAGGCTAGAGTAGCATAGCACTGATGTGCATCATCGATCTCTATAATGTGTAGGGGCAGCTCCCTAGGATGCTCTATCCTGATATGCTACCAACCCCAAATCTATAGAAGTAGACTACAATTGATCCCCCGATGGCTCCTATTAGTAATCTGATATAGCTCTCGATACAACTAGCTAATAGAGTGCTCCCCTAGGCTAGGAGTAGTGGTTGTCGGATAGAGCTCTGAACAACTCTACACATAGTAGCTAAGAGGTTCCAAGGAATCCTCACACCTCGAGGAGTCTGGAAGCACAAATTGCACCACCAGGTGCATGAAAATGGCCTCATGCATGGAGAAGACATTCTTCCCCTACCAATAGCCAATGTGGACCCCTCCGTGGTCAATGGCGCACTGAGCCTCCTCGCTCGAGCATCGAAGATGGCATCGAAAGATGGACTCCTTAGCGCCAAAAGTCAAGGAGATGATGGCCTCGCCATCAATGGGGATCCTAAAGATCCTGTATACATCCTCTAAGGTAACTATCATTTCACCTGTAGGTAGGTGAAATGTGTTGGTCTGCACATTCCAACATCGGGCCAACGTAGTCAAATAGGCTTGATCTACCCGGATAGTGGGTAGATCTAGTACGTAGTCAAAGCCGATAGCTTCGAACCACTCTCGCTCACCATTAGTGAGCTCTCCATGGAGAGTCTTAAGAATGTCAGGCTCTCGAGCTCTAGAGGTCAATCTCTGAAATAAATAACATGATATAAGGAAAAATCTAACTAAAACAAGCAAAAACATTTAAAAATGATCTAAAAATCATCAAAAATAGTAAAAAACTGATAAAATTGCAAAAACATGTCATCATGCAGGCCTAAAAATCAAATTTGTCAATCAGACAGGTCAAAAATGCATTAAATGATATTAATTGCCTTTTAAAACTTAGAAAAATTAAAAATTTTGCAAATTTTTCCTAAAGTTGGTGAACCGCGGGTCAACCCTACGGTCCGCATGCGGTCAAAAATTGACCATTGGGATTTTGAATGCTGACCATAGCTGGTAGCTACGGTCCCCAATTGACCAATTGGGAACCACAGCTGGTACCTGCGGTCTCCGATTGAGATCCCGTCGGGTGCGATACCGCGGCCAAAAATGAAAAAAAATTAAAACCTAAGCTACCCTAGCCTAAGATGAGGTTCATTGCCAATAATTTAGTGAAATTGATTTACCAATTACTTAATTGGGTTCATTTTTAGTGGTAATGGATGCGAGGTCTTGGTTTTTGAGTTACCTTGCCCTCGCCTCGTCCGTCTGGCTAGAAGAAGCTTGCCCGCGCTCTGCCATCGTCCTGTGAGTAGGTGTGCGGGTAAAGTTTGGTAGGTTTCAGGTGAGTTCTTAGCTGTCACTATCAGAGCTCCATATTTGCAAGTCGCTATCAGGGAATAATGAGAGACATTTGAAAATTGGACTTTTTATAGGCCTCTCATGTTTCGCATGGACCGTAGGCCCTAGCCGTGGTTCCCAAAATTGCAAATGGGAACCGCAGACCCTAGCCGTGGTTTGCAACTGGCAAGCAATTTAGAAAAATCCCACCATGGGAAGGGCCAAAAAGATAAATTAATGCCTCCCATTGGGTCAGAACTCAATAAAAGCAAATTAATTTGGAAATTTGGTGATAATCAAGCATCGAGATCCAATTAAAAATCAAAAATCTGGCTGAGATTATAAAGTACATTCAACCGAGGTCGTCGCTATGACAATCCTTTCATGGAGTGACGCACCTCCCAACCAAATAAATAAGCTCAATGCATAATTCAAAACATTCAAAAAAATCAAATAATTAAAAACACCAAATGCGCCTCGTATTCAGTAATTTACCCTATACACTTGGCGGTTGCAGCGACTTGCGATCCATGCAATCCGACAGGATGAGTAAATTACCATAAGGACATTTGGGGTAAAATTGTCATCGTTGATCTGATATGCTTCTTTTCAATCCCTAAGAAGGCCTTCACGACTGGACTGCTCCATGGGAATGAGGCGTTGCATGTCATTTCTTCTATGACCTCTTTTTCAGCAAATCATCGATAATTTGATTCAACACAAATCTGATTGGATTTGTATCAATTCGATTCCCTAAGATGGCTATTGTAGCCCGACTGCTCCATGGGATAGAAATGTGCAAATACTATTAATAGTTGGAATCAAAAGCTGAACTAGGCCTAGCCAATGCATTAATTTGCTCAAATCTAAATTTGTTCAGATCATCCATGGTGGTCAAGCGACATCGTCGCTTTATTCATTGTCATTACCCTCATCGACTCATCGCTTGAGGGGGTAGTCATAATATCAAATCATAATCAAAATCAATAGAAGATCCCTGAAATCGTAGATCCCTTGATCTTGTCAAAATTGTGTTCATCCTTGCGAATCATTGTCAACAACTATCATAAGCTTACCCCTTTGCTTGGGGAAAATAGCAAATATGATAATTTGTTTGTAACTCTCATCCTTTCGGTTATATAGGCCTAACTCCTATTGTAGCTCCAAAGCTACTCGAATGTCTGATGATGAGTGCAAACTCTTTCAAGTTTAAGCCTCCAAAGAGTTGGAAGCAATGATTCCAGGATGCGCATCCTTTTGCTGGACCTGGGGCATCTAATGTTGATCTAACTAATGATCATCATAGAACCTTCGACATCATTTTAGGAGGTCTATTTTTGCTCAGCGTTGTTCGATCTCACAATGCATCTCAAAAGGGGCATCTGTAGACACCTAAAATGCGTCATGTCGAGGGCGACTACTCATATGGACATGCTACAAGACCATATGGAAGATCTTGGATAGACTCCAAGATAGAGCAGTGGTTCTAACCACTCAATTTGGGCTCCTTGGCCTAATCAGTCTGAACCGTAGCCCAGACCTATGGTTTATAGCTGAACCATGGCTGAGACCTATGGTTTATAGTCTAGACCGTAGTTGTGACCTGTGGTCTTAACTGAAGTTTAGTTGGCCTTCAATCCGAGCCAAATCGGTTGGAATGGCCATTTGATCTAGAAGAAGGTGGTTAATGGATGGAATATTCCAGAGGCTTCCATTCCAACTGTCCTAACCACCTCTTCTTGATCTTGGCTTCTCCAGGAAGCCACCCCCAGTCCTAGGGCATCCTATAAATACCCCCTCCAAATGGGGAGAAGATATAGATGATTTGTATAGCGAAGCACTGATGAATTATCGAGAGAGAGTGAATTGATCAAGTGAGCAGCGAAGCCCTATCGAATTGCATACTGAATTCATGCATTTGAAGGCCACTTTGCTATTCACCCAAAGATCAATTTTCCATGGAAGTTCTAGGAGCCTAGGAGGACCAAGAAACGCAAATCCGGGCAAACGAAGGCCCATCACAGTGATTCAACCACCAAACCTGTCAGAAGGACACTGAAGGTGACCCTTGAACATCAATTGGACAAGGAGGTCAAGCCCACTGCCCTTGGAATTGAGGGTAAGCCTATCAGAGTGCTAACCACGACTTTCAACCATGGTTTATAGTGCAGACCGCTCACCAGAGCTACGGTTTGCAGTAGAGGTATAACCACCTTCCTCTTTTCACATTGACATATCTCTCTCAATAGTGCTTATATTATTTCATATGACCACTAATTTTAAAGCTCTTCAAATTCTGCATAAAATGATACAAGAAATGTCTAAATCAGACAATTCTATGCAAATATATGGCTCCTAAAAGATGAGATATTTTTCCCAATAAAATGCCCTAATTGCATAAATTAAATTGCTTATAACATAAAATGTTTTTATAGCTTAAATTTTATATTTTGAAAGAGGTCTCAATTTATTGTATAGCAAGTGTGAATTATCTTTACAAAGAAGTAGAACATTTTTTTTTGAAAAATATCTCATCTTTTAGGAGCCATATCTTCATATGAGGAATTTGAAGAGATTTAAAATGAGTATTTTTATAAATAATCTAATCAATATTGAGGGATATACAACCCTATGAAGTCATCCATCCAAAACAAGGGCAGTTGCAATTTTTCAAGTCGTGAAAAAAAAATTGCAAATATCTATTAGCTAGGGTTCAGATGATGGGGGAGAAATGGAGGGCTAGGGCTTTAGTGAGGTAAGATATTCTATCAGGGCATATAATTTTTTAGCTAAGTTTCTTTTTCCCTTATTTATCTTAGAAATGTTGTATGCAAATTTTTATAATTTTTTTAATCAAATATTATATTTGTTATAGGATATTCTAGTAAATTTTAGTAGATTTTGAGTTTTAGTTTCCTTCACATGGATTTATTTATAGCTAAATCCTTATAATTATCTCTAGTGAGTGCATTGCAGATGATAGATCCTTTTTACTCAAAGATAGGGTGGTTTTGGTAAACTTAATGGGTATTGTCCAAGGGCTTTAGCCTTGAGAAAATGAATTAATAGGAGTTGGAAGTCTCTAGGAGTGATTCTATCCTTTCTTCCCAAAGGTTTATTCCTAGCCATTTTTTTTTATAGAATCCTAAAACGGGGTCCTTGGTTTATGGGAAGAGTAGGACTCTTCCTTACCTACTAGTATGAAGTCTTTTCACCTAAAAATGTAAATCTATACCTAGTACCAATATGGGTTACAATGTATAGGTTGCCCATTGAATTTCAAGATATAGATACCTTCAAGGAAATAGGTAAAAATTTACGATAATTCCTTGAGATTTCAAAAAATAGAAAATATGGATTCTTGGCTATATGCTCGAATATTGGTCATGATTGATATGAGTAAATCTTTACCAAAATAAATCATTCTTAAGTATGGGGATAATATGTGGCTCCAAACCATAGATTATGAAAACATATATTTTAGATGTAGAATATGTCATGAGGTGGGGCATATTGAGAGATCATACCCTAAGAAGAGTCCAACAAAATCATATGTAGAAAACCGTAAGAGAAACTTACAAATGAATATGGATGAGGATGGTTTTCAACTTCTAAAAAATAGATCTAGACAAATGAAATAAAATAAACATTAGAGACCAATAAGGAAGGATATTTGAAGAAATACAAACTCTTTTGAGGCTTTAGCCTATGAATGAAAAGTAGATGAAAGCTTAGAGAACACAGTACAACAAGTTCAACATATTAACAAAGAACTGTCTATTCAGTATGATCCTAATTTAGGGACGAACATTCTCATTGAATTTAACAAATGTGTCTCATTAGATTTTGTAGACTCTCTTAAAGTACCATACACCATTTAGGAGAAAAAATTGTAAAGAAAATGTATTTTAGATGTTAATACCTCTACCATTAATAAGGAAATACCAAAAAATGAGTAGGATAAGTCAAAAGCTTTTGTAGTAGATCTATGAGAAGATAAATTTGATGAAAATGAAAGTTGTAAAAGAATATTGAGGAATAAAATAATAATACCTACTCCTGATACAGGCAAGAAAAAAAGAGGGAAAACCTTAAATTATCAAACGAGATTAAGGGAAGCAAGAACGAACATAGAGAAAGGAATACAAAACGAATTTAGTTGAACTTCTCTCTACCAAACAACAAAATGATATTGGTAATTCATAGGCAAGGATAATAGCCCCTAATGAGACATGATTTTCATATCATGCAATATAAGAGATGCTAATTCCCACTCAAATTAGAGATGTATCAAGGATCTTTGTTTAAGTAATAAAGTTGATATTCTTTGTATCCAAGAAACTAAAATTACAAAAGAAGTTTTCAAAACTATGAAAGCAGTATGGATGAGATGTAAATAAGATGCTATGGATTTTGAAAGATAAGCAAGGGGAATTCTAACTTGTTGAAATCATATTAGAAACTATTATGTAACCATTCATAAAACTAGGCATTGGATAGCCTCTTTATTCACATGCTATTTTGCAGATACTCTTTTCATCCTTATCAATGTCTATGGACCTATAACTCAGTTACGCAGATTAGAAGTGTAGAGTGGGATTGAAGCCTTTTTTAGAAGTAAAGACCAAGAAAACTTATTTATGATCATAAATATATTTTAATTCCATAACCAATGGATGAAAAATTTAGGGGAATTAGGAAATTAACCCAAAGTATGATAGATTTCTCAACTTTTATTCAAAACAATAATCTATGGGAGGTTGATTTTGAAGAAGACAACTATACATGGACCAACAACAAGAGAGGCCAAAACCTAATAGTAAAAAAATTAGATAGATGCATACTCTCAAATCACTAGCTAGATGAAGAAACTTGTGCTAAAATTGTTACCTTAACCAGGATTGGTTCATATCATTATCTAATAAGAGTTAAAATGGTGGAAGTGAATTCAAAAAAATGTCATATTTTAAATATGAGCAGATGTGGAAAGACCATACTTAATTTTTTGATATGACAAACATGGAATTATTTAGAAAATGGTGGGTTGTATACACTTCCTAAACAAATTAAATAAATGACATCTATATTAAAATAATGGAATAAAAATACTTTTAGAAACTTTTTTTAGAAGAAAGAACTAAAAGATAAACTTTTAAAATTCCAAAAAGGTGATCATAATAATCCAAGCTCAAAGAAAAGGGATTTGCTTAGTGAATATCATAATATTTTGAGTAAGGAAGAGAAATTTTAGAGATTAAAATTGAGGTAGACTTGGTTAAAAGGAGATGAAAATACTAAGTTTTTTCATAGGACGACTATAGTAGGGAGATCAACATTCATGATTAGTAGAATTAAATTAGTAGAAGGGGTTTGGATTGGAGACCAAAGTGAAATTAGAAAGGAGGCAAGGTATTTTTATCAGAATATTCTAGGATTAGAGGACTTTGAAGTTCTTAATGATAAACTTCTACAAGAAGTACCTTCAATTATAACATATAATGATAATAGAAAACTGATGGAGCCTATAACTCTAGAAGAAGTTCATTTAGCTTTTTTCTCTTTTAATAAGGATAAATCCCTAGGTTTGGATGGGATCTTTATAGAATTCTATCAACATAATTGGGATATAGTGAAGGATTCTTTATTTATGGTAGTGGAATAGTCTAGGTTAAAAAAATACATACCTTATAAAATAAATGTAACATATCTTACCCTAATTCCAAAAATAAATGATGCAAAATTGTTTGATTCATTTAGACCCATAAGCCTATGTAATATGCATATAAAAATATCTCCGAAGTGATGGTGAATCGGTTAAGACCACTACTAGAAAAAATTATTTTAGAAGAGCAAGGAGGATTTATGAAAGAGAGACAAATTCTGGATGGGATCATAGTAGCTCATGAAGTTATGCATTTAGCAACTTCAAGAAAAAAGAAAGCAATGATATTAAAACTTGATATGAGTAAAGCCTGTGATAGGGTTAAATGGGATTATATTTTTTGTAGTATTAGAAAATTTTAGATTTGGATGGGTTATATAGATTAAAGTGTGTATCTCTATAGTTTCATATTCATTTTTGGTCAATGGGTTAGTAACAAAACCATTTAAAGCTAAGAGAGGACTTAGATAGGGAGATTTTCTATCACCATATTTGTTCAATATTAATGGCAAATATTTTGGATAGGAATATGAAGAAGGATAATAAATATGGGCTTATAAGTTGACTTCAAGCTAGTAATAACATTAATGACAACACCCATCAATAGTTTGTAGATGATACAATCCTTTTTGGGAGGGCAATAATAAACAAGGCCAGAGATTTGAATAACTTATTAAAGGAATATGAAAGAGCATCAAAGCAAAAAGTTAAAAGGAAAAAATAAAAAATTTACTTCATAAACACCCCAACTAAAATCAAAGTAGGGAAATGTAGGTTACTTCAAATGGAGGCAAATTTGATAGCAACTTATCTAGGGATGTCCTTATTTGAGGGGAGAATAAGGATAGAATTATGTAATCTAGTTATAAGTAAAGTCCAAAATAAACTACTGGTGTGGAAAGGTAGATGGTTATCATTAGCAAGAAGAGTGCATCTAATTAAATTAGTCTTATAGGCCATCTCAAGATATTACATGTCCTTGTATACTATGCCAAAATTGATAAAAAAATAAATAATCTATATTATGCAACCATTTGTATGGTTAGGATTACATGATAAATGGAAATTTCCTTTGGTGAAATGGAGTAATGTGTGTGATGATAAAACTAGGAGAGGTCCCAGTTTCAAAGTTCTTACAGATGTAAACTTAGCTCTTAGGGGAAAAGTAATTTGGATATTGTACAAAGAGAGTCAAAGACAATGGGAAAGAATTCTTCTAAGTATGTTGAACCCAATGACCCAAGCTTAATATTTACTGCATTCTCTCTACCAAATGGTTTTGCTCTATGGAACAATTTAAAAAAATAAATTGATCTAGTGATTAAAGGTTTAAGATGGGTGGTGGCAACTAAAGAAAATATTGCTATTTGGATGGTGTAGACACGTAAAACACATCATTTTGAGAGATACTACTCATATGAACATGCTATAAGACCATATGGAATATATTGGACAGACTCCAAGATAGATCAGTGGTTCTAACCACTCAATTTGGGCTCCTTGGCCTAATCAGTCTGAACCGTAGCCCAGACCTACGGTTTACTGTTGAACCATGGCTGAGACCTACTATTTATAGTCTAGACCACAGTTGTGACTTGTGGTCTTAATTGAAGTTCAGTTGGCCTTCAACCCGAGCCAAATCAATTGGAACGGCCATTTGATTTAGAAGAAAGCAGTTAATGGACGAAAGGTTCCAGAGACTTCCATTCCATCTGTCCTAACTACCTCTTCTTGATCGTGTCTTCTCCAAGAAGCCACCCCCAGTGCTAGGGCATCCTATAAATACCCCCTCCAAATGGGGAAAAGATATAGATGATTTTTATAGCAAAGAACTAATGAATTATCGAGAGAGAGTGAGTTGATCGAGCAAGCAATTAACCCCTATCGAATTGCATATTGAATCTGTGCATTCGAAGGCCGCTTTTCTATTCACCCAAAGATCAGTTTTCCATGGAAGTTCTAGGAGCCTAGAAGGACCAATAAATGCAAATCTAAGGAAACGAAGGCCCATCATAGTGATTCAACCACCAAACCTGTCAGATGGACACCGAAGGGGACCCTTGAACATCAATTGGACAAGGAGGTCAAGCCCACTGCCCTTGGAATTGAGGGTAATCCTATTAGAGTGCTAACCATGGATTTCAATTGCAATGTACAGTGTAAACCGCTCACCAAAGCTGCAGTTTATAGCAGGGGTATAACCACCTTCTTCTTTTCTTTTTTGTATGGTTAATTATATTAGATTAGTTATTTTCATGTTTTAATGGCAGTTTAGCAGACTTTTGACCATAGAATTAGGGTAGCCTAGCTTCTTTATGTTTATGCTTTAATTAGGACTTAAATGGTTTCTTTATGCATGTTTATGCTTCATGTTATACATTTGATCCATGCATAGTGTAGCCGCTCCTTTTCTTTATGCTATCATATGAATCTTGATTCGATTTGCATAGCTTAGAAGCACTTTTCATATTTTTTTATTATGCATGTTTAATGATGTCATTATGCAATTTACCTAAAAGGGCCTCATCATGAGAGGTTGCCTATATTTTTGACATTCTTGTGTTGTTTCTTGACCACAGGGAATAGTTTCAAAGGAGAACCAACTATCAAGTTCCTTCCCCATCACGAAGAAGAGGGCACCTCCACCCTAGAGCAGTTCGTGTCATCCTAAAAGGTATTTGGAAATCACACCTACCCTTAAGAGGGAAAAAATTATGCACTCCTATTGTAATATTGTATCAAAATGATTATCCCTAAGAGGGATGTACTTGTAATTTGATTTTGACTTCGAATACAATGGAATAAAGCATTTTTCTTTTTGATTCATTTGTTGTCAATTTCTTGTTCTTATAAGCATGTTATACTTTCATAATTTATTGCAATAGGAACGCGTCGGGTGTGAGCCTTTTTGGTGGTTACAGATGGATACTTGGTGTGATAAAAAACCACTTAATCTAGATCCAATTTTGAAACCATGGAATAGATTACTTCAAGATAAATATGGTGATAGGGTTTCAAACATTTTATATAAGGATTAGGAAGGAAGATACAAATAGAAAGAATATTTTTTTATAAGTATACAAGACATTGATGCTAGGAGGCAATTGAGTAGAATATTTTTTTTATAAGTATACAAGATATTAACTATGGAATGGTTAATTTATCTAGTGATTAAAAGTTTAAAATGGGTGGTGGGAACTGGAGAAAAAAATTCTATTTGGATGGATACTTGGTGTGATAAAAAAACCACTCAGTCTAGATTAAATTTTGAAACAATGGATAATATTACTTCAAGATAAATATGGTTATAGGGTTTCAAACATGTTGTATAAGGATTAGGAAGATACAAGTGGAAAGAAGATATTTTTACAAGTATATAAGACATTAATGCTAGGAGGCAGTTGAGTAGAAAGATAACAACAATGATCATTCTGAGGGGAGTCAAGGATAAGTTGATCTAGGAGTTGAATAGCTCAATTTAATACACAACAATAAGTGGATATAATGTAAAGCACCAAAAAAATAGGAATATCACAAGAATATGGAGAGATATTTGGGATAGCCCAAGCATTCTTAAAGTCAAAATATTTTTTTGGCTAGTAGGTCATAGAAGAATTTTATCCTAGGATAATACTGTAAAAAGGGGTTTTCATGTCCCCTCACAATGTGTTCTTTATAAAAAGGAGAAGAGGATAGACCATCTCTTGAAACACTGCTAAATAGTCTGGAAACTATGGCAATGGATTATAAATATATTTGGTAAATGCATGGTGATGAATGGAAGAATTGAAGAATGGTTAAAACAATGGTAGAGCACTTTTAAAAGTGAGGCTTTACAAACAATCTAGGATATATCAAAATATATAATTCTTTGGATTATATGGCTGGAAAGGAATATAAGAGTATTTAAAGGAAATGATAGCAGTTTAGAGGTAATTAAAAGGAAGACTTGTTTAGCCATAGAGGAGTCTAAACCAATCCTATCAACTCACCCAATCCCTAATCTGGAAGCAGAGAGCATTAATAGATGGATTCAAGTCATCAAATGGAATTATGATGAGTACAGGAGAAACAAAATGAAGGAAAAAAATATAAAGTGGAAATCACCAAATGTGGAGTTGGTCAAATTAAATTTTTATGGATCATCTAAAGGAAATCTAGGACCAACAGGAGGAGGAATAATTAAAAATAATAGAGTTTTTTTATCTCATTATGCTTTCAATAGTGGATTTAAGATAAATAATGAAGTTAAGGATTGGGCAGCTTTAGAAAGGTTAAAAACATGGAAACAAATGAAATGGAATACAATATGGATGGGAGGTAATTCAATCATAGTAATAAATGCAATTTTGAGGAAAGCAAAGGCTCCATGAAACATACAAGAGATAATTATGGAAATTCAAGACCTTGCTATAGAGTTTGAAGAAATTAGGTTTACACATTCGTTAAGGGGAGGAAATAAATATGCAAATATGCTAGACAAAAGAGGGGTTTTAATTGAGGATCATGAAGTTAATTGAGGATTGTTACTAATGTCTTCTCTTCCTAGCCCCTTATTTAAGATTATGAGGGGGTGTTGAAAGTGTAATATGATTTGTGGCCAAGGCCAACATTATATGATGTAATATTGGATAGGCCTAATGGCATTCATTATACAATGTATTGAATTTATTGTAATATTTTATTATGTAAGCTCTATGGTCCATGGTTAATCTTGTTATGGTTAAACCCACCTTATAAACTTGTAATTAAATTTAAATCCTTTCCTATTATGTTGGTTTAAGATTAAGTTCACTTATTTATTTGGGGTTTTTTGGTATTGGTATAAATACCCCCACCACTCCTTATTTATATAATTGTTGTGAAACTTATCTATGGATAATAGAGTGATTATTTATGGTATCCATCAAAAATCCCTACTATCTATGTCTCTTTTCCTTTCTTTCATCCTTTTATGCATTTTGTATAAGATTTGAGTGGATGCATTTCTTTTGTATGTTTCTAGAAATAGGTGTAAATTCTAATGCTACATTTACCTTACGGAATGATCCTTATGTAATTATTGATTTATAATAATATATAAATTTTGTCATTATTAGAATTCATGCAATATATAATGGATGGTATTTATACCCCTAATCACCAATCCATTTAATGGTTGGAGATTCTTTATTCTTTATAGAGAGATTATTAGTATATAAGGACACCTTTCTATGTTTTATCTCAATTTTCTAAGTGAATTCTATATTTTATTTGTTAAGTATCTTAGCAATGTCATTAATTTAATTTGTTCCCATAAACATTGTAAAATTCAATAGGGTGAATGCATGATTATCACGAAATTGCTTTGACTTATCTTAATTGTGTCTTCCTAGAAAGACATGGTACTTATCTAACCATCAATTGGTATTTCTTATTCCTAAGCCTACATGTAATAGACTTTTATAAAACAAGCTCAAACATCTTAAAGGTTAAATTTTATCCATGTAATCCTACAACCATGTGAAATAACATTACACCTTTTATTTCTTCATTGCTTTCCTTGTAGAAGTGGGTAAACAATGGTGGATAATTATTGCCCATAAAAACATAGAATGTGAATTAGGATAGAAAATTATTGTTATGGCACTTTTATGAACATTTGGCCATTGTGGAAGTCTAGAAAATAGGATAACAAATATGGAATTTGGTGGGAATAATGAAGTGGTTTCAAATGACATTTAGTCAATCCACATGGTATTTATCTAAATTCACTTTGATAGTATATGCACTAAAATGTAGATAATGTCATCATATCCTACTTATTATTAAAACATTAAATAATAATGCATATGCCACATGTTATTAAAAATATATGTATCTAATTTTCTATTCCAAAATATTTTTTCAACATGTTCTTATTAAAATCCTTAGATGATATAGTAATCATTAATTAGTAATAACTTGCATCCATAAAGACTCGTATGAGGTAAATAAATCTCAAGATGTTATAGCACCCATCATCATAAGAAAATTAGACAAACACAAAACTAAAGTTTTTCTAAACTTTATATTGAAAAAATTAAATTGATAAAAAATAAAATATGATTGGTTGCAAAAATACAAATTTATTATCATATGGTATTAGATCAATCATTTTAAATCCTCAAATTTCAAGGAGAAGACCTAGGTACAAATCTTGCCAAGTGATACATGCATAATAGCCAATTTGTAATACCACTATGTGGTCATGATGTAATATAGGTGGGGCTTGTTTCAATCCCATATATAATTTTTTTAAATACAAATTAATTAATAATAGAGGACCTTATAATCCATAAATTTTAATAGTAAAAATCCAAATCATTAAATTCAAAAACTAAAAACTATCCTATATCCTAAAAATAATATTATACAACAATTTTTTAAAATAAATTATTTTAAATTTGAAGAAAAGTATGTGACACTATTTAGCAATTGAACACAAGTATATATCATATTTGAAATCCAAGTTTAACAAGAGATATGTTGTAGTAAAGTTTGTCATAGGCATTCAGTGCATTCACTGAGTGCCTTTGAGGAGATCATTAAGAAGAGAGAAAGTGTTTGTTGGAATTGTATACATGGTTGTCTTTCTCATCATGTGTCTACTAATTATTGCCACCTATTCAATTTTTTGGTAATTGCATTGTAATTGATGTTTTGGATTATCAAACCAAATTTTCATCATATTTTATTCAACTTATTTTGTTAATTGCATTATAACCAACATTATTGGTTATTAAACCAAATTTTTATGATGTCCTTAAAGAAATTATAATGATTGAAAAACAAAAAATTAACCTTTAGAAAAACTTAACCTTATGTCTACATCAATAAAATGTATCCATATTATTGGATAAGATGTTATCAATAATACAACTTTTGGCCTAATGTTAAACATTATATCATACTTACATCATGCATAACAATCTCCTATTATTATTTTTGGCTAGAGAAAAAGGGGTTGTACTTGGGTTCCCCCACCCTTGACAAATCACAACTCTCTCCTTTAGAGCTTGATAGTTTACAAATAAATTCAATTCTCATCTCAATTGAGTTGCTATAGCTAGATACCTACATCTTTTTTCATAAAAAGTTTGAATTCTTGATTTTCATTTTTTTAATCTTCTTCAATTTTCTTTGTAAATACAAATATTCCAAAATTCAACATCCTTCTTCTTGACATTTTTCTATAGTAGCCTTCACAATATCAAAACTCCATTTCTACTATCTACACATTGCATCTTAGTAGACTAATATTTCCACAACCTCACGCTATCATAGTCCGCTTTACCATATATAGACTACTAGTTTCCTTCCTAAAGCATAAGTGCAACCACAAGAATTATAATAAATAGTTATATGAAAATATATTAATATTATAAAATACAACAAATATTACAAATGAAAAATAGTAAAGTAAATCTTAATTGATTCAGGTAGTCAACATTTACTTGATAGCTTCAACTAAACTTACTACATCCTCTAACCCTAAAAAAGAGAAATTAACTTCATGATCATCTATTAAGACCCCTCTATTGGCTAGACTATCTATATAAGTGTAGAGCTAAAAATGCGACACTATGCAAGTAATAAATGAATCAACTCAAAGAGACAAATAATTGCACAAAATGGAATATATTTCAATAAATGGGGGTGAGCTAAAAAAACTCCTTGTTACAATTATTCTGCCTTTATAGAGTTGATTTGATACAATAGATATAATTTGCTAGGGTTCTCCAAAACCCTAGCTATACAAAAGTGAGTGTCTTCAACCGCACTTTGTTCCCAATAGAGTGAGTAGGCTTATGAGATATCTAATTCTGGGCCACTCCAGCCTCAATGATTGTCCAATATTGAAATATGACATGTAGATCTGCATGCACACAAACAGACAAAGGGATCAGTAATACATGTGAGGGCTCCACGGTGTGAGACCCTCAACTATCAAATAAACCCTAACTACAAATGAATACAATGGCATACAAAAACCTATAGATTATGTAATGAAATAAAAACCAATGGTGATTTACCTTGCTTAACTTGATGATGTTTCGTTGTAGATCCATTGGTATGATTCCCTAACATCACCAGCAGGTTTGACGTAGCAGATTCTATAGAGCATTGATGGTGACAATAGGCTCTGGTGGGCGCTTGGTAGGCTCTAGCACAAGCTTAGAAGGCTTCGGAGTGCACCTGCGGGATATGGTAGGCTCTAGTGAGTGCTTGGAAAGCTCTACAGTGAGCCTATAAAGCTATGGAAGGCACCTACGGGTGAGGGTTTAATATACCAAAGTAGATCACGAGGGTACAAAGGATGTAGAAAATGAGGGGATTATGGCGACGACAGAGGACGAATGTCGAAGTGGCTGAAATGGAGGAATTTCTATGGCAAGCTAGGGTTTGAGTTAGCTCTCATAAGTGGATTCAACCATTGGGATATTCAGGCCTCTGCAACCTTCTACTTCATAAGGGCTTCTTCAACAATCTCTCCAAGGGCAAAAATATTCCATGGTTTGAGCATTTGCAAATGTCCTTACTTATAATCCAACCTAGGGTTTTCTTAGGGTTTTAGCCTAACACTTTTGATTGTGTGGCTAAGATTAAATCAAATCCTAAGGCTGAGATTGTACTTTAAGTGTGGCATGGATTAATGAAGATGGATGGTTGAGATTAGACTAAATTGAACGGTTGAGGTTAATTCGGTTTAAATATATATTTTATAATAAATATATTAAAATATAATAATAAAATATTATATTACATATAATAATATAAAATAAATATAAATTAAGTCCAAAGGGGTCGGAAAGTGACGGGAAAGGGTTAAAGTGGGCCTTTTGAAGGTGGGAAAGACATGAAATGGCTAAGTGAGTTGCGGGAAAGGGCTAAGGTGGATAAGTGGGTGGTGGGATGGTTAGGATGAAGGATTAATGGCTAGGATTTGGTGTCTATAGATGTCCCTTTTTGTACAATGTTACGTGAAGCACAATATGGTGCAAAAATACAAGACACCTGCTTGGGTTATGGGCGCAGAAGCAACTTCTCTCTGTTGTTGGATTTGAGCACTCAATGTTGAAGAAAAAAATGAATAAAGAATTTTTGGAATTTTGCATAGCTTACCCCCTCAATTGGTGAATGATTTATGGATGAATCTCATGAGCCAATTGAAAATATGTGCAAATGATGAATGATGTGGTACCGTTTTTTCCCCAACGGTGAGAAGGGGGATGGTGTAAAATGTGATGTAATGCATACAATATGAATGATGTAAAATATGATACCATTTTTGCCCCAACGATGGAAAGGGGGTTGGTGTAAAATACCATGTGATTGTGGGTGATATGAATGATATAAAATGTGATACCATTTTTATCCCAATGATGGAAAGGGGGTTGGTGTAAAATACCATGTGATTGTAGATGATATGAATGATATAAAATGCGATACCATTTTTGCCCCAACGATTTAAAGGGGATTTTGTCAAGTGTAGATGTCATGATCATGTAAGATGTATCCCGTTGTAGGAGGATCAAAATCAATATTTTGGCTGCCCCAAATTTTGAGGTGATTCGATGTTGTTGAATAGTGTGCTCTTTTATGCCATTGATATGCAAGTATGATGATGTAGATAAAAAGAAAAAGAACCATGGTTGGCCTTCTAGTGACTATTTTGATAATTTCCATAATTGGAACCAATCATCCTAGCTAGTGCCTATCATTAGGTTCTTGAAAAAATGATGAAATTTGAGTGTTTGTTCATGTGTTAAGCCTCATGAACTAGGCCATCAATGACAACAATTATGCAAATTATTATTGGTAAGGTTTCACTCCAAAATGTGAAGTACACAAAGTTATTGTGATCTTTGATAATGAGATAATTGATTATCATCATGGTCAAGTGTCCCTAAGGTAGGCTATTCATCTTACCGAATTGCATGGATGCAAATCACTGTAATCGCCAAGTAGATAGAATAGACCACTAGATACGAGGTTCACTTGAATTTGTAGGTGATTTTTGATAAATGTTGTATGACATGATGGATGGATTGAGAGATAGTGATGGAAGAATGTTGGATGAATTAATGTTGTGATTTTGCTAAATGTAGAGTTGATTGATGTTTGATTTGTATTTTGTCCTTTTTTTAGTGATTCATTTTCCATGAAAATAAGATATTTATCAGTCAAATCAACTCAAATTTTCATGAAATTATGTTGGATGATGAAGAATATGATACAAAATAGTCAAATATTGGTTTTGTGAAAATTTGGATTTATTTGATGCATTTTGTGACTCGATTTGTGCATTTTAAAGATTTGATTTTTTCTCAAAAATTATGCATGCAAAACAATTTATGTTTTCACAAAATCTAATTTTATGATGTGCATGATGTGTGGGTGAAATTTAGTGCAATTTGGAGGAGGTAAGCTACTTTTTTTATCAACATTGTCTTCATGCCTTTTTTGGTGCCAGGTGCCCAGCGGCACCTACGACATCCTGTAGGTGCCCAGGTGCGCCTGGGTGTGCTTGTAGGCACCCAGGTGAGCTTGTAGACTATAGGTATAGGCATGCGCCTGAATGCACTAAGGAAAGATATAAATAATTTTATGAGTGAATCGTAAGGCTCACTTGTGCGTTTCAGATTTGATAAGTTGCATCTGAGGAGTGGAGTGGATTTTTGTGAGCTAAGTGAGGTTAGTGGAAATCTGCGTGGAAGCTATGGCAGTGGAGGGATCAAATGTTGCTGGTGGATTTGAGGCACAATTTTCTCTGGTAATTTTTAGAAACACTTTGTCTTTTGTGTAAAACTTTTTTTTTGAAATGGTGTTAAAAATAGAAAAATGTTTGTTGCTGCAGTTGAGGGAGATAGAGCCTCAACATCGCTTCTCTCCTCTTATTCCCGATATAAGGAAGAAGCTCACGGATGGGGATTGGGATATTTTGGGGAAGGTGGGCTTTGAGGGGGTGGCTAGTGATGAGTGGTTATTTATTACATATTTTTGTATCATAATCACTTCATTTACCTGATTAATTGATATGTTTATGAAAGTTATTATTAATAAAATGTGATTTACTAGCAAAAATGATCAATTATGGTAATCTAACATTTATGTGTGATTTATATCAAATTTTCCCGAGTTCTGAGTGAAATGCAGGGAAAAGCATGGATGATTGATAAAGAAATCACAGAACCTTTGGAATGCACCTCGGACGAGAAGAAGAACCATAGCAGTTCGGTAAACGATAGTAATTGATATTACTAAAACATATTACCGAAGCATATTACCGAAGCATATTACTGAAGTATATTACTGATAGTAGTTACTGAAGGTAACTACTGAAGGTAACTACTGAAAGTAATTACTAAAGGTAATTACTGAAGAACAATTACTGGAGGAAGTTACCAACAATTACTATTGACCAGGGATAACATAATCAAATGGACGACACATTACCATGGACGACAATAGATATCTTCTTGCTTCTCCATAATGGTTGTGAGAATATCTCCAGTTGATAAAGTTTTATAAAATATTTGTAATGATTTGATTTGCAAATTGTAAGACTGTTAAGACTTCCTGAAATAAAGGAAATAAAAGTCTTAGACAACCATCTTGCGAGTTAGTTAGACAGATAGTATCTTGATAAGATTTTATGTAGATGCCACTTGGACCAATAGGAATAATTATAAGTCCAAGTCAAAATAAATATTATTAGGTTTTAGATTATCTTTTGATCTACGTACAATCACCATTCCATAAATCAAGCATGACAAATACGTGGAAAAAGAAGTTGTTCATATTGTATTAATTTAGTATAAAAGTACATAGAAGACCTAGAAGAAGGTCTGGGTTGTTCTACGTTGTTCTACTCTGTTCTAGATTATTTTACAGTTGCATTTTATTCTGAGAAGCATGTACAGTTGAAACTCCAACAATAAAACAACATTTTCTTCAAATATGGTATTTTGTATCAATTTTGTAGCTTGTTTAATTTCTGTTTTGTAAATTGTAGAATTGTAACCTGCATTCACAGCATATGTACAAATATTAGTATGAATTATAAAACTTAGTTACTGATAAGGTAAACTAGGGGAGAAAGACTTACACTCCCACTTAGGAGGCAGGGCCCACTCCTAATAGACAGTCCCTGAGTTCTCTCGCCCTTGCATTAGATTAGGATTAGTTAGAATTGCATTCTAAATATATAAAATAAACATATTGCACGAGGATCCTCATATCATAAATTAGTTTCTCACACTTAGATTAAAATATTTCATAAATTAGTTTATAAAGTAATTGGTTGCATCAGTAAAATTACATCATTAGTAAAAGATAAATTGCATTTATTTATTAGATCTTGCATAATTCATCCTTGCATAATTTTTATATTTCTTTTTGTACACGTGTACGCATGAATTCTGGACTGGAAATTGAGCTAGACTTAGTATTAACTTCTGCGATATAATCTATACGGGATTGCTACTTTTTAAATCTAACCTTGATTTCCCTCGGATTGATAAAATTAAATGTAAGCTTCTACAGCCGATCATTTTGGCATCGTTTCCGGGGAAAGTAGCGTCGTAGTAGTTGGTCAAAAAAGTTGCTTGGCAGTGCAAAGCGAGTGGACTTACTTGTACGCATGAGATCATGTGGACACATGGGCCCTTGGTGTGCATACGAGTCAGAGTAGATATTTACGTAGATGGTACACATGAGACCTCCCTACTGTAGATAGGCTGCAAAGAGCCCCACCTTACGACGTTGCCAGGTTCATTTTTCATAAGGATTTCATGTTTTACTGCTTTCATAGATTAAATTTCAATTTTTGCAAATTTCTTGCTTTGGATAATTATTATTGTTAAACTAGTTAGGACCTATAAATAAAATTAGGAAGTAGGTGAACGCCGAAAGTAACACCCTATTTTTATTCTATAGGAAGTAGTTACATTGAGTGACACAATTGTAATGAAATCCTCCTATCCAAGAAACAATAAGAAGTTACCTTTTATTTCAGCAATTTTATTTTCACCTAATTATTACTAAAGTTAGTTGTATGGATTCATAGACCGTGGATCG
Source organism: Wollemia nobilis (assembly GCA_028583015.1). NCBI lineage: Eukaryota > Viridiplantae > Streptophyta > Pinopsida > Araucariales > Araucariaceae > Wollemia > Wollemia nobilis. Next base: position 1,068,236 of record JAQPPZ010002552.1, read on the forward strand.
CACTTAATTTTAGTAGCATTAGGTCATACTTTTCCCTAATTTTACTAAGTTTGGTTGTATGGATTCATTGACCGTGGATCGCACCTGAATTCAGTAGCATTAGGTTTTCCCTAATTTTGCTAAAATAGGTTGTATGGATTCATAGACCGTGGATCACATCTTATTTTAGTAAGCATTAGGTCTATTTAAAATTATACATATTTCTTTTCTTTTTCATTTTGTTAAAAGTAAAATTCTGAATTTTATATTTAAGCAAACAGTAGGATTGAAACAGAAAACAAAATCAAAACCCAAAATTAAAAAAAATATATATATTTCAAAAAGAGAAATTAAACAAATGGTTGAAAGTAGTCAGATTGAATTCATAGACCTTAGAAAATTTTTGATACAGCAAGAGGTTAATCTTCTTGTTGATCAAAATTTCATAACAACCAAACCAGAATGGGAAGCACTGTGTGAACGTGTTGACTCTATCAACGAAATATCAGAAGAACTTAAGAAGATAAAAAGGATTAATATAGCAAAAAATTTAAGGGTAAATCATCCTACACCTTATGATAACTTGGGAATAAGTTGTGAAAATTGGCTTTGGGATAGAAGAGCAATAGTAAATCCAACAATTTATCCTTGGAATCAATACCTTGAGGATTCCCTCACTATTCACAATTTTCTTGCAGAAATAGAAAAGAAAGAATTAGCCCTACAATACAACAAGAGATACTGTAAAATTCCTAGAGTTGTACATTTTAGAGAATTGTGCCAAGAATTACATTATGAACTACAGTTTGGAATTCCTGATCCTATCACAACTAAAGCTTATCTTGTTCAGCTGATTCAATTGTTGGTAGATTATTTTAGCTTTGAAGAGGAACATTTTATGACACCAGACCAACTTGATCCAATCAACGATATACATAAATTATTCAAAGAAGATTAGACATAGTGTTTAAAAAAATAAATATATATATAATAATAATAATATAATAAAAATAATAATAGGTTTAGATTATACATGAACAGACCTAGAGACTCTAAAGGAAGATTTATAAAAACTAATAAAATAGAAAAATCCCCAAGAGACTTTAGAAAACCTGGGATTTTTAAAATAGTAAAAACTGAGGCTACATCATCAACCAATCAAGCTGAAATCCTAGATCAAGATCCCAATACATATTTATTGTCCAATCCAGAATTTGACAACTACATAGACCCCTCTTCTATTTTTACTGAACCTATACCTGAACCAATTCTTGAATTCCTATATTCAGGAATGGTTGATGCACAAAGTGAAATAGGAGAAGAAAACCATGGAAATGAGAGACAAAGGCAAGAGAGACAAAGACAAGATCAGGGGGAAATTAGACAAAGAAAAATATTTCCTTTCCCAATCTTACATACAGAAGATGGAACAAGGGAACCTAAATCAATTTCTATTTCTGTATTGCCTACTTTTCATGGAAAACCCCATGAAGATCCTGATGCTTTTCTTTTTGAATTTGAAGTAGTATGTCAAGCTTATTTTTACACTACCAATGAGCAAAAGTTAAGATTATTTCCTTCTACTCTTAAAGATGCCGCTTTGAGATGGTTTATGGGTCTAGGAGAAGGAGTTTGTAATCATTGGGATGGAGAAAATGGATTAAAACAAATATTCCTTGAAAGATATCAAGATTATTGTAGAGTTAGGGATAAGAAAGCTGAGATTTTTCGTATGAATAAAAAAGAAGATGAATCTTTGGAAGATTATCTTGAGAGATTTCAATTTGTAGGATCTAGAATAAATATAGATCTTGAAGAAGAAGTCCTAAAAGAACTTTTTCTGAAAGGTTTAAAGGAAGATGTTCTTGAAATTTTAAATCTTATGGCAAAAGGAGATATTCATTCTATATCACTTGAGGAGATTGTAAATATTTGTAGGAACTATTCAAGAAATAAACCTTTGAGAGGTAATAAATACACATCTACAGGAGTAGGAGTGACAAGAGCTGAAATTGGAAATATGTTGGAAGGCTTAAAAATTGATTTGTTGAGTAATTTCACCTCATATTTGGACTTAATGGATAAAAATACAAAGGATAGTGAAGAAATTTACTGCCATAGATGTAGGAAAAAGCACAATTCAAGAGAATGTCCTCTCAACATAACAAATATCTCCAATATTTCTGCTTGTTGCCAAATTTGTGATAAAGATCATAAAACTAAAAAATGTAAATATATCTCCGTTGTTAAAGCTGCCATAAAAGAACCAGAAGTAGAAGAGGCAGAAGATGTTTATTTTGTTGCTCAAAGATGAAATGGTCCATTTAATGGCCCATCAAATTGGTCAAACCCTAGTTATCCCAACCAACAAAGACCTAACCAATGGTCCAATACACCAAACTGGACAAATTGGAATTCTTACAACCAAGATTGGAATATACCCCCATGGGCTCAATTTATGGCTAACTCTTATGGAGGACAATCCCCATGGAATCAAGGAACACAAAATCAAAACATGCCTGGTTGGAATAATCAAGGTGGCACCAATTGGTCTCCAAATACAATGCAACAACAAAATTCTCAAAATCAATTTAGGGGACAAAATACTCAAAACCCACCTCAAAATAGACTTCTACCACCTCCCAACAATAATAATAATCTGCCTAAGCAATTACCTCTTCCAGCTCAACCAGTTCCTAACCCTAATAACAATAAAAATGTCCAACAAGTCTATGAAACAAATGAAACATGTTCTATATCTATAGAACCATGTCAACAAATTCAATTAAGATCAGGAAAGGTGTTGGAAGATAATGTCACTCTCACAAAATCTGATGATCCTATTGAAAACTTGGTTGAAAATGAAAATGACAACAAGAAGGAAACAAAAAATCAACAGGAAAATATTCCAACCAAACAACAAGAAATCCAAACAAGTAAGGAAATAGAAGTACCATTTCCTCAAAGACTGGCAATACCAAAGGAACCATCTAAGCCAACCTTTAATTTTCTTCAAGAAATAGAAGGTGTTACTATAAAAATTCCTTTATTACAAGCTATCAAGGATATACCCATTTATTCTAAACTTATCAAAAATATATGTTCAAAGAATAAAAAGAAGAATGAATTTCAAACTATTCAAGTCATCGGACAATTATCTGAGATGATGATAGGAGATAGGTCAGTACCCAAATATACAGATCCTGGAATACCTATACTCACTGTGCATATTGGAAATATAACCTTACAAAATGTTTTGGTTGATTTAGGAGCTGCTATTAATGTTATGACCAAAGAAACAACAGAATCCTTAGGGATACAAAAACTACAATTAACTTCTATTGTGCTTCAACTGGCTGATAGATCTACTATTAAGCCAGAAGGAAAATTAGAAGACATTATGGTCTCAGTAAGTTCATGGGAATACCCGGTAGACTTCATAGTCTTACAACCCAAAAAGAAATTAGGGGGACATCCCTTAATTTTAGGGCGACCATGGCTTGCAATAACTGATGCCTACATTAGTTGTAGATCAAGAAACATGACTATTTCTAATGGCAAGAATACAAAAGATCTTAGTTTATTCCCTGAATCACTAATAGAAGAAGAAAAACAATTGTGGTATGATTTTCCTCATGAATATGATGATATCCAAACTCTATCAGTTAATGTTCTAATTGAAGAACTTGAACAAGAAGTTGAGGGACCTTTACCATTATTGTTAGAAAATCAACAAGAAGAACAAGGTCAAGACAATAGTTATTTATCTGAATCTTCTATTTATGAAACAAGCACAAGTCAATCTCAAATGGAACCATATGGTTATGATTTGAATATTTTTGAACATGAAGTAAATGGAATAGATGCAAATACAAAAAAATGTAAACAAATAGATATTATACCTGGAAGAACTCTTAACATCAATAATGAACTCCTGAGCATACAAGAGTCGCAATTGGTAGATATGCTTAAAAAGCATCAATCAACATTTGCATGGAACTACGAAGACATGAAGGGTATCCACCCGAACGTATGTACTCATCGAATATTTATTCAAGAAGGTTGTAATCCTGTAAGACAACCCCAAAGATGATTAAATCCAGCTATGAAAGAAATAGTTAAAGAAGAAATCATTAAACTCTTAAATGCAGGATTTATATACCCAATTTCAGACAGCCAATGGGTATCACCTTTGGTGATAGTCCCTAAAAAGAATGGTAAATGGAGAATTTGTGTTGATTATAGAGAATTGAACAAAGTAACCAAGAAATATTATTTTCCCTTACCATTTATTGATCAAGTCCTAGATACCTTGGCTGGAAAGAAATATTTCTGTTTTCTAGATGGTTTTAGTGGGTATAATCAAATCTCCATAGCTGAGGAAGATCAAGAAAAAACAACTTTCACATGTCCTGTAGGAACTTATGCTTATAATGTTCTACCTTTTGGATTATGTAATGCACCTACAACTTTTCAAAGAGTTGTGTTGGCTATCTTTGCTGATTTAACAAATGAATGCGTGGAAGTTTATATGGATGACTTTACAATATATGGTACTACTTTTGAAGAAACTTTATTAGGATTGCAAAAAGTTTTAATAAGATGTCAAGAGCAAAATCTCTCTCTAAGTCATGAAAAGTGTTTTATGATGATGCAAGGTGGCATTGTTCTAGGACATTATATATCACAATATGGTGTTAAAGTAGACCCTGCAAAAATTCAAGTTATTCAAACTCTTCAACCTCCAAAGACACAAACCGAGGTGAGAAGTTTCTTAGGACACGCAGGATATTATCGTAGATTTATTAAATATTTCAGTAAAGTTGCTACTCCTATGCTTAAGCTCTTAACTAAAGACAGTGAATTCAATTGGACAAATGCATGTCAAAAAGCCTTTGACGAAATAAAAGAAATATTGACTACTGCTCCAATTTTAAGAGGACCAAATTGGGAATTACCATTCCACATACATTGTGATGCTTCAGGTTATGCAATAGGAGCAATATTGCAACAAATAGAAAATAAAATACCTTATGCTATCTATTATGTAAGCAAAAATTTGCATGGAGCTGAACTTAATTACACTGTTACAGAAAAATAATTTTTAGTTGTAGTTCATGCTCTCAATAAGTTTAAACATTACATAACAGGGTATGAAGTATTTATTCACACTGATCATTCTGCTATTAGATACCTAATGAATAAAGCAACAGTAGGTAGTAGAGTGATTAGATGGCTTCTTTTATTACAAGAATTCAATGTCACAATTATAGATAAAGCAGGAAAGGATAATGTTATTGCTGATAATTTATCTCGCATGCAAATATTTGATGATAATGAATTAATACCTGATAATTTTCCAGATGAACATTTATTTGCTCTTTCTATTTTTACCCCTTGGTATGCTGATATTGTAAATTATTTAGTAACAGGAAAAACACCTCAACATTTTACACCTCATGAACGAAGGAAATTAATACATCAAAGTATTTCTTTTACATGGATTCATGGAAATTTATTTAAAAGATGTCCAGATCAAATAATTAGAAGATGTGTACAGGAAAATGATGTATATGATATTATTAGGGCAGCACATGAAGAACCTTGTGGAGGTCATTATGCCACCCAAAGAACAGTTAGCAAAATACTTCGAACTAGGTAATTTTGGCCTACTATGAATAAGGATGCTCATCGATTTATTGATAGATGTGATGCTTGTCAAAGAGCTAGCAAACCCACACCCTCTATGGAAATGCCTTTGGTTCCACAAATAGCTCTTGAACCATTTGAAAAATGGGGAATTGATTTTTTTGGACCTATAGACCCTCCGAGTAATGGTAATAAACACATACTTGTATGTACGGATTATGTTACCAAGTGGGCTGAAGTTAAAGCTCTCCCACGAGCTCAAGCTGAACTAGTAGCTGATTTTCTTTATGAAAACATAATGCAACGCTTTGGAGCACCAAGAGAATTAGTTTCAGATCATGGACCTCAATTTACCTCCAATGTGATTGATTATTTTGTTAACATCTATCAAATAAAACACAAGAAAACCTCACCATATCACCCTCAAGCTAATGGACAAGTAGAAGTTACAAACAGAGAACTTGAAAAGATTATTACAAAAACCGTAACTATTAATAGGGGTGATTGGAATGAGAGATTAAAAGAAGTTGTATGGGCATATAATACAACTTGGAAAACTACCACAGGTTTATCACCATATGAAATGGTTTATGGAAAACAAGCCATCATGCCCATTGAATTTGAAATAGAAACATTACGCACATCAGTACAACTCGACATGAATTTGGATAATGCACAAAAAGAAAGGTTGGAAAAGTTAAATATTTTGGATGAAAGAAGATTAGAAGCCTTGCATAGAACAGAACTAACTCAACAACAACGTAAGAAATGGCATGATAAGCACATTGTACCACGTACATTTCAATCAGGAGATTGGGCCTTGTTATTTGATTCTCGATACCAAGATTTTCAAGGTAAACTAAGAACAAGATGGCTAGGACCCTATGAAATTGAGGAAATATTTGGAAACGGTACAGTTAAGCTTAAGCCTATAGATGATTCAACAAGAAAATTACTAGTAAATGGCCATAGGCTTAAACTTTATAAGAAGCCATTATCTAAGGAAGAATTCCTACATCAATTTAAAAAACATACTGATTTGCAATATATTTCTGAACTACAATCAACTACTATTCAATAGATTCTCTTTTTGAAAAAGAAAAAAATATGTATGTACATATTTATACATATACATTTATACATATACATATACATATATACATAATAATGTAAATATTATATCAAAATAAAAATGATTTTGCTTCCTTTATTTCATCATGAAGTATCTACATTTCTTTTTATTTTTCAGTCTTCAAAGTTTTTCAAGAAAATTCTTTATTTCAAACTTTGTAGAGAAATGATGACCACATGATATATAGTACCTTGTTGCTAGATGAAATCTAAGTATTTTTCAAATATTCAAATTCTATCTGGTATATTGAACAAAATTCTCATTGAAAATAGAACAAATATTTTGAAATGTTATAAGTAACTTCTAGATGATTAAGTTTTCTCTTTTAACCACACACACAAACACATTTAAAAGACATTGTGACGTTTTGGAAAATTAACTCATGTATTATATTTGCCATAAGTGAAACGTTTCCCTTGCTCATCTATTTATACGCATGGTCTAGATTACTAACGAATTGGCAAAAGGACAAGCTCGCCCTATCCCATAAAAAAAAAAGAGAAGAAAAAAGAGAAAAATTCCCTTGCTCCTCATCTAATCGAGCAAGTATCCCCTAAATTCTTGTTCTCTATAAAATAAACAAGAATCCTACAAAGAAAAATATATACTCTTGCTTCTCCTCTAAATAAGCAAGAAGCTCAAAAAACATTACAAAATCCCTTGCTAAGCAAGTATCCCAAATAAAGTCTAAAAAAAAGGGGGCAAAAAGAGCTTGAATCCCTGGAATTCTTAGTATTTCAAATACCATGGGATATTCTTTATCAAGATATCCTTACGTATTAGCAATAAGTCTGGACAAGACCTCTAGATGCTTATAAGATCAGCTAGCTTTTGGCATTTATAATCCTTGTTGTTTTTTAACCTTACTCATAATGGGGAATGAATCTTCACTGCACACACAAGTTGGTTTTGGAGGAAAACTTGAACATACTAGGATAACTTTAACACTAAACTGATTTGTGATAGAAGTAAATGGAGTTTATTTCAATATACCTAGAATATTGTTTGATGACCTTGAAGACTCAACTTAGACACATCATATGCAAAGCCCAATAGTGAAACATTAAGACAGTACTATGCTTTCAAAATTTTCTACAAAAACATGGCTTATACCTATTATAAGTTCCTTTCTAAAGCCTTAGTATTATCCATGTTTTCTAGATGACTGACAATAGAAACTTCTTAATGACATACATGAAGCATAATCTCAAAAACTTATACATCCACCCCATATCTAACAATAATCCTATACATAAATAAATAAGTACTTTCCCTTTGTTTTGGCTATATAGCCAAAATTAAAGTTTGGGGGAGGGAATAAGTAAAAATGTATGTAGCTTATAATATAGTTTGGGGGAAGAAAATAAAAAATATATATTTCTAATAATGGTTTTTGTAGATGCCTTTCGTAAATATCTTTCGTAAGTACCTTCCGTAAGTGCCTTTCGTAAGTGTCTTCATAAGAGCCTTCTGTAAGTATTTTTCGTAAATATCTTATGTAAGTAGTTTCTGTAAGTATGTTCCGTAAACATCTTATGTAAGTAGTTTCTATAAGTATGTTCCGTAAGCATCTTATGTAAGTAGTTTATGTAAGTATTCTCCATAGAGACCTTCTGTAAAATAATATTTGTTTTCGTAATACTTTGTAATTCATTTTAATAATTATTATTTATAAAATATAATATTATATTATTTATTTAAATTTTAATCAAATAATCATAAAATAAACATTTTTATAACACATATTAAATATATATAACTTAATATATTTTATATAACCATAATATATTATATAATAAATATTAATATTATATTTAATATATATTATAACATATATTATAACATATATTATAACACGATATATATTTAGATATATTATATTATAGATATATATTATAACATTATACATATACACATTATCCCAATTTAATAACACAATAAAACCTATATAGTTATCGCAACTACAAAGGAAGGTGGTGTAAATTACACAAGCTACATGTCAAATTCTAATACCTGATCGCTTATACGCATGCAGAGCACATACTTGAACCATTGATCTTGTAACTTACGATCAACAGACTACTATTTCATCATTTCATGTTTATTTTTCACCGACCAATGGAATGCAAGAACGCGGATACGATCTCTCCACCGTTGATTACATGGAAGATCTACGGTCACAAATTAACCAGAACAAACACAAAGGCATATTTAATTATAACTTTATCACCGTCGATTGTAGGGTTAGGCGGGTTGACGAACAACCTACGTCATCGATCAAGTCGTGCTTAAACTCAATTTTCGCATCATCGATTTAACTTATTTATATTAGGGTAAATCCTCCATCGATGATTAAAAGCTAGATAAAACCTCCACCGTCGATCATAGCTCAGGGTAAAAGTCGATGAAAATTTAGGGTAAAAGGTGGCCAGAGTTTTCACCGTCGAGCATTCACTTCTATTTCTCGACGCTGCATGTGGCCATGCAGACGAAAGTTACTAAAATTCTTACCAGTCTCTACCAAAAATCTTAAGATTTCTTGCAATTTGATTGATGTATTCTAGTTTTACACCCCACAATTCTCTGTATTCGGATAAACTATGGAGGCCGGTAACAAAAAGGTGACCAAAAGCTAATTACGTAAGGTGGCCAAGCCCTTTTCCTCTGCGATTGCGATAGGCGACAGGTAAAATCACTTTCTTTTTCTTTATTACTTTTCTATTTTCTTTATCATTAAAAAAAGATTTCCTATTCATAATTAGGATTCTCTAAGGATTAGGCAAAATATATTTATATTTTTTTTCTTCCAAGCAAATTCGGAATCTGTCATTAGGGTTTCTACGAAAATCTTAATTAAAAAATAATATTTAGGGCATAGTTTCTATTTTAGCCCTAAAATTGTTCAAAATTTTTGAATTATTTAAAAGCCCTAAAATTTTTTTCCTGAAACTTCTTGAAAACCCTAAAATTATTTGGGGGAAAATGAAAATTTTGAACTTTCTACTTGAAAATTTGTTCTTTTGACAAAATTTTCTTTATTTTTGGGCAAAATTCGATTATAATTTTGGGAAATTTTTGAAGAAATGCATGAATTCTCTAAATTTAGGACAAATTCACAGACAATTTGCTTGAAATTCTTTATTCTATACTAAATTAGCAAATTTCTTTTAGAAAAATGTGAAATTCTTAATTTAGATTTATAATTAGTTGTTTTAGGTAAAAATTTAGGTAAATTCCTTAAATTAATTAGGGATTATCTGATAATCCGTTATTCTCTGGTAAAATTAAGCCTTGTTTATAAAAATAAAATAGAAAATACATTCTAGGGTTCATTTTCCTGAATTAAAAAATATATATTTGTTTGGTTTAGTTAATTTGTAAGAATTATAGATTATGTATTGTATACCTTTCTCATACATTATGTATATTTTATGTAATTCCACCTTCTGTACATTTTACATTTTTTTTATATCTTTTCCTATAAAGTTGTACTATGTATATCATTCCCTATATATTCTTGGTATTAGCATAAAAAAAAACTCATAAAAATATATATATACAAAATAATAATAATAATAAAAAAAGGGTTATATATATAAAAAATGGATTCTTGCTGGCCTCTAAAACAAATTATGTGTCTTCAAATATTGCAGGATCTCTGTGACCACAATGCCTAAACCGGTATTTCAAAAACGTAGTGAACCATCCTCTGTTGACACACAAAGTCCGAGTGACTCTGTGATTTAATTATTTGAAAATGCTCACTGGTGGGAGGCACTTACTAAATTTAAAGGTCACGATGAAGGGGTAGCAAGACAGTTTATTTTAAATTGTAACCCTGATACAATGATCACCAATGTTGGAGGTTTGCAATTAACGTTAAACCCAAGTCTGATTTCTGAAATTTTAAACTTACCTGAGGTTGGTGCACTGTTTTATAAGAACTCAAAAAGCGTCACTCAGTTGGTAAAAAATTTGATGAAAAATGCACAATTTTAAGGGATAAAGAAGGGTCAATTAAGGGGATTGCAACCTCTACGCTCCCTCTTCTTTGGCAGGAGGCAGTTGTCCTCATTATCAAAATTTTCACTATCGAAGGATGAATGTCCATTCTGTTAGCCTATCATATTCGAATGTTGCTTAATTTGAAATATCCTGACAAAGACGACTGTGTTATTAATCTTCCCTATTTCCTGTTTCAGTCATTGAAATCAACGGTTCTAAGGGTTAAACCAAAAGCTCCTAAGGAAAAACCTAAGCTACACTTGATTTCTCACCATGGTCTGATTAAGTTAATTATCTTGAAAAAGGCTCATGAAGTAAAAGTATCTTGGAGCCGAATTGTGGAAGAATCCAATGTACCTGAATATTCAAAGTCTTCTGAATCCGAAGATGATCAATCTCTAGAAGAAGATGACTCTGACAACCATGATGAAGAACCTGAAAGCCCGAAGAAAAAATGTAAAGATATGAGATTTAAAATTCAACCTAGAAAGCAAACAAAAATTATAGAAGATTCTGAAGATAAACAAGAGCCAGAATTACCTGTAAATGAAACTGTTGTAGAAACCCTGTCATATCTCAAAGCACAAAACACAGTTCTTCAAATGAAAATTGACAGGTTAAGAGAAGATTTTACAGAACAGTATAAAATTGTACAGCATGCTCTTTCTGTTCAATTTGAATTAATTAAACAACTTTCTGTGGATAAGACTACGAGACCTGTGGACTCTGTCAACCGACCGCCACCTATTGAAACTTCCCCACCTAAAAGTTCTACCTCTGGGAAAAAGCCTAAGAAATCGGTCAATTTTAGTAAAAAGATATCTACTAATAAATTAATTGACTTTTCAAAGGTTCTTGAAGAGGATAGTTCCCAGCAAATTCATAATTTTTCTCAACAACATCAATCTATAAAATCGAATGTGCCAACTAATACAGGGAATGCATTAAAAGGCCTTGCCCTGAATGTAGGGATGCCTTTGGAAGATGATCTGATGGTACATAATGAAGAACTCCATTCTTCACAAGTAAAGGATGCAGAGCAGAAGGGAAGTGATCAGGAGGTCGAACATATTAAGACGATTATGGTGGAGACGCCGTTACAGCCACTGTAGTATCTGTAGACCAGAGATCTAAGGGACAGGTACAACAAGTTAAAAAGGAACGAAAACTACCGGGAACAAGACCCCGATCTTCTAGAATTTCTTCTAGACTCTTATCGCAACAGGCTCAAAAATAGTAAAATAGTGACAAAGAACTTTTATAAAAATCAGACTTATATTTTTTATATATCTTTCATTTTTGTATGATATTGGAAACAATTTATTTGTATATTTGTATATAAATGGATGGATAGTTAGTACTTGCAAAAGACAAAAATATTTTCTTTGCTATATTATATTTCGTTTTTATTAGTTATGATTATTTTATGTGTTTTTTAGAGAAAAATATATATAAGTCTATATATTTATGCAGAGTGTTATGATTTTAATATATATTCTTCTGGAGATTATTATGGTTCTGATTAGATTACTGTATTTTGATTACTATACAGAAAATAGATTATGGATCTGATTTTTTATTTGATTAGAAAATAAATATTCAGATTATTATACATCTATTTTTGTGTGTGAACTGTCTTGAAATTCTGACACAAAAATATGCATGTTTTTCTGATTATAATGTTACTTTTCTGAATAAGCAATGCATGTATAAAACTGTTATTTCCCTTGTATTTACATTTTTCTGTATGCATGAGGACATGCATAAACTTCAGTTTGGGGGAATGATGAGTGGTTATTTATTACATATTTTTGTATCAGAATCACTTCATTTACCTGATTAATTGATATGTTTATGAAAGTTATTATTAATAAAATGTGATTTACTAGCAAAAATGATCAATTATGGTAATCTAACATTTATGTGTGATTTATATCAAATTTTCCCGAGTTTTGAGTGAAATGCAGGGAAAAGCATGGATGATTGATAAAGAAATCATAGAACCTTTGGAATGCACCTCGGACGAGAAGAAGAACCATAGCAATTCGGTAAACGATAGTAATTGATATTACTAAAACATATTACCGAAGCATATTACCAAAGCATATTACTGAAGTATATTACTGACAGTAGTTACTGAAGGTAACTACTGAAAGTAATTACTAAAGGTAATTACTGAAGAACAATTACTAGAGGAAGTTACCAACAATTACTATTGATCGGGGATAACATAATCAAATGGATGACACATTACCATGGATGGCAATAGATATCTTCTTGCTTCTCCATAATGGCTACGAGAATATCTCCAGTTGATAAAGTTTTATAAAATATTTGTAATGATTTGATTTGCAAATTGTAAGACTGTTAAGACTTCCTGAAATAAAGGAAATAAAAGTCTTAGACAACCATCTTGCGAGTTAGTTAGACAGATAGTATCTTGATAAGATTTTATGTAGATGCCACTTGGACCAATAGGAATAATTATAAGTCCAAGTCAAAATAAATATTATTAGGTTTTAGATTATCTTTTGATCTACGTACAGTCACCATTCCACAAATCAAGCATGACAAATACGTGGAAAAAGAAGTTGTTCATATTGTATTAATTTAGTATAAAAGTACATAGAAGACCTAGAAGAAGGTCTGGGTTGTTCTGCATTGTTCTACTCTGTTCTGGATTATTTTATAGTTGCAGTTTATTCTGAGAAGCATGTACAGTTGAAACTCCAGCAATAAAACAACATTTTCTTCAAATATGGTATTCTGTATCAATTTTGTAGCTTGTTTAACTTTTGTTTTGTAAATTGTAGAATTGTAACCTGCATTCACAACATATGTACAAATATTAGTATGAATTATAAAACTTAGTTACTGATAAGGTAAACTAGGGGAGAAAGACTTACACTGCCACTTAGGAGGCAGGGCCCACTCCTAATAGACAGTCCCTGAGTTCTCTCACCCTTGCATTAGATTAGGATTAGTTAGAATTGCATTCTAAATATATAAAATAAACATATTGCACGAGGATCCTCATATCATAAATTAGTTTCTCACACTTAGATTAAAATATTTCATAAATTAGTTTATAAAGTAATTGGTTGCATCAATAAAATTACATCATTAGTAAAAGATAAATTGCATTTATTTATTAGATCTTGCATAATTCATCCTTGCATAATTTTTATATTTCTTTTTGTACACGTGTACGCATGAATTCTGGACTGGAAATTGAGCTAGACTTAGTATTAACTTCTGCGATATAATCTATACGGGATTGCTACTTTTTAAATCTAACCTTGATTTCCCTCGGATTGATAAAATTAAATGTAAGCTTCTACAACCGATCAGCTAGGTTGGATGTTGTGAGGGAAGATGATGGGTATCTCTCATCATTGATAGAGAGATGGGATTCTAACAGGGGGACCTTCTAGATACCGACTAGGGAGGCTACTGTCACTCTTGAGGATGTATATCACATCCTCAAGGTGCCAGTAGAATGGGAAAAGGTGGTGGTTGGGCATGACAAGAAGGTTGAGATGGAGAAGATGTTTGGGGAACAATGGTGGGATGCGCATATGGGAGATGGAGGGATATGCTATCTAAGCATGTACAAGGCAAAGGAGTTGGATTCACTCCTAGCCTTGATCATGTTCGTGCTAGTGAACATAGTGCTACCTAATAGCACTAGTTGTAGGTTCCCTTGGAACCTATTGGGGTTGGTGAGTGATCTACTCATCGACCCAAGGGGATATGCATGGGCTTCTACGTTATTGGCGTAGTTATACTAGGAGCTTTATGAGATAACATGGAGAGGGAGGAAGGGTATTAGGTGCAGCTTCCTCCTACAGTGTTGAGCTTGGGAGAATTTTAGTGTGGCTCGACCAGAGGGGTTTCTATGCCAAGCATGGCAGATGAGGGAGCCCTATGCTAGGCGATGAGAAGTGGCGAAGGAGGTGTAGATGAGTCATGAGGTTCATACTAGCCAGTGGTATAGGGATATGTGGTCGGGGTTGACTCAGGTTGACATGATATGGAGGTCATGGTGAGGAGCCCAGTGGGATGGTGATGAGGAGCAGCTACATTGGGTGAGGCAGGCTCAGTGGTTGGTTGGTAGAAGGGATGAGGAGGTGAAGTTCTTCCAGTACTCATAGGTGTTGAGGCAGTTCGGCTTGCCTTAGGGTGTTCCAGATGATCCAGTGTTGTACCGACATCGACAATATGAGATGGGGCTTCCATGTACGGAGCCCTAGTAGGTTCATATGGATTACAATGAGTGGCTAGAGGTCTCTGATGTAGATGATGTTGGGGTGACTCTAGAGTATGTAGCTTGGTTTGGTCCCCAAACAGTATGGGTACCCAAGGTGGTGGGTAACGATGTGACAGTTGTAGGGTCGAGGATGACTTTGAAGAGGATGAGGCCTCAGCAATCAGTGAGTCGAAGGTGGCTGAGGGGAGCAGCCCATTAGGCTATTGAGTTGGAGGTGGTAGATGAGGAGAAGGAGGATGATGAGGAGATGGATGAGATATCCTAGGTGGCTAGGCTTCGGGCTAAGTTGGAGCAGCTTCATGAGGAGCAAGAGACTACTCTTGAGTCTCATAGGGAGGCCTTAGCTACTATAGCATAGATGGAGGTAGAGTGGGTGAAAGTTGGGGTTGGTGATTAGGAGATAGTCACGAGGCTTCAAGTAGAGAGTTTGAATAGAGAGAAGCATCATCATCTTAACCTACGACAACTATGTGCTAGCGAGGCCTATGCACACTCCTTGGAGGATGTGTGTATGGCTAATCACATTCCTTTTCCAGATCCTCCATCTTCATCTAGGACTGAGTCATCGAGGCATACATCATTTAGTTCTAGGTCTAGGGCTCCTACTAGGTCTTAGGGGTCCACTCATAGGTATTATCTTAGTGCTTAGATGCACTTTTGTATATGAGCCTTGGTGTTCCATTGTAGCCTTTATGGCATTCATTGTACATATGGCTTTTTATATATTTGTGTTATCCTTTGTGTGAATGCTTTTATGTTTATGTGATGCATGTTTTATGAAAATGTTTTTATGCTTTTCTTATGCATGACTAATTCCAACTAATCATGGTGTGTATGCATAGTGTTATGGATAATTAATGTAAGCTAACGATGATGTGTATGTGTAGTGAATGGTGTGTATATGGATGATTAATGCAAGCTAAATGGCATGTATGTGAATGCAAACTATATGAGAGGAATGCATGATGTTATAATGATCATTTTTAGTTTAGAATTTTTTTGGCCATTTTTGTTCATTGTTTTGCAATCGAGGGTACCCAACTTTGATGGCTTTATGCGGGTTGATTTATGATGCAGACATGGACGCTAACATGGAAGAAGATATGGATGTTGATATGGAAGAATATATGGATGTTGATATGGAATACTAAAATATTTTCAAAGACTCAAACAGACTAGTACTATCAACCAAACTCACTTAAGTTTTTCTAACTTTCTTTAGGACCAATGTGTGTGCAAGTGAAGTTCATGTACCAAATCTTTAGTATAACAATGATCCTAGACAATCAAGCACCAATGTGTATGCATGTGAAGTTCATTAACCCATTATGAGTAAATTGGGTGTGACCTATTATGGGATGGACCAAGAAGCTAGCTTGCCTGTGTGTGCGATCAGAGATCTCCCTTTTTAGAAGAGAGACATGTCACCCCGTATGAACGTAATCCACTGCCAGTCAAGCATCTATAGCCCTGATGGAGACTCACTCCATAGTCTAATGATCTAATCTTTTAGGTCTTGGGGATGACTACATATCTTTCTGAGGTAAATGTAGTACGATCCTTATAGCTTTAGGAATTTGTGGTGTGTGTGTAGAATTTGTTAACTTTGGATAGAGCTTTGGGGAGTCGGATTCTCACCCAAAGATTGATGAATGTGTATTTTATTGTTAATAAGGATTTTGGTTATGACTTCCCTCAAACAGTTTCCAAAATTGTAGATAGGTTCATCATCCCATTGTTTTAAATAATAGATACTTAATAATGAGAGCTTCTTTCGAATGTTTAGGACAAAATGTTCCAATAATTGATCCATCAGTTGATTAAAAGTGTAAATACTGTGTGTTGGTAACTGATTGAACCATTCTATGGTGTCTCCCCCTAATGTTTGAGGAAAATTTTAGAGCATGAGGGCATCATCAGTTTGAATTCAAAAACATGTGTGAAAAAATGAGCTCACATGCTCCTTAGGGTCCTCGGTTCTCCTATATTTATCAAACTTCGCTAGTGTGAGGTTTGCCGGATATGGCGGTGATGGTACCGAAGGATGAATTGGTTGGTGAATCAATTGACTTAAGGTCAATTTCTAGCTTGGCATGCCAAGGATATTTTGCATCAACTGATCAATCTATTTTTGCATGGCTTGTATCCTAATATATTCCCTAGGAATTTGGAAGCCTTGGATTACCTAATGATTGGGAGTCGAACTAGAAGAAGAATGTTGTGAAGTGATTAGCCAATTTTTATGGAATGAATTGGTTTGAACATGGAGTGAAGATTGATGAATGAAAGAAGGAGATGATTGATGAGGGGGATGTTGGAAGAATTGGTTGAGAGGTGGCTAGAAAAAATGGTAATTGGATGGGTTGGGGTGTGAATTGGTGGAGGATTGGGGATGGAAACCACCAAATATTAAGATACCCATGTTAGATTTTGGTTGGTTATGATGGGTTGGGTTGGAATTATTTGTATTACAAGGTCTACCTGAACTTGTTGCTTATATTTTCGAAGTTGTGAGAGCAATTTGTTTGCTTAGCCTGATATATCCTGTAACTCTTGTTCAAACATGTTTAACATTTACATGGTTGCGACTGGATTGAAAGATGAAGGAAGTGAAGGAGATAGATTAGAAGACATGGTCATGGCACAAGTTACACTTGATGTGGCAACTTGGGAGGTTGGGGATTGTGAGGCAGCATTCAGATACTCCTCATACAAGGGATTGGAATAGGTTTGGATATGGCTAGATGAAGGGTAAGTGTTAAAAATACTTGTGTTTTGTACTGGGCTAGAAGAAGAAGGTATACCATATTCATAGGTAGAATTATGATATCCTTGGGTGGTGGTGGATAAACAAGTTGTAGCCAAGTCTGGTTGTTCAACACAGTCTTGACTAAGGGGCTCAAGAACATAGAGGCCTTGTAGATATCTTGTACCTTGCCCATGTCTATGTGGATGGTAGGCTTCTCAATGTTATGTGGAAGGGATCCTACTTGTGGTAGGGATAGATAAGGGTTTGCCACCAAAGTAGTGGGGGGATTGGATGTGGTTTCCATTAAGTTATTTTGATTTATTAATTTATTTTTATTTTGTGTTAATACCATAAAGTAACTAAATCAAAACTTAGAACTGTCAAAATAAACACCAAAAAATGAAGCTAGTACAAAATTGAAAATGAAAAGAAACAATCAATGCTAGGTTTTGACCTTGTGTCTTACCTCATTCATTAATTATTTTCTCCATTAATGTGTATTCCTTTTAGAATGATAGTTTTGTGTGTTTTGATGTTCTAATATTTCTTAATAAAAACAAAGGTAAAAACTAAGGTTGGCTAGGACAATGAGATTCTTG
Organism: Wollemia nobilis; assembly: GCA_028583015.1. Taxonomy (NCBI): domain Eukaryota; kingdom Viridiplantae; phylum Streptophyta; class Pinopsida; order Araucariales; family Araucariaceae; genus Wollemia; species Wollemia nobilis. Next base: position 1,086,619 of record JAQPPZ010002552.1, read on the forward strand.
TTGGTAATGACCTCCAAAAAGTTTGCTCGGGGGTAATCCTATGGTGTCTAGGGCAGATATTGGTGGATGGAAATGATGACCATGGTCAAAAAATCTCAAGCAATGGTTGGTTATGAAATCCAGCCACTACTATTTTAGAATGAAACATGCAGTGTGTGATTGATTCTTTAAATTTCCTATTCTTTATTGTGTTCAAACAATGCTAAATATTACCAATTTTACTCATCTAAATCATAAGCCAATATCAAAACACAAATTTCACCTAAAGAGCGTGAAGTACACCGCTCAAGACTCCCTATCTAAATAGCAACCGAAGGGTTCGTCCACCTCTCTGCCAAAGGAGTCACCCTAGGGTAGGATTAATTTTTGCATCTAAATACTATTCCTATTTAGATATGCAAAATAAAGCAGTCTTTAACTCCTAAAAATGTAGATTCTAATAATGCTCTTTAGTTTCACATGCAAACAAAATATGCAAGCAATCACTCGAATTTGCAGATTTTAAAATAGAAAATTTAAACTATGTGAATGTATGCACGAAAAACCCTAAATGCAATCTACTATGAATTATTTTCAAAATTTCTTAGTTTGTATTCATTTTATATTCAGAATCTAAAGAATCATGCAGAAAAATAGATTACATAAATTAAAAATTTGAAACAGGGGCTATGGGACTTACTCAGAAGCCTACGCTCTGTTTCAACTTGTCACCATGCACAATTGGGCACCTGTGTAGGTGCAAAAGAGTTTCTATGATGATTAGCAGGTGCAGAAGAGCGCCTGCACATCTTCTACAACCATTACAGGATTCTTCATAAACCCTAATCGATGGAATTGGTAAAGTTTTTGCTTTTGAAAAACCTATAACAAACAGAAACGAAATAAAATCAACAAAGTAAACCAAATTAATAAATGAAAACCTTGTGGAGTCCCACCATGATTGCCATTTGTAGAGCTAAAAATACAACACTATGCAAGTAATAAATGAATCAACTCAAAGAGACAAATAATTGCACAAAATAGAATATATTTCAATAAATGGGGGAACTAAAAAACTGTGTTACAATTACTCTACCTTTACAGAGTTTATTTGATACAATAGATACAATTTTCCAGGGTTCTCCGAAACCCTAGCTATACAAAAGTAAGTGTCTTTAACTATGCTTCGCTCCTAACAGAGTGAGTGGGCTTGTGAGATATCTGATTCTAGGCCACTCCAGCCTCAACGACTGTCCAAAATTGAATGAGAACCTATAGATCTACATGCACACAAATAGACAAGGGGATAATTAATACCTATGAGGGCTCCACAGTGTGATACCCTCAACTATCAAATAAACCTAACTACAAATGAATACAATGGCATACAAAAACCTACAAATTATGTAATGAAATAAAAGCCAATGGTGATTTACCTTGCTTAAATTGATGATGGTTTGTTGTAGATCCGTTGGTATGATGCCCTAACAGTAGCAGTAGGTGTGATGCAATATATTATGTAGAGCGTTGATGGTGACGGTAGGCTCTAGTGGGCACTTGGCAAGCTCTGGTGCGAGATTGGCAAGCTCTGTCATGAGATTGGTAGGCTCTGGAGTGCACATGTAGGATATGGTAGGCTCTGATGAGTGCTTGGTAGGCTCTATAGTGAGCCTAGCAAGCTCTGGAAGGTGCCTGTAGGTGAGGGTTTAATCTGCCAAAGTAGGTCATGGGGGTATGAAGGATGTAGAAAATAAGGGGATTGCAACGATGATGGAGGACAGATGTGGAAGTGGTTGGAATGGAGTAAATCCTATGGCAAGCTAGGGTTTGAGTAAGCTCTCACAAGTGGATTCAACCTTTGGGATCTTCAGGGCTCTACATCCTCCTACTTCACAAGGGCTTCTTCAACAATCTCTCCAAGGGCAAGAACATTCTAGGATTTGAACATTTGCAAATGCCCTTACTTATAATCCAACCTAGGGTTTTCTTAGGATTTTAGCCTAACACTTTTGATTGTGTGGCTAAGATTAAATCAAATCCTAAGGCTAAGATTGTACTTTAAGTGTGGCATGGATTAATGAATATGGATGGCTAAGATTAGACTAAATCGGATGGTTGAGGTTAATTGGGTTTAAATATATATATTTTATAATAAATATATTAAAATATAATAATAAAATATTATATTAAATATAAATAAAGTCCAAAGGGGTCAAAAAGTGGCGGGAAAGGGTTAAAGTGGGCCTTTTGAATATGGGAAAGGCATGAAATGGCTAAATGAGTGGCGGTAAAGAGCTAAGGTGGAAAAGTGGGTGGTGGGATAGTTAGGATAAAGGATTAATGGCTAGGATTTGGTGTCTACAATAAGTGTTCCTTCCCTTAACGTATGTGTAAACCTGATTTCTTCAAACTCTGTAGCATGGTCTTGTATTTCCACAATGATCTCTTGTATGTTCCATGGATCCTTTTCTTTCCTCAAAATTGCATTTATTACTATTAGTAAATAATCTTTCATCCATACTCTATTCCATTTTATTTATCTACATATTTTTAACTCTTCCAAAGCTACCCAAGCTTTAGCTTCATTATTTGTCTTAAAACCACTATTGGAAGTATAATATGACAAAATCCCACCCTTATTAGTTCTAATGATTCCTCCTCCTCCCGATGGTCCTAGATTTCCTTTAGAAACTCCATAAAAATTCAATTTGACCAACTCCAATTTTGGTGGTTTCTACTTTATGTTCATTGCCTTCCTTTTGTTTCTCTTGTACCCAACATCATAATTCCATTTGATGAATTGACTCCATCTATCAAGGCTCTCTACTTCAAGATTAGGGATTGGGTGAGTTGATAGGGTTGGTTTAGACTCCTTTGTATCTAAACAAATCTTCCTTTTCATTACCTCTAAATTTCTTTCCTTTCCTTTAAATATTATTTATTCCTTTCTAGCTATATGGTCCAAAGTATTATCTCTTTTGATATATCCCAAATTGTTTGTAATGCCTAACTTTTAAAAGTGCTCTACCATTACTTTAACCATTCTTTAATTTTACCATTCATCACCATAAATTTACCAAACATATTAAGAATCCATTGCCATAGTTTCCAAACTATTGAATAGTGTCCAAAGATACGATCTATACTCTCCTCCTTTTACATAGAACACATTATGAGGGCCCATGAAAATCCCTTTTTATTAGGTTATCCTAGGATAAAAATTTCCTATGACCTACTAGCCATACAAACATTTTAACTTTTAGAATGCTAATATCTCTCCATATTCTTGTGTTATTCTTATGTTTTTGGTGCTTTACATTATATCCACTTCTTGCTATATATTCTCTTGAGCTATTTAACTTCCAAATCAAATTATCCTCAGATCCCCTTAGAATAATCATTGTTATTATTTTTTTCTCAACTACCTCCTAGCAACAATGTTCAATATACTTGTAATAAAATCTCCTTTCTAGTTATATCTTCCTTCCTAATCCTTGTACATAATATTTTTAACCCTATCATAGTTTTCTTGAAGTAATCTTATCCATGGTTTCAAAATTAGATATAGATTGAGTGGTTTTTTACCACACCAAGTATCCACCCAGATAGAAATTTTTCTCTAATTTCCACCACCCATGTTAGACCTTTAATCACTAGATCAATTGATTTATTTAAATTATTCCATGGTGCAGAACCATTTGGTAGTGAGAATGCAGTAAATATTAAGCTTGGATCACTAGGCTCAACATACTTAGAATAATTCTTGTCCATTGTCTTTGATTCTATTTGTAGAATCTTCAAATTAACAATCATTCTATTATTAATATCAAAATACCGAAGCGATTAAAATTTAAATTTCTTGCTATTAATCATAATATATGACATTATATAAATGTGATATTACAATAGACTATATTACCTTTTGGAAGATATTTCAAGATGTCTTTGAGAAAAGGATTTTTTGGAAAAGATATTTATTCTTATGCAACTTGGTCTACAAGGCCCTGGTTATAGTAGACCTACTTGGGATCAAAAATGGATCTCAAGGACCTTGTGTTAAGCAAGTTATTTTAGGTTCATAGCATAAGATAACAAATAAACCAAATGTTACAATGAATATTTTGGCAACATTGGCACAAAACCATAAATATTATTTAGATAAATTCAATGGTAATATAGTGAATGGTTGTTTGCCAAGAAGCACAAAAATTCCAACTATGGTTTTAGCTCTAAGTTTGTTGCAAATGCATAATGTATTATCATAATCATGCCTTTATTTTCAAATTCATGAGTGTGATGATCATCATCAAATTAATGGAAGAATGGATGTATGAATCCTACACCATTAAGAGGGATATGTATCTTAATCTTGCAACCAATTGATGTGTTATAGGGGCATTTAATATTACTATAGATTGTGCTAGATTTTTTGGAGGAGTTTCCTATTTTTATAATCAATCAAGTATTTTTATGAAACCATGACACCTTGATTTCTTGTCTAAATCCCCTATATTAATTTAAATTTTTGCTCTTCCTTTAACCTTTTTAAAATATGAATCCTTAAAAGCTCTATGATATTCATTTGTAAGATACTTGAAGACCTTATGTAGACACCAAAACCTAGCCACTTGTCATCCATCCTAACTTTCCCACCATTTCCACAATTTATTTACATATATATAATAATATATATTTAATATATTATATTATATATATTTAATAAATATATATTTATATAAGTGAATTAATCCCAGCCATCCAATTTCATTTAATCCTATTCATCCATTTACATAAATCCATGCCACAACCTAAATTTAATATCCACCCTCCGATGTGCTTTTATCTCAACCACACGATTAGTGTCATTGAAACCCTAAGTGTGCCCTAGGTTGGATTATTAATAGGAGCCATTTTGATGGCTCAACCCCTAAGCAATTCGCACCTTGAGTTTCCCCTTAATTCTTCCTGAAACTTCCTTGGAGTCTTAAATAATCCCTGAGTTCCTTGGAGCATCTGAGCATGCTCGTCTTCCATCTTCACCTACTAAAACCCCCGCATTCATTGCCATCCCTCTCGCCCCACTAGATCTTCTTCTATAGACTCCCCTCCTCAGCCGTAGAATGCCTTTGAGTGCTTCCTATCACTCTTGAGTGCCTCTGGGTACTTCCTTCCCTGCTACCAAGCACCTTTGGGTGCCTTCCACCATCACCAAGTGCCCACGAGCATTTCCTACAATCGCCAAGCACCCGTAGTGTTTTATGCTAGAGATCCTAAAGTCCCCCTAGCCTTCGGGTGATGCTAGGGCATCATCGCATCAGTTCACTACAACAAGCTACATCAGATCAGAAGACAACAAATACGTAAGGTAAATCCATTTGTTTATTATTTCATTACATGCACTTTTATTTTTGTCCATTTTATTTACAGTAGATAGTTAGGGTTTTATCATTGCTTATAGAGGGCCTCACATTGTGGAGCCCTCACAGGTGCTACTAATTTATTTGTTGTGTTATTATGTAGATATGAAGGTGTGACATCAACATTGGATAGTTGCTTAAGCTGGAGTGGCTCGACATCGGATAACTAAAAGCCCACTCACTTCTGTTGGGAGCAAGGACGCGCCTAAAGACACCACCAACCTTGTTTTCTAGGGTTTTAGAGAACCCTAGCCATTGTAAATCTGTATCAAAAGGATTTAAAGATCCTCATTGTAACAATGGAGTTTTTAGGCTCCCCCCATTAATATAAGATCATTCATTGTGCAATTTTGTGTTCTTTGAGTTCAATTTATTTAGCATTGTTTGGTGTTGTGTTTTTGTCTCTTCAAATGGCGATCACGGTGGGACCCCTAAGGGTTTATTTTTATGATTTTCCTTACTGATTTATTTTCTATTTTTTATATCATTTTTCAAGATTTTCAAAGTCATAAATCAGGCATTTTTCGCTGGTTAGGGTTTCTGAAGAGTTGCAAGAAGTTGTAGAAGGTGCAAGAAATGCCCGATGGTGCTCAAAGGCTATCCAAAAATGCCCAGGTGCATTTCAAAAATGCCTAGGGGTATTTTACAGAGAGTTAGAGCAGATACATAGGCCATTTGTAAGTCTACTATCCAAACCCTAGCTTTTTTGTTTACGTATTTTGGCAATTTTATGTTTTTTTAGGTTTTTGAGATAAAAAGAACTTCATTAATTAATCTGGAAAATAACATTCATATTAGCTTGCATCTTAGGTTTTAGATTAATCATTTGCATCCATCCACATCTTCTATTTGAAGTTTTTGATTTTCTACTGTGTGTACAAATTAAAAATATATTGCATTCTGATTTCATGTGAATTGAAATTGTATAATTAGTTTGCATTATAGGGTTAGGGATTCCTATTTTTGTAGGTCTAAGTAGGAACATTATTCATATACCAAGAGTATCCCCGTACTTGGGTGATTCCATACGGAGGAATAGACGAACCCCCCAATTGTTTAGAGTGGGTTTTAAGCGGTGTACTCTATATCCTTTGGAAAATTTGGTATTGTGAATAGTGGCTTCTGATTTAGACCTTTGAAAGTGGTTATATTTCTAACATTGTATGAACACAATAGAAAATCATAAATTTTAAAAAGAACCACACACTGCACGATTCACATTTAACAGTAGTGGCTGGATTTCATCACCAACCATTGCTTGAGATTTGGTGATGGTGGCTTTCATCTCCATCCACCAATCTCTACCCTTAGAAACCCTAGGTCACCCTTGAGCAAACTTGCTGGATTTCATCACCAGCAAGAATCTCATTGCCTCAGCTTAGCCATAGTTTTTACCTTTCTTTGGATTAATTCAGATTAGCACATTTGAAACACACAAGATTGAAACCTAAGGAAATGAACTCACATTAAAAGGAGATAATCAATGAATAAGGTAAGACACACGTGTTAAACAAACTTAGCATTGGTTGTTTATTTTTATTGTGAAATTTAAATTTGGTGTTTCATTTTACTGCATAATCTGTATTTTGGTTTATTTGCTTTATGGTCTTAACAAGAAAATAAAAGAAAGCATTAAATCAAGATAATCCAATGGAACCCTCATCCACCTTCCCCACCACTTCTGTGGTAGATTCCCTAAATGTGACACAGGCAGATTTGTCTGTAGGTCCCTCACATTCCTTGCCATCCACAACCTTTCATATGGCTATGCCCCAAGAAGAGTCAACCTCACCAACCATCAACCACCACATTACCCATATAGACATGGCAAGAGTAGAAGCTCTCATGAAGTCTTCTAGCTATGTCTTAGAGTCAGTCCCCAACTCACCTAGACAGGATTCTACTTTACAATAGGAGCCTATTTATTCCCAACCACCATCTAGCTTTACCCAAGTGTACACCAACCCTCTTTTTGAGGCATCAGTTGCACCTTCCTCCCATATGTCCATTCCCCAACCCTCATGTGCTCCTAGCACTTCATACACATCCACATACACCAACCCCTTGTATGAAGCACATGTAAATGTTGCTTCACAAGTTTTAGCCTCACAAGTTGCCATACCTAGTGTAACTTATCCCCAAGCCACATCTTCCATACCATCTACTTCCATACCCTTATATTTCTGATAGAGATATTAATGAGGCATGGGAACACCTAAAAAAATTGCTTAGACAACATCAAAATGCTCAACAACAAGTACAGGTGAACCCTAAGCCTTTACCAAACTCTACTCAGACTGTCCTTGTTAACCAGGGTCCATCATGGGCACCACAGTCTTCTATGGTTTCTATCCCTGTTCCTCCACCAAGTCATACCACTACCCATCCTATTCCCATTGGCCAACCTAGCCATAACCCTCATACATCAACCTCATTCCATAATTCTCCATATTTTCACCATCAATCTCCCATTCATCAATTTCCATCAAATTCACCTAGCCATCATTACCAATCTCATCATCACTTAGTCACTCCACAACATTTCTCCACCCCACCTCAAAATCATCAGGTAATTTAGGGCTTCCACATTCCTGAGGAAGACCCTCAAATTAAGGCCATGCAAAAATAGATAGATCAATTGATACAACATACTCCTGGTTTGACAAATCATAAACCAACCTTACACCAATTGATCAATCAACCCATTCATCCTTCGGTACCATCACCGCCATATCCGATAGATTTCATGGTGCCTAAGTTTGACAAATTCAAGGGAACTGAGGATCCCAAAGAACATGTGAGCACGTTTGTACATGCTTATTTTAGAATTCAAAATGACAATGCTCTCATGCTCAGAAATTTTCCTCAAACATTAGGAGGAGATGCCATAGAATGGTATAATCAATTACCCAGCCATAGTATTTATACTTTTGAGCAATTGATTGACCAATTATTTGAGTGTTTCATCCTAAATGTTAAAAAGAAAGTCTCATTATTTGATGTCTATGCTTTAAGACAACATGATGATGAATCTATCTACGATTTTAGAAACCATTGGAGGGTTGTCATCACCAAATTGCCATTCACCCTACCAATGGATGAGCTAATCAAATTATTCACCAAGATTTTTTTAAAACCTATCTCTTGGATGCTTCAACTACAAACCTATCGATCATTTGAAGAAGCTTTAGCTTAGGCTAGTGTCATTGAGGAAATCAAAATCCAAGAAGGCATACTTAAGCCTAAGAAGAAAGAATGGAAAAATAAGGGCCAATATAAAAGTAACTATTCTGGCCAACCAAAATCAACATAGGCTACCCCAACCAATCATCCCAATCAAGTTAATCAAGTGGTCATGAGCCAGTCGGTAATGGCTCAACAACAATCAATGCAACAAACACCACAATAAATTGCTTATCATGTGGTACCCTCGACAACTCAAGCCATGCAAAACATAGTGCCAACTGTAGAAAACCATCCCCGATGATAGTCTATCCAATAAAATCACCAATACACCCCTTTAGCCGAGTCATATGCTTCCCTTTTTTGAAGGTTGTATGACACAAACAAACTTGCTTTACCCAAAATTAGACCTGATGATCCTACCAAACATAGTAAACACTATCGAGAACATCTATTTTGTCCTTATCATAGGCAAAATGGGCATGACATTAAAAATTTCCATTCATTTAAAGACATAGTGCAAGACCTTATTGACTTGGGGGCAATCAAGCTTGACAACCCCCTTGCTCAACAAAATCAAAACCTTGGTATTTTTCAAACACCACTTCCTCATCACGAGGAGGTGCAACCAAATATAGGAGGGGCTAATACCAAAACTCCTCCTAATCAAGTCAATCATGTCCAACAATACCAAGGGTTTGTAGGGGCCATCCATGTGGTCACTAGAGGTCAAAGAAACAATCAATAAAATGCAAGGCAACCACCTCAAGAAAGTGTGTCACAACCTCCTACATCGCCACCCATTCAAGTTTCCCCCAATCCTTCATCACCCATCCATATCCCTAGCCAATCAAATCCTCCAAATCCACCCATCAATCGTCCACCACGACTAATCATCTCATTGAGTAGCCGGTTAACTACAAGTCTAAAGATGGCTTCTACCAAATTATCAATTTATGAGTTAATTCAACAATATCCCCCACATCGTGAGGCATTAATGGATATTCTCAAATCCATTGAACTACAATCTCAAGATTCTAATGCCTTCAACAACTTTGTAGGGAGCATCCAAACATGCATGGAGCCTTCCATCACATTCTATGACTTTGAGATTAAGCCAATCTCATTAGAATCAGTAGACCCTCCATTGCATATTATGGCTCTAATTGACAAGAAACCTTTTAAAAGAGTCCTAATTGACATCGGTTCCTCTATCAATATCATCACCACATTCTCTCTCCATCATTTGAACCTTCCTCCATCTCATATCACCAAGTCATCATTAACCCTAAAAGCATTCAATGATGCTTTATGTTCCATATTTGGCACTGTCGTTTTACCCATTGAAGTAGGGGTCAAAACTTTGCACACCATGTTTCACATCTTGGAAGGATCCATGGAATACAATGTACTCCTTGGAAGACCTTGGATGAGGGAAATGAGATGTGTCCCTTCCATTCTACATCAATATTTGAAATACGTTCATGAGGGACAAGTACATTGCATACCAATGGAGGTCGAGTTATTTAAGTATTGCAATTTCATTTCAAATCCCTATGAGTCCATGCTTCCTTCCACTCACCTTTTCCTTTCACCATCAACCAATCCATCTACCACTTCACCAATTTCTTCATCAAAGAATCCCATTCCTGAGAAGCTCCCTATCACCAATCCCCATAAAGCTTCCACACCTCTATCATATTCATCATTGAATACATGCACATGTGGTCGCAGTCAATCCACATCATCAGCATCATTGCCATACACATCATCAACATCCTTGTTATCCACATCATCAGCATCCTTACCATCCACATCATCAACATCCTTGCCATCCAAATCATCATCATCCATTCAAAAACCTTCCCAAACTAATCCATCGCCATCACCTAATATTTCATAAGCCGAGTTAATGGATTGTGAAACACCTCCAAATGATATTTGGTGATTCTCAACTTGTTGTTAAGAAAATCAATGGAGACTACCAATGCAAAGAACCTACCATTAATCTTTACCATGAAGTAGCAATGAAATTGCTCTCTAAGTTTGATTGGTATGAAATCAATAGTTTGTCACGTTCAACTAATATATTTGCAGATGTGATGGCCTCCCTTGGATCATTGATTCCAAAAGATTCCTTTGTAGAGGTATAGCCCCTTATAATTTCAATAGTCTCTAAATCTACAATTGTTCATGCTTAATCTAAATATGAAAAGAATATTTGCTTTATCTAGTTGGATCTATATGAGCCTTGTTCAAGCCAAATAGTAGTCTTTCTCAAGTTTGGAACACTCCCATTTGACATGTCTTGAACTACCAAATGCACTTTCAATAAAAAGGGAGCTCGTTTCATTCTCTTGTGAGACGTGTCGTATAAACATGGTTATGATGGAGTTTTCCTTCATTATCTCGAGTCTAGTGAGGCACAAAGAACCATAGTTGAAGCCCATGATGGTACTTGTGATGGTCATTTTAGTGGAATAGCCATTGAAAAGTGTATTTTATGCATGGGTTATTATTGGCCCACAATGGAACGTGATTGTTGCACTTATGTCAAACATTACAAAAAATGTCAAAAACATGCTAATTTAACTCATGTACCATCATAAGCTTTACATCCTATTCAAAACATTCAGCCCTTTTCACAATGGGGTCTAGATCTAATTGTAAAAATTTCACCTCATTCCTCGGGACAACATACATTCATCATCACAACCACCAAGTACTTCGCAAAGTGGATTGAGGCAATTTCTCTAACCAGCACGACAAGACCTAGAATTATGGAATTTATACTTCACCACATCATTTGTCGTTTTGGTATTCCCTCAAAAATCATTTCAGAAAATGGTAAGTCTTTCAAGAACAAGGATGTTTGAGCACTTTGCGAGAAATATAACATCTAACATAGTTTCTCAACTCCTTATCATCCACAAGCAAATGGACAAGTTGAGGCTTCCAACAAGATTTTAATTGCTATTCTCAAGAAACTTGTCAAAGAAAATTATTTATATTGGCATACATAAATTCCCTTGGCATTATGGACTTATAGAACAAGCATCCACACGCCTACAGGGAAACACCATTTTCATTGGTCTATGAAGCCAAAGCAATCATGCCTCTTGAGCTTGATATCTCCTCATAAATTTCTTTGCAGGAATTCATAGATGATGACACTGCTAGACACTCACACTTCTTGATGAGATTTGAGTCAATGCTTTAGAGCATTTATGAGTTTATCAAGACCGCCTCAAATTTGCTTACAACACCATAGTTCATCTACATGAATTATAATTAGGATATCTTGTCCTTAAAGAGAACCAAAAAAATACCAATGCACTACCACATCTTCATGATAAATTCATGGCTAATTGGTTAGGTCCATACATTGTTACACAAAGAGTTGATAATGGTACTTATCGACTTGCCAGTCTAGAGGGAGAGGAAGAACCCGAACCACTTAATGTTATACACTTGAGAGTATTCTATGCATGATTTTATTTCTATATATGTATATATACATGGCTAATACACAAAAATATTTGCATACATTTCATTCATAATATTGCATTTCACTTGCATCTACATTCTAAAAACAATGCATTCACCTACATCTCATATTGCATTTCACAAAATTGCATGTCACAAATTACATTAAAACATGAAATTTACATCCACGTTTCACATTTCATATAGGGATCATTTATTAATTTTTAGGTCTTAATTGGTCCAACAAAATTCATGTTGTCTTAATCAAGGGCACCTTCACAATGTCATCCACACAATTCCACCAAGTCAAATTGTAATTACCACAAACCACATTTTCATAAAAGTCCTAGGTATTTTCGGTCACTCAGCCACTCCTAGTGTGTTAAGAAAACTCCAAAATACATTTCAAGTTTTTTTAGGACCATTACACATATTTACTAAGAAACTCTTGAGATTTGGGAAGTGACTCCAAAAAATTCTTGAACAAAACACAATTTCACATCTTAAAAACATCTTGTATCAAAGAGGGATGACACCATACTTGGTATGAACCTTGAAGTGAAAAGGGTAATCCTTGTTAGTCCCATCATGCAACATAGTCCATAAAAATAGTGGTTCTCACCACTATCACAATTCTAAAAAAATAAAAGAAAGAGTAGGGGAAAATCCCTAACAAAAACTCTAAATATTTTACATCACACACCATTGATCATTGGGTTGTAAGGATTGTACTATATTTCCAGTTAGATGGTTAGGTAGTCATACCAAAAACTTAAGAGATAAAAAAACAAATCATGGACTATGGAGTTAGCCTCCACCGGAGCTATAGACACTTGACTAGCAGTGGAGTATGCTCATGCATGGTGGCATGTCTCTTTTAAAGAGATCTCTGATCACTCATACGGACAAGCTAGCTTCTTGGTTTCATCCATAACAGGTTTACCCAATTTACTCAAGATGAGTTAATGAAATCACTTTCACACACACTGGTTCTTGATTACCTCAAGTCATTACCATACTCTTGATTTGATAAATGAATTAACTACACACATATTTTGTCCTAGAGGGATTAGACAGTGTTAGTGAGTTTGTTTGATGCCACTAGTATGTCTAAGTCTCTACCAAATAGGTAGTTTTCCATATCAACATCCATATCTTCTTCCATATCAACATCCATATCTCCTTCCATGGAAACCTCCATGTTAGTTCATGATCCATCCATCTCACAATACCACCAAGTTTGGTGCCCCTGATTAAACAACAAATGATAAAAATGGCCAAGCAAGATCTAAACTATAAATGATCATTAGCACATTTGCATTCCATACCTTGCATTAATCATCCATACATTCCACCTTGCATTAATCATCCATACATTCTACCTTGCATTAATCATCCATAACATATCATATGCATTCATCATCCATATAAACATGCATTCCACAAAAAGCATTCACACAAACACATATAACACAAAAGGTAAAAGCCATGTATATATATGTATAAATATGACATGTACAATGAGTGCCAAAAGACTACATACAATGGAGCACTAAGGCTCATATACAAAAAGTGCATCTAAGCACTATGCTAAGTCCTCCAAGAGGACCCCTATGACCTAGGAGGAGCACTAGACCTAGAGTTATGCCTAGGCTGGCTACGCCTAGCATCATCAGATACAAATGAGGTTGGAGGATATGGAAGTGGAATATGATATTCCATCAACATATCCTCCAATGCCTCTATATATCTATGATGAGACCAAAGACGTACTATATCAATATTATGTTGATGCTCCCTCTCTGGTAACTCTTCTTGCAGCCTCGTAATCCTTACATCCTGCTCCACCACCTGCTACTAAAGCCTTACCCAATCCTCCTTGCTCTGATCTAGAGATCCATCCAAAATCTCCTCCACATCCTCCCCATATCCATAATCTCTCCCAGTATTAGGAGCTTGCCTCATCACACCCTTAGTCATCCTCCTTTGACTATCTTATCGAAGGCACCATTGTTGCTTGGTAGTATTCTAGGTCACCTCATCCCTAACCTCCTCACCACGCCCATCAACCACTCAACGAGGTAGTGCCCATGTTTGTTGTACAGTAAACCATGCATTATACTTTACGGTTTGCCATGCATCACCTACATTCAGGATATCCATATCCTCCTCATCCTTGCAGGTCACCCTCCATGACTCCACACATGGTAGCCTTATCTCCTCTTGATTTCTTCTATAGCACACTGGCTCATCTAGGACATCCTACCTTAGCCCAAACTGTCAGAGTACTCCAGAGAATTGAATATACTCAACCTCACTTGGATGTCTCCCAACCACCCACCTAGCTTACCACACTCATTGCAAGTGCTATCCATATTTGGTCCACCTACAGGCCTGCCATGGTCTCCATATCACTTGGATGGATGTCAATCCAGCCCATAGCTTTCGGTACCACTAACTCATACGCACTGGTTGACTCGATTGCACCTCCTCGGATACCACCCATCTCTTAGTGTAGGGATGCTCCCTACCCAAGTTCGCTACCGGCAAGCCCTTTGGTCAAGCAATGTTGAAGTGCTCCCATTCCCAACACTATAGCAGCAAGCTACATCCCAATCCCTTCCTCCCTCACCATGTCACCTCATATAACTCCTAGTATACCTACACCAACAATGCAGGAGCCCATGCATATACCTATCTCCTAGTGAGCATTTCGCTCACTACCCCTATCAGGTTCCAAGGGAGCCTATACCCAGTGCTATTCGAGGCCACGATGTTGGCCAACACAAACATAACCAAGGCGTGGAGTATGTCCAACTCCTTGTCCACATACATGTAAAAATACAGTATACCCCCACTCTCCACCATCACACCCTACCATGCATCTCCAAACATCTTCATCATATTTATCTTTCAGTTGTGCCTGACCTCAACCCAGATCCCTTCCACTTGCACCTTGAGGATGTGATATACATCCTCTAAGGTCACGGTCACCTCTCCTATGGGGAGATAAAAATTCCCCCTATCCGGATCCCATCTCTCTACCAAGGCAGAGAGATATCCCTCATCTACCCTCACAACATCAACTTGGGCTACCTTCGCTAGGCCCACATCCTCTAGTAGCTCCCACTCCTTATCTGACACCACCTTGCTCATCCTAATAATGTACAGTGAGAAATGGTGTCGAGCCTCCAAAATCCTAAGCTACAGCACAACACAAACACTTGTCATTTATCATTTTTCAAAAAAATAAAATCACAAATATTGGAAATATGAGCAAGGTTTGTTGTCATTGATGTCAAGAAGATCATGACCAAGTTTCATTGTCATCCATGCATTTATGTCAAAAGGGTGATGTCCAAGTTTCGGTGTTATTAATGTCCTCCAGTGGTTTTTCCAACAAGGCAAAGAAGCAGGTTCAATGGAATTAATAATATTATAATATTTTGGGTTACAGGTTGGTTTGAAGAAAAATGAAGGCCAAGGAGTTATAAAATTCTAATTCCTCCAAAAGACCCATGTGATAGATTTTAAAGTCTAAGGTTTAAATTATTTAAATTTAAATATTTTAACCCTAAGGTTAAAATTTAAATTTAAATTAATTAAGGCACCAAAGTCAAATTTAAATTTGAATTAAATTCAAATTAAATTCGAATTTCAAGGATCGCCGATGTTTTGGATATATGGCACATTACATATAAAAGGGGGCAAGTTTTAATTTAAACACCATCCATGTGAATGTTACATGCCTAAAATAAAATCATGCGCTGTGATTGGAGAGGAAATAATTCGCATGTGCTTAAAGTCTTAAGAGGGCAGACAAGGAAATAAAGCCAAGTGGGAGCACCGTTGAATGTGCAAAGCATTGAGTAGCATAGTTGGCAGCTAGGGGTTGCGCTAAGATGCTCGTAGGTGACAAGTCGCGGGTTCGATCCATGCGATCGTTGTTTTGCAAGGCAGAAGCTCGTTTGATTTGCATCATCGATCAAGGAATAAAAGGGAGGCATGTGCCTTTCCTTTTACGTGAGGGCACGTAGCCTAGTTGGTGGGTGCACATTGTGCAAAGGTGCTTGGAGAGAAGGGATCGGGTGTTCGAAACCCGCCAAGGCTCTTTTGGTGTGATTAATAAAGGTATGCGCTCACATTTTTGCTAAGGTTGTGGTGAATCCAAAAATCGCGTGGTGTGGAAATTAATAAATTATTTTTTAATTTTCCCAAAGTTTTATTAAGTTGGAAATTGCATAGTGGGAAAAATTAAAAAGGGTTTATGAGCTTTTGAGGGAGATAAAAGGGAAAATAAAGTTGAAATATTTTGTTTTAATTTTTGGTGGTTAAAGTTTATAAAAGGAGTAATAAGGTATGCAAAGAATGTTATATGTTATATGTTGAAATAAAGTCATATTGTGAAAATTGTTTTGAAAGGAGAAATAAGGTATAGTTGAGATTTAATACTTTGGCATGGTGAAATATTTTTGAAGGAAATTATTGAGGATAGATTTTTGATATCTAACCATTGATATTGTCAAAGAGGTGATTGAGATAGGTCTTGAGGTCAAAAATTCTTCAAAATAAAAGGTATGGGCTTACCATCCTTATGAGTGAAATATTATTGAATGTTGTGAAGTGCAAGTTGGAGTGAAAAGGTTTTGTTTGATAAGTCGTGTTGGAAATAATTGAGTGAGTCTTCACATGCATGATTAGTGAATGTTTATGAGGATAATTGAGTGTGAAATTGAGAACTATCTTGAACTAGGGTTTGTGCAAGATCATGAGTATCATTGTTGTGTGAAGTTGAGAACTTTCTTGAACTAGGGTTTGTGTAAAAACATGAGTATCATTATTAGGTGAATTTGGAATCATCTTGAGTCAGTTTTGAGTTCCATAATGAGATTTGTTGGAAGAATTTTGAAACACTTATTTAGGGTTTGTAAGCAAGCTTTGTTTCATTGAGTATTTTTTTTATTGAAGTTGATGAGCATTCTTGATTAAAAGTGTTGGAGTGATAGTTCAAATTCTGTGAAACAAATTGTTCTTTATTTTTGTATTGAGTTGAAGAAGAGTTTGAAAGTGATTGAGTGTTTGTGAGTAACATATTGAGTCTCTAAAAATTCTCTATATGTTTTTGTGGATGAACAAGATTCTAAGTGAAACTTGTTAGTGTGATAGAAGAGGTTTTATGTGATAGATTGAGTTGAGTTGAATAAGATTTTGTGAAAGCTTGTGAGCAGATTTGAAGTAAGTTCTAGAGTGGACTTAAGGATTGAGTTGAGCAAGCTTTTATGGAAGCTTACAATCATATTTGAGGTAAGTCTAGGTGAAGACTTATTGAGTAGATTGGACAAGTTCTAGTAAGAACTTGTTGAGAAGATTTGAGGTAAGTCTTGGTGAAGACTTGTGGACAAATTAGTGTGAGCTTTTATGGAAGCTTACAATGCATATTTAAGGTAAGTCTTGGTGAAGACTTGAGAGCAGTTTGAGCAAGTTCTAGAGAGGACTTGTGGATAAATTTGAGATAACTCTTTGAGAAGACTTGTGAACATAGTTGATTGTTTTATTTGTTCAAACCTTGAGTTAAGGTTTGGGGCAGATCTAGCAGGGTTGATTTGTGATTAGATCAAGCTTTGTGTTAAGGCTTGAAGATAGAGTTTGGTGCAGACTTGAGGATAAATTTATACCAGATCATAGATAGATATTGAGTAGATTTGTGCTAGATCGAAGGATTGTGTTTAGTACAAATTTAAGACAGATATTGAGCAGATTTGTGCTAGACCGAAGGACTATGTTTAGTACAAAATTGAGATAAAATTAAGAAGAGATGAGAGCAATCTTTGGAGGTGACGGATCAGAGGATAGTTGTCTCTAGTGGATAGAGATCCATTATCTATGGTAGTGAGGATAGAGGTCTTCTACGTGAGGATAGAGGTATTATGAGTGAGGACATGAGTCTTCAGTGGAGAGAGATCCACAAGCTAGTGTAGTGGAGGTAGTATGTCTTCTAAGAGATCACCATCCAGAGTAGAGGAGAAGGAGTTCTCATGTGGATAGAGTTCCATGAACCAGTTGAGGGGATTGGTGTCTCTTGTAGATAGATATCCATGAAATTTTTTAGGATATTGGTGTCTCATTTGGATAGAGGTCCATAAACATTGTAATAGGGAAGGATTCCCAAGAAATTTGTTGAGAAACTTTTAGTGGGATATTTTCTTCGTGGAATAGCCCACATTGGGTGAACCATGTTAAATTGGTGTCTCTATTGTGTGTGGTAATTTATGCATTACTTTTATTACTATTTTTGATGTTGCATTGCTATATTGGATAATATTGTTTGAGTAAAGAAAATTAAAAAGTGGTCTTATATTGTTCACCCCCTCTTAGTATAAGCTTGTGTTCTTAAAAAAAACACAAATTTTTTGCATAATACATAAGCAAGGGTATTACCTCAGCAGCCCATACTCCAGCATCAACATCGAACTCCATACTTGCTCCCTCAATTACCATAGCTTCCATGCTCAAATCACTTCACCTCACTTCACTCCACTCTCCCAGATGCAGCTTCGCAAACTCTCAAACGCACAAATGAGTTTGGTTTCTCATCCTAACAACTATTTATAGATGCTTTAGGTGCCTTGAGATACCCATGGGTGTTTTTTGGCACATTGAAGTAACCATAGATGTTTCTAGAATGCCCAAACATCGACAGGCATTTTTGCATGCCACAAGCGCCAACAGGTGTTTGGCGTCAAATTGCACAAAAAATCAAATTTTCACAAAATAGTAGCTTATCTCCACTAAAATTTTCCATATTACATCCAAGCATCTATTCCATAACTTTATCAAGTTTTATGAAGATTCCAAATGATTTGGATTCACAATTTTCATTTGTGACCACAAATTGCAAATTCGCCTAGCAAGTTACAAAAGCCCTCCAAAATTGTCCAAATCTTCACAAAGATACCATAATCATCAATATCATCATTCATACATCTTTTTCACATTGTCATACTTTCCAAGACAAACAAAATTCAAGTGAACTTTGTATCTAGTGGTTTATTCTATATATTTGGTGATTGCAGCGATTGACATCCATGCAATTTGGTATGATGAAGAGCCTACCATAAGGACACTTTGTCATTTTCATCATTCCAAATATCGTTGTTCGAAACCACAATCATATTGGGTACTTCACATTTGGAGTGAAACCTTGTCAAGAATAATTTGCACAAAATTTGTCACTGATGGCCTAGTTCGTGTGGCTTAAAACATGGACAAAATCAAACTTCATCATTACACATTTCCTTGACAATCATCATGGTGACTGGATTTAGCTAGGGTGATTGGTTTCGATCATAGAAATTATTTTACAGTCACTAGTTGACCCTCCAAAGTTGACTATTTTTATCTTTGCATATCAATGATGCCAGAAGGCATATTCTTCAACAACATCAAATCACCCCAAATTTGGGGTAAACACAATTGGTTTTAAATTTCCCACAATGGAATACATATTACATGATCATGGCATCTACATTTGGAAATAATCCCTTCATCTATTGGGGTAAAAATAGACACATTCTCCATCACATATTTTTACAAAACCCTTCATCTGTTGGGGCAAAAAATAGATGCATCATGTCACATATTTCACCAATCCCCTTCCAACCATTGGGGCAAAAATGGTATCACATATACATCATTCATTTGTAAAGATTTTTCAATTGGCTTATGAGATTAATCCGTAAACTCATTCACCAATTGAGGGGTAAGCTACACAAAATCCAAATTATTTTATTCTTTTGTCTTCAAGATCATGTTTCACATCCCAAGAGAAGTTGCTTCTACACCTAGCCAAAACAGGTGTCTCGTATTTTTGCACTGCATTGTGTTTCATGCAACGCAGTACAAAAAGGGGCATCTGTAGACACCAAAACCTAGCCACTTGTCATCCATCCTAACTTTCCCATAATTTCCACCATTTATTTACATATATTTATATATATTTATATTATATATTTTTAATATTAATATTATATATAATATATTTATATATATATATATATTTAACAAATATATTTATATAAGTGAATTAATCCCAACCATCCAATTTCATTTAATCCTATTCGTCCAATTACATCAATCCATGCCATAATATAAATTTAATATCCACCCTCTGATGTGCTTTTATCTCAACCACATGATTAGTGTCATTGAAACCCTAAGTATGTCCTAGGTTGGATTATTAATAGGAGCCATTTTGATGGCTCAACCCCTAAGCAATTCGCACCTTGAGTTTCTCCTGAATTCTTCCTAAATATTTCTTGGAGTCCTAAGTAATACCTAAGTTCCTTGGAGCATCCGAGCATGCTCGCCTTCCATATTAACCTGCTATAGCCCTTGCACCCATCATTGTCCCTCTCACCCTACCAGATCTACTTCTGCAAACTCCCCTCTTCAATCGTCGAACACCTTCGAGCACTTCTTGTCACTCTCGAGCACCTCTGGGTACTTCCTTCCATGCAGTCAAGTGCCTTTGGGTGTCTTCTATCATCACCAAGCAACTAGGATTATTTCCTATAGTCGCCAAACACCTGTAGATATTTTACGCTAGATATCCTAAAGTCCTCCTAGCCTCCAGGCGATGCTAGGGCATCGTCGTGCCAGTTCACTACAACAAGCTACATCAGATCATAAGACAACAAATACATAAGGTAAATATATTTGTTTGTTATTTCATTATATGCACTTTTATTTTTGTCCATTTTATTTGTAGCAAATAGTTAGGGTTTTATCATTGCTTATAGAGGGCCTCACATTGTGAAGCCCTCATAGGTGCTACTAATCTGTTTAATGTATTATTATGTGCATATCTGAAGGTGTGACATCAACATTGGATAATTGCTTAAGCTGAAGTGGCCCAACATCAGATAACTAAAAGCCCACTCACTTCTATTGGGAGCAAAGATGCACTTGAAGACACCACCAGCCTTGTTTGTTAGGGTTTCAGAGAACCCTAGCCATTGTAAATCTATATCAAAAGGATTCAAAGATCCTCATTATAAGAATGGAGTTTTTAGGATCCCCCCATTAATATAAGATCTTTCATTGTGCAATTTTGTGTTCTTTGAGTTCAATTTATTTAGCATTTTTTGGTGTTGCATTTTTGTCTCTTCACCTTACAAATAAATAGAAAGGTCTCAACTTATGCTCATATTTGTGTAAGAATTTATTTGAGTAGACTTTCACTAGAAGCTTTAGATAATAAGGTGTAATATTACATTAGGAATCAGGTCTTGGAGTATGAAGTATTATAATTTAGATATAGATAATGTCATAGTTATGGATATCTATTATGAGATTATCCTTAGCTACAACAAGTTGTTGCTACTCAAGGGATGAATGAAGAGGAAAGTAAAGATAAAAATGAACATCCATAGAGTAGATGTAAAAGCAACCCTACTCAATCAAATGTATATCAATTTATTATCATTCATAGAAAAACAAAGGATGACAAAAACCTAACTACAAAGGATCAAGAAACCCTAATAGGAACATGAATAGATTTGATATTATTGGATAAATTCTAGTCAAACCATTAGAATAAATATATGATGATCAAAATATGGTTGCAAATATAGATATCCAAGTCCAAAGAGGAGATACAAGGTCAAAATAGAGAAAATCATTGCACAGACTAAGATACCATAATAGAAAGAAGCAAAGAAAATGGAAGATAAGGTTTCACTCTTATCCAATGACCATCATGAGGTCTTTGATATAGATAAACCTCTTATTTTAGCTAAGAATCCCATTTATAGTCATCCTAATCCCAATTAATTTAAGTTCAAGAGAGTATTTCTACTTTTGATAAGATTGAAAGAGTCCTAGAAACTTAAGATGTCAATATTATAGAAGAAAGTATGGTTGATGTAAATCCTAATACAATCATTTGGAACTTATTTCTCTTGAGAAGAAGTCAACCAAAAAATAAATAAATAAAAGGAAAAAATAGTCAACTTTACTTCAAGGCATTAAACAAACTTGGAATAAAAAATAGATAAAAAATGAAGGTAATAAAGTTGGTCATAAATTTGGACAAGATAAAATCAAGCTAATGGAAGAGCACCATGGAGTGCGATGAATTTTCTAAATTAGGTAGCAAATATCAAACCCTAGTGTGGCAATGGAGAATAAACAATAAGTAGTCATAGGGCAAAACAAAATTGAAGCAAGCAATAGAGATCAAAGCCTAGTGCGATGGTGAAGAACAAACTATAAGAAATCAAAAGGTGGTAGATTTTTTGGACTACAAGCAGATGGTTGGTTTAGAAGTGGTGGGGGTAGATAATTTTGTATATGGAGTAGGACCATTGGTCTTTGATCCATTGGATAGTGAAGGGGATGTTGATGATGGAGGAACCTGATAATTTGACCTAGGAACATCCCATGACAAGGGTAAATTTCTAATTAGTTGGGTTGTGCTCAAAGGGAGATATTTGGTTTCTATAGAAATATATGCTATCTCTCCCTTTCATAGAGAAGCAAGTTTTTATTTGCATGTTCCAAATAAGATTGCAAAAATGTTGGTCTCTCAAAGGACTAACATTCTAGCTAGAAAATTTATAGGAACTTGCACAGATTTAGACTCTATAAGAAAGTGGGAAAAAATAAAATGGAAAACCGTAAGGACACATGGGGATAACAACTCTCTAAAGTTTTTTTCCTCATCGCCTTTTCCAACTATGGGTATTGTTAAAAAAATTTTGGAAGGACCCTCATATTTTGGGAGAATGGGTCTTTTTTTAAGGTGGAAACTAGGTTTCAATTCAAAAATGAAAAACATAAATCTCACCCAGATTTGGGTAAGACTTCTAGGATTACCTATAGAATTTTGGGATGAAGATATAATTACAAGAATCATGAAATAAATAGGTCAACTTTTAGCCTTTGACTCAACAACTAAAGCTTGAACTAGGCTAATTTTCACTATCTATGTCAATGTTGACATGGTAAAATTTACCAACATCTATAAGTCTTATGTCTAAATTTAGTAGGAGCAACAAATTGAATATGAAAAATTTTCGGATCCATGCAGAGTGTGCAATAAATTTGGATATTTAGCTAAAAATTGTCTTTTTAAGAAGCCCTTGAATAAATTTTGGAGAAATAAATAAAAGGTAGAAAAAGATAAAGATAAGAATGATGAGTAAGGCATAGGAAAAGCCCCTTATATAAAAGGTACTAAAAAATTTCTTCATATGGGGAGCAAGAGGAAGGAGAAAAAGCACAAAAAATGGAGAACAAACCAAATGTGGAGAAAGAAATGGTTTATCAACCTGATGATCTAGTAGAAACTGAATCCTAGGAGCAAAACAAAAACTAACAAATACAAAATCAAGAATATAAGGTTAATTTTAAAGAAAAACCTAAGCATATAACAATTTAGGAGAAAGCTAGTGCAGAATAGAATTGGCAAATAGAAGGCATCCCTTTCTAAGGTCTAGATCGATCAAAACAAGGTATGAACACATTGTTTGACTTTGAAGAAAATGTCCCTTGTTCATTTGATGTTCTTCATATTTCTCCAACAAAGTCTTCGGTTAAACCTCTAGGTAACAAAAGGAAATCCTTTCAATGTACCCCACTGTAAACTCAATAAGAACAAAAAATGTAGGAAGTGATATCATAGTAGGAAGATCTAAATGAACTAAAGTCAAAAGTAAAAAAATGCTAAGGATATAGCAACTAGAACACAAAGAATTTTAGATCTAAGTGGAATAAAACCCCCCACCCGAGGTAAGTAATTAAAATTATATCTTGGAATGTAAGGGGTATGAATACCCCTTGCAAACAACGGGTAATTAAAAATCTTGGGAAGGATAATTACCTAGACATTTTTCTTCTACAAGAGACTAAGATTGATAGCAAGAATATTTTAGTAGTTAAGAATAATATTTGGAAATGTAGCCAGAGCAACAAATGGAGCCTCACGAGGCCTTTGGATTTTATGAAACTCTAATTCAGTTGATGGGAGTTGTACACATGATTCTGAAAGGCATATATCAATTGTTTTCTTATCTAAATTATCAAACTTTAGTTGGATTCTAGCTAATGTTTATGCTCCTAATTATCTCATAAGTAGGAGAGCTCTGTGGGACCTTTGTTGTTGTTTTTTTAATTGGTTATATAAGATTGAAATGAGCCCCACCCGTATTACATCATCACCACATAGTGGTATTACAACAAAGCTTATATATTATTCATGTATCACATGAAAATATTTGAACCTGGATCTCCTCTTTTAAATGTTGAGGAATCTAATCGGTTGAGCTAATGCCATTTGATATTTTTTCAATGAGTTTACACAGGTTTTTATGAGGGGTATTGGTCCCCTCATATTGATTGGGGTTTGAACCTTGTACCTCTCAAAGAGAGGCCAAATCCCTTACCATTATAGTAAGCTTGCAACTAATGGGACCTTTGTTGTTATAGGTTTCCTTTTTGCTAGTTTTTGTAGTTTTCGGAGAGAGTTAGCATGTTTAATGAAATTATCAAGATCCTTTGTTTCATCTAGAAATTTTTAGATTTCTTGTGTGATAGTGATTCAGTTTTATTTTTGTGGATGAAGGATATCTAGCAAATATTAGAATGCAAAAGCTATCCATTTGTTTAGTTATGCAGTTGTTCAGTTGTTTATATGTCCTTGTGTCTAGCCTTGTTTCTATCCAATTCATAGGTAGTCTATGAAGAACAAATGATCAATTGAGGGTGATCAGTCCATTGAGAAGTAGAAACTATTATTCTACATAAGAAAATTTTTAGATGTTAGAGGATGTGAAGAGTGTTGAGCCAATAGGGGAATCAAATAACTTCAGCTCCATTTCAAAGTTGCAAGAAATTAAATTGATATTATTCATCTAGAGAGAACCTGAATAACATTGTGGATAATATGAAAGGTCATTTTGATGTTCTCTACTAATATTAGGATAACGTAGATGCATTGATTTGGCCTAAATGAAAAATGGGGAGGGCTAAATCTTCTAGACCTATTGTGGGTTATTTTTGTTCTAAGTCCATTATGGATGCTTTTATATAGCTTTTTTCTAGGTCATTAATTTGAGTAGTATAAGCAAATTTAAATGAAATGATGCTACAATTCTTAGATGCATCATTTGGGTTATTTTTTATTTTCTTTGTCTCATGATGTAGTTACGTGTTCATATTTGTCCCGGAGACTCTGGTTGTAAAAAAGGGTTGGGGACTTTTAAAATACCCATTATCTTCATCCTTTAATTGAAAATAAAAATGGAAGAACACTTTATAAAGTATGGTCTCATTAATATGATTGATATCTTTGAATGTTAGAGGGCTAGGTAGTAGGCCTAGATAAAACTATTTAGGAATACTGACTAGAGAATTTAAACCTTTTTTGCTTTTACTTTGGGAGAGAAAAATATTTAAAGAACTAGATAAAATTATAGATAGTTTTCGTAAGCATTTAGTTGTGTCAGTCTTAGCTAATGGTTTGTTAGGAGGTCCCCTATATTTATGGGGTTCAAAGTAGTTTTCTCCAATAATTTTAATAAGAAGTAATGGAGGTCTCTCAATAGAGGAAATAATAAATATAAGCAATATAAAAATCTTGATCACTAATTTTTATGCTCCATAGGAGATCAAAGAGAAAGTTAATCTCAAGGATGATATGAATGCTTATAGAAATTTTGCTTCTCCCCTAGATTATTGGGGAATATCTAAATGTAGTAATATATATGAATTAAAATAAAGGAGGGAATCAATATCTTGTATATACAAGTATTCTTTTTTAACAAAGAGT
Source organism: Wollemia nobilis (assembly GCA_028583015.1). Lineage (NCBI taxonomy): Eukaryota > Viridiplantae > Streptophyta > Pinopsida > Araucariales > Araucariaceae > Wollemia > Wollemia nobilis. The sequence goes on from JAQPPZ010002552.1 coordinate 1,112,512, forward strand.
TAACCTTTTTTAGTTCAAGAATATTCCCCTGAACAATGAAATTTACATATGGAACATATGATGAATTGAAGCACATATTGTTGAATGATTGGCTAGGCTTTTAATTAATAATTCTTGGCTCTCTCATCAATTTAAACTTTCTTCTTCTATTCTAATGGTATAGGATCAAATCATTTACCTATTGTTTTACATATGGAAGGAGGCATTAGACCTCAAAATAAACACTTCAAGTTCTGGCCCATGTGTTTGAAATAGAAAATACTAGAAAGTAAGATTTTTTTATGTTGGAAGAAAGAAACACCAAATGATGAGACTACAATCTATGTAATATTCAAAAAAATAAACTATGTGAAACAAAAAGTGGAGTAAAATATCTCTTTTTTGGGTAGGATTACTCAAAGGGAAAAAAACTTACTAGATGGTTTGGTAAATACCTAATGCTCCATCAAATGTATGACATTAATCGCTTAAATTCCTCAAAAATCAAGGATATGATCTAGGTTTGAATCTTATTAGGTGATACATGCATAATTATCAAGTTCTTGTACTATTACTATGTAGTCACAATGTAATATAGGTGGAGCTAGTTTCATTCTCATATAACTAATAAGAAAAATAAACTCTTTTTGTGGATGAACTATACTTCATAATGCATTGGAGAAAAAAAAAAGATTCAATAAGAAATCATGTGGCAGCAAAAGTCTTGATCCAGGGGGAAATAGAATGGGGATAAGAATTTTGCTTTGTTTCATTGTTTTAAAAATTCTCAAAGACAAATAAACATACTAAGAGAAATCCAAAGGGAGGATTGATCTAGGGTAGTTTCAATAGAATATATTAAACAATAGGTTGTTTTACATTTTCAATGTCTCTTCAAGAACTTAGATGATAATAAAAAACGAAGAGGCACTTAGTTTTAGAATATATTTCAAATACCATTACTCTTAAAGAGAACTCTTGTTTGAATAGTCCTATTTATATGGAGTATCTAGAATAGGTGGTTAGAAAATGAAAAGGATAAAACTCTAGGTCCATATAGCTTTCCTATAGAGTTATTAAATTTCTCTTAGAATATTGCTAAGCAGGAGATTTTAAGGGCATCCAAAGAATTGAGAACCTCTAAGTAGATGTTGAAGGTTTTAAATAATATTTGTTTAGCTTTAATACTAAATATAGCTCAAGTTAATATTTTTCTATATGTAATACCCATTGCTCTTTGTAACACTATCTACAATATTGTCTCAAAAACAACAACAAATAGATTAAAATCATTATTACCCTTCATCTAGGATCATGGTGGATTTTTTCAATGGTATCAAATTCTAAATGGAATTGTTATTATTAATGGCCCATCCACTTAATGCAATCCAAAGGAATAAAATTTGTGTGTGCAAAACTTGATCTATCTAAAGCATAATAAGCTTAAATGTTTTGTAAACTATTCTACTTGCCTTTGGTTTGTTAGATTACCTAGAAATTATAATAACTCAGAAAAAATACACAAATGAAGGGTGCCAATAGAGACCAAAAGAATCTTACTAAAAGAAAATAAGAACACTCCGACCATTGATTAAATGGTTGGTCTCAAGTACTATCAATACCAAATGGCCTTTAGGTTAAGGTTGAAGAACCGACCTTAAGGTTTATTAATAAAATATTATAATAAACCCTTGTATACAAGGTGTACAAGATTCCAAAGGGCTATACAATAAATATAATACAAAATTTGGTCATGGCTCCAAGTGAAGCTTAACACCATTTATTTCAAAACCCCCCTTTAGATGAATGGGGGACACAAAGATATACCCTTATCAATATTCCCTCTTAAAAGGAACTCTCCTACTCCAAGACTCTCTTGTAATCACACAAAAGGTACCTTGGACATGACCTTGGTCAGGATATTTATTGTTTGCTCTATAAATGGTATACAAACTAAGTTAAAGTGAAGCTTAACACCATTTATTCCAAAACCCCCCTTTAGATGAATTGGGGACACAAAGATATACCCTTATCAATATCCCCTCTTAAAGGGAACTCTCCTACTCCAAGAGTCTCTTGTAATCACACAAAAGGTACCTTGGACATGACCTTGGTCAGGATATCTATTGTTTACTCTATAAATGGTATACAAACTAGGTAAAACATACCATATCCATAGACCCATCGTATATAGTGCATCTACGCCTTAATATGCTTGGATCCTTGATAAAACATTGGATTATGAACAAGCTTGTTGAAACTCTGATTATTACAATAAAGTGTGATTGGAAACTATTGAGGAATGCACATTTTCTTCAAAATCATGAGCATCTATTGGAGTTATTTGGTGATATCATTAGTAGCATAGTATTTAGCTTTCACATAAATTGAGCTATAATGGACTATTGCCTACAACACTAAGATATTGGTTTAGATCCAAGATAAAAAAAAATAAACCCAATAGTAGAGCATTGTTGATCCAAATCATCAACCCAATGTGCACCAATTTTTTTGCCAAAACGAGAGGTACTTCAACTAAATAATGAATACCCATATGTTATGTGCCTTTGATATACTAAAGGATCCTCTTTGTCATGGTCTAATGACTCTCACAGGGTGCCTACATATACCTAAAACAATAGTTGATAATGAATACAATAGTTGACGAAGTGTGGATAATGTAGAGAAGACCCTAAAAAGTTATTGATACAAAGTAGAATCCATCAAAGGAGTAGTACAATCTACTTTTAGCTTAAAATAATAAGTAAAGCATACCTAAGCAAGTTTACAATCCTCCAAATTAAACCATTATAGAAGATCCAAGGTATACTTAGGTTAATAAATGGTGATCATAGAGGGTTATTGATCACTTTGAATCCCCAAAAAATAATGAGGAAGACCCAAGTTTGTGTTCTCAAAAGTCTCATGAAGTTGTGACTTCATATCCTAGACCAAGGATGTTGAACTTACCATGATGGGAAGATAGAATGAACCTCTTCCCCTAATATGAATATTTCACCTCAAAATTCCTGCTTCTAAGTTATATTAAGACAAAAGCTTTAGTGCCAATGATAATTCTAACTATGATTACAAGTACTATGGACACAAGCAAAACTAATATCCCATGTCTAATAGGAAAAACATTAATGAAGCAAACATGGAAACTCATAATAAAAGCAAATACAAAAATTCAAGACAAGAAATATTACTATCACTGGCCTCTTTGAGGGGATAACCTTCTTATAAATATTTCTAATATTATCTAGTACCATGAGGTTTGCACCCTTCACTTTATATAATATTTACAAGCATATTTCCTAAATATTCTATGATAATATTCTATGGCAATATTCTTGACTACATATTCTATGATAATTATATACATGATTCCAAAGCAATTACATACATGATTCTATGACACACCCTCCTACCTATTTCTAACTTAACACATGGCCCACTTTACATACTCCATATGGTACAATATCATATGCCAATATGAGTTACATTCATGGGGTACGTAACACACCATCCCCCTTAGAGAATCTTTGTCCTCAAAGCTATAGGGTTGGATATTGTTGCTAGAGTTTTTGCAATGGCTCCCATGTGGCATCTTTTGGTTGGAGCTCTTGCCACTATACAAGACCTTAAATAATATCATTGAGTAAATATGTTTAGTTCTTTAATCAAGAATGGTTACTATTTGAATAAGAATAGATCCTTCTTTATCTAGTTTAAGAAGGATCGTTTGTACTTGGGTTTGCTTGCTTACCACCTTCTTCAGGCAAGACACAAAAAATTGGGTGGATTTTAGATGTCATCAACAGTTTTAATTTGTAAAAAATGTTCCCTACCTACTATAGTTCCTTATAGGGTCCATAGAACTTGGGTGCCAACTTTTTTCAACCCTTATATTTTAGGGGCATCTGCTTGCAGGGTTGAAGAAAAAGGAAAACCATGTCTCCCTCTGTGAACTCCCTCTAGTCTTGTGTTTATTTGCCTAAAATTTCATGTGATTTTGGGTGGTTGCTAAATTTTATTTTAAAGTAGCTAAGACCTCCTACCTTTGACTGAGGATTGTGTCACATGCTTTTATTTTTAAGTTTTTTGACAGGTAAGAGGATTGTTGATTTTGGTGTACTATATGATTGTAAACTGTAAATATGATAGCCATCATTTCCTTCTCATAAGTTTATTTTACCATATTTTGCTTTGATAATACCTTGATTATGAATGTAAGGGGGTTTTCCTTCTTTCATGAGTATAGCCCCCAACCCCACCCTTGATGAATCACTCTCTATTACAAAGGTCTTGAAAAAATCAAGTATTGTCAAAATTGGTGTATGTCACATAGCATTTTTCAGAGTAAAAAATTCTTGTTCAACTTTATTGTTCTATGGAAACACATCCTTATGGAGCATAGTTGTCAAGGGTTTTGTAATCTTACCATAATACTTGACAAATTTATGATAGTACCCTATGAGTCTAAGGAATCCTCAAAGGCTCTTCAATATTTTGGGTTTGGGCTATTCCTTCATGGACTCAATCTTTGTAGGATCCATGTGTACACCATATTTAGCCATAATGTGTCCCAAATATTCCACTTCTATTGCCCCAAAAGTGCACTTAGATTTCTTGACATACAACTTATTTTATTACAGAAGCTCCAACACCTAGTCGACATGCTCAAGGTGTTCTTCCCATGTCTTACTATATACTAGAATGTTGTTAAAAAGACCAATGAAAAATTTCATATATATGGCTTGAGAACCCTGTTCATCAGATCTTGGAAAGTTGATGGTGCATTGGTGAGACCAAAAGGTATAACCAAGAACTTGTAGTTCCCCTCATGAATTTATTTTGGATATGTCCTTCCCATGGACATGAATATGATGATACCCTAACTTGTGGTCTAATTTGGTAAAATATTGAGCACCATGTAGCTCTTACAACAAGTCATCAATCACTCAGATTGGAAAATTATCCTTGATGGTGATATTGTTGAGTTCACAAAATTCCATACACATTATCCATAATCCATCCCTCTTTCACACCATTAAGACTAGAGCTAAGAAAGGACTTGCACTTGGGAAAATAGTCCTACTTCTAATAATTCCTTCACCATATTATCATTCTCATTCTTTTAATTACAGGGGAACCTATATAGCAGTATGTTTGGGAGTTGACTCCTTAGTACCAAGTTGATCCTATGGTCCTCTAGTCAACTAGGAGGTAGTTTATGCTCATTAAATACCTAATTCTTGGTTAGAATGGTTGATAAGTCTGAAGGCACATTTTCATCCTACATAGCACATAATTACATTTATAAAAATATACCAACTATGGCCTCATGACCCTTCTTAATTAGCCATTACATTTAATGGGATGTTATAACATTAGGTTTTCCATTTTTTATTCCCTAGACAGTGTGTGTTTTATTATTGACAATGAACTACATCTAAAGTTTCGAGAAGTCCCACAACACTAGCCCCAAAGTTCTTAGCTAGGCATAACCTAACACAATCTCTATGCCTCCCAATGGAACTACATAGAGGTTAGTGTGAAATTTGTTGTCACCTATGGATAAGCAAACATTTTGACACCACCCATTACAAGTCATTATATCTCCATAAGCAATTTTGACATTAATTTGATCATTGGCCATAAATGAAACAATCTACTTTTTTACTACACTGGGATCAATAAAGTTATATGTGCTACCAAAGTCCAATAGTAGTGAGACCTTATGCCCTCCAAGAAAATTTTAATGTGTCATTCATTGGGGTGTTGATATTCTTGTAATAACATTCAAAGAGAGTTTAGGAGTTTCTTCTATGGGTCCATCAGATGCAAGTTCTTCATCTATTGATTCCAATTGTTCTTCTACTGAGTCTATAATTCATCCCCTATGTCTATAGAAGAATATAAAGTACTAATCATATCTAGAAGGTAGAGGTATTATGTTGTACATTTTTGTTCCATGGCCCCTTTTTCATCATAGTTATAACAGAGTCCCTTGTCCCTATAGTTGGTCATCTTCTCCAGTGTTAGCCTCTTAATGATTGGAGCCTTTGGATCATTATTGTTTGTGGATGTAAAAGTTTTATTCTAGAATTTTGGAGTTTTGGATGACTTCTATTAGGTATTTCATTTACTTTCTGCAAGTTTAGCTAACTCCATTATAGTCATGCATGTGGCTAGTTTAAGCATTTGGACCTCAGTTTTGATTTCTTCTTTAAGACCACTAATGAAATAACTCTTGAAGAAGACATCAGGAAAAACTTTGGTTTTGTTGTCTAGCCTTTTAAAAATCCATAATGTGTTTTGGTATTGTACTTGTTTGTCAAAGCTTGGTGAGGGCTCTAATAAAATCTTTAAACTCTAATAGACCAAATTGACCAAGGAATTCATTCTTGAATTGTGTCCACCCAATGTTTGGGACTTGTTTTTGCAACCATTTATATCAATGGAGTGCTTCAAGGTCAAAATTAAAGGTGGCCACAAACATCCATTGGTTGATAGATGTTTCATACAATTTATACCATTGCTCAACTTTAATTAACCAAATTTATGGATTGGTCCCATCAAACCTTAGAAAATCTATTTTAGGAAGTCTAGGGGTCATGCCTTAATTTTTCCCTAATTGCTTATAGTTTTCCTTAGTAAAGACCCTCAAGAAATTTATCCGATCAAGAGCCTTCCCTTTCTAAACTTTTGGGCTATTTTTAGCATACCCATCAAAATTTGGGATTTTAAGCTTGAGAACTTCAATGTACTAAATCATTGAGTCTCACACATGCTTGAAGTCTGCTATTAGGCTAGTAAGGAAAGACACTTGAGTATTAAGCTCACCTAAGGTATCCAACTTAGCAAGTTGTTCCTCCAACTTATGCATTTTGGCTTCCATTGCTTGAGTACAAGTCTCTGGTCGCATTTATTAAAAATAGAATTATTATTTTACAAGTTACTATTTTTAGTAAGGGTCCCAAAAAAGTGTATGGGTGCTATATACCAAAACAATCATCTTGAAAATATGATCGAAATGGGCTATACCACAAAATGATAATTTTGGGATCCTAAAAAAAGTGTGGTGATCAACTCGAAAGAATGATCAAAATGGGCTTTATACCACCAAATGATGATTTTTGGTTGTTCTAGAATTTTACTAGATAATGATTTTGAGGTTGCATTTATTCCTCAAAATGCTCTAAAATTTAAAATAAACTCGGTTGTGTCCATACTGCCCTAACCTAGACTAAGTTCTTTGGTTTTTTTGTTCCATTGTGTTCTCATGCCAACACAATTACAAACTAGCATAGGTAAAAATAAGGAAGGTAATCTAGGTTTATGTGTGTGTACTATTCATAGCCCTTTGATATACTATAGGAGAAGTACATGAGGCTAATATTCTCGAGTGTTGTTCTCGTTGCACTATGCATAATTATATGGCTGACTCAATTGACTTCCTATGGTGAAGGTTTGGCTCAAGGTTCTTAATAAGGGTCTCTCATTATATGCAAGGTATGTGGGAGCTCAACTCTATGCATGGATATTGTCTAAGGCTTGGGTATTGAAATTTGATCACCCCTCACTTCACTAGAAGATTTATGGGCAATCTAACTTAACCAAAAATGAAAGCTCCTCCAAGTTATTTTAAAATAGTCAAGATATTATTTCTAACCTATAGACCTAGGCTTACAAAAAGAATTGCTCACAACAAAAGCTTACCATACCTTAGAAAAGGCTTTGATACGACTTGGAATGAACCTCTTCCTATGATGTGAATATTTCACCTTGAAATTTGTAATTCTAAGTTGTACTAAGACAATAAATTTAGTGCTAATGATAATTCTAACAATGATTACAAAGATGGTTGAAAAAATCAAAACTAATATCACATATCCAATAATAGAAATATTAAATCAAGGAAATTAGAAACTTAAAATAAAAAAGCGAGTGCAAAAATTCAAGACAAGAAAGATTACTATCATTGGCCTCTTTAACGAGACAACCTCCTTACAAAATATTCCAAATATTTTCCAATACCAAGAGGGTTACATCCTTCCTTTTTGTAATATTTACAAGTATATTTCCTAACTATTTTATGACAATATTCTTGACTACATATTCTATGATAGTTACATACACGATTCTAAGGTAGTTACATGCATGATTCTATGATATACCCTCCTACCTATTTCTAAACTAACACATGGCCCACTTTACATACTCCATATAGTTTAATATCATATACCAATATGAGTTACATTCATGGAGTACGTAATATAAGTTCATTAAATACAACACAATCACCAAAGTTTAATCATCTTGATGCTTGATGTGGATATCATGCTCTCTAATATTGCTTTAACCCATAACTAAGAAAGAAGGAACAAATTTTCTCATGCCAAGTGTGAGGAGCATACTTAATCACTTACAAGTATTGCTTTGGACAACATACCAAAGGAGTAGATCCATCAATCTCAAAATTAGGTGATCTCCCCTTGAAGTTCACCATGAAGAAATACAATCATCACATTCATTTGATGTACCTCCCAATCATAACATGTAACTATAGAAAGTATAATCTAAATAAAGTGTATCTTGATAATTATAGCAAAGGTATATTAGTAGTCAATTCCCTCCTTTTCATAGAATGCATTAGTAAAAAGGTGTACCTTATGCTTCTCCACTTGACCATATAAATTATACTTGGTGTTATAGACTCATTTGTATCCAATAATATTCTTCCCTTCTAGAAAAGGAACAAACTTTCATGTCTAATTTTTCATTGATGACTTATATTTGACAAGCATAAAATCCTTCTATTTTGAACAACCCTTGGCCTAGGAATAGGTGAGGGGGTTTCTAGAATTGTTAACCCTTAAGATTAAGGGCCAAGAGAGAGCCTTTTTATGATACTCCTAAGAGAGAATGGATTTATCATTATTAAGGAGAGTTTGGACCCACCTAAGTATTGGACAAATCATGGAAGATTGTGGCACATCTTGTATATAAGCAACACCAAAATTTTGTATTGAAGTATCAAATCCAAACTTACCATCCACCTCAAAATCCATGATCATTGCATAAGGCATGGGGGATCAAGCTCATCTACTATAGGATCTAGAATTGTAGGTGTTGGAGAAAAATACAACAAAATAGGAGTTAAATTAGAAGGTCCTACTAAAGTGTCTTCATTGTAAGGTGAAGAAGCTCGAACAACTAGAACAATGCTAATGAGAAAATTTGAGAGGACAAAAAAAACATTAGAGAAGATGTGAAAGAAGAGTCTTTGGTGAAAAGAACAGGAAGAGGTCCAAAAAAATAGAAGGAATAAACTCATCATAGTATAAATCTCTCTGAATGAGAATATTTTGATTGTTAGGATCATACAAGTGATAAGCCTTGCAGGTGTTAGAATAGCCCACTAAAATATACTAACTACTCTTCAAATCCATCTTCTTCCATGTATCTTTAGGAATATGAGCACATGTAGTGCATTAAAGGATACACAAATGAGACATATTAGGTTTGCTGCCTATCAATCTCTTAAGATGATTCACATCCTAAATAACTTGAGTTGAAGTCTAATTAATGATATACACTACACATGTTATTAATTTACCCCATACCCCAAGTAACTTGAGTTGAAGTCTGATTAATGATATACAATACACATATTATTAATTTACCCCAAAACCTGGAATTTCATCTACTTGGCATACAATATACATCTATCCATCTTCGTAGTAACCCTATTCTTCTACTTGACCACCCCATTCTATTCAAGGGTATAATTAACAATCCTCTAAAAATAAATGCTATTAAGAAACAAAATATCAAAAAAGGCATGGCTCGTATACTTATGTTCTCTATCTATCTACAAGAATTTGATCTTCCTTTCAATTTTTTTCTCTATAAGAGCGTTGAAGTCCTTGAACTTCCAAAATCTTTATCTTTGGTATGAATGGTTTATAAACAAGCATACCTATAGAATCATCAATTAATATGAGAAAGTACTTATTCCTAGAAAGAGATTGTGTTCCCATGGATCCTCAAATATCACTATGGATGAGCTACAAGTGTTATGTAGCATGCCTAATAGTCCTTTTTGGGAAGGAATATCAATGATGCTTTCATAATATAAACATCTCATAAATACCACTAGAAGGAGAGACAAGAGGAATACCAACAACTGACTCATGTCAACTCATATACCTCAAGGATCCATAGCCAATATGCCCAACTTTGTGATGCCAACGCTTTCTAATGTCATTATCCTATGCCACTTACCAAAGGAGGAAGAAGAAGGTAATGGTAAAGGTAAAAGGTAAAGTAATTTTTAAGGTCCACAAGACCATAGGCCATATGATATAACCCTTATAGAGGATCTTATTTACCTAATGTATGTTTATCCAACCAAACTTCGATTAGAAAAGTATGGTGTACAACTCTACCTTTCGTTGGATTAAAATCTTGAATCTTGTATTCAAAGTTCCAAACTCTTACCATTAGATCCACTAAATTTGTACATCACCAAACTCATAAATATGATAAGACTCATCATAATACCCTGAGGTAGTTGTTGTGAAGCCATCATCAATATCCTTAATCACCCATCAATCTAACCAAAACTCAACCTGCTTATTCATATGAGTGATGCTATAGATGGAAAGAAGATTGAGACCAACACCAAGAACATGAAGAACATCAAATGAATATAAACCAATTGTTATATCACCACATCTAGACACGTATAAGAAGGAATCATGCCTAATAACCACTCACTATTTTAAATATTAAATTTTGTAGCCATGCAAGAGATGATGATGCTTCACCATCTCTTGCGTTGGTTTTAAACTTGCAATCTACTCTTCAAAAATAAGGATGTTCAATACATTAAATGAATAGCTACATGTGCCTATGAGGTCTCACCATCATGATTGTCTTCACCCTTAGCATAGAAAAGTGCAACATGAATTCCACTTTTTGGATACCTCTTCAAACTTCTTAATATGCAACTCACAATATATTGCCTTGTGTATTTCCTTCTTATGAAAAGTGCAAATAGGCTTATTGGTTTCCTTCTTTCCTTTCTTTAGCTTCTTGACAACTTCTATTTTAACCATTTCCTTTTTATAAGGTTGAATAGTGAGAGAATAACTCTTACATCTCTATCATTGAGCCTTATGGTGAACAAGGTATTTGAACACATCATCGAGATACGGAGATGTAGCACTGAGAAAGCACACTTGAAGCATCCTAAATACAATGATAATAATCTTATAAGTTTTAGATCTAATGTTGAACATAATATTGACAAAATTAAGTCTCCTTTTCCTTTTCACATCCAATCTATTGGCCTATGTAGAGTCAACAAAATCACATATATTTTAGAACTTATTCAATAGATCCTTTGGATCTGAGGTATTGATGTGGGTGTCACAAATTTTGTCAACATAAAGTGGAATAACACCAATAACCTTATCATTATTATATTTGAACAACTAATTTCTCTCATTAAAATTAGTGGCTAGAGGGATCTCATTCACATATTTGATGAGTCCCTTACTTTGAAGTAGAGCTTCAATATTAATTTTTTAGGTGGGATAGTTAGGTCCATTGAGCAAGGACACATGTTGATCAATGTAGTTATCACCAAAAACAATATGGCCAATATAAAGATCAAGTAATCATGTCATATACATAATAATAGGTTCAAAATACTTTTGTATGCAAAATTTATGGCCCCCATAATTTTAGCCCAAAAATTGCACAAAATGCCATAAAAAACTTCCAAATATTCAAAAACACTAGATGTACCTTTAGTGATATTCCACATGTCAATAACTAGGTGTTAGGGGATGCCAATTATGTAGTGATTGGTGTTCCACTAGGATGGTATAACAATGAACCAACTACCACCAAGAATCATTGATCTATGCAAAGGGGTACCACTAGGATTCTAACTATAAAAGCCACTAGACAGGGAATTTATGAACAAGAAAAAACCACATGTCTTTTATATCCAATAAAAGCACTTGTAAACCACATCTACTACTAACTCTATAGAGATAAATACAAGTATAGTGATGATATGCCATCACGTGATTGGTCAATCTCCTTTTTACAAGCAAAAATTATCCTCCATATTATACAATTTTTTATGTTGACCATTACCACATCAAACATTGCCACATATGCCATGTGTGCTATATCATTAGGAATCAACCAATATTTTATAAAATGGTGGGTAAGGGAATCAAACCCTAAGCCTCTTGTGGCCCAAGCCTTAACATGGCCTACACTAGCCATAATACCAAGGTTGCATATCAACACTACAAAGCTAAGCATGATGCCTTCATCCAATGCTCACCATGTCATTCCAAAAATTTCACTTCAACACAATGCAAAGGGATGGAACCAACAACCTATAGAAATAAATGCCTTCAAGCAAAGTGTGTTGGCCACTAAGGCACGTCTTCTGACACATCCCAAGCATCATACCATCCTCTTCTCAATAGTCTTATACACCTCATGTACCGTAAAAAGGTCATCATGCTTATGGATATAATTAAATGCAAGTTTGAGTGCCAAGTGTGCCTTGATAAGGGCACAAAATACCATTACACTAAAGACTCCTATGCAAGTTAAAAAAATGTAGACTGTCTTTCCAAGGGATGCACCAATTTTTACCACCCTCTAATAGAGCATTTGAAGCAATATTTGTTTTTAATTCAAAATTTCCAAAGAAGGGAGGAGAAGTAGAAAATCTAATGCAAAACAAAGGAATACTTGGAGGTAAAATGGCAAAAAGTGCTAAACTAACCTAAAATTTTGTAAAAAATTTGGAAATGCTAACAATTTATCCATGTTTGTCATGATTTGCCTAGCATAATTTTTTGTCAAATGTAATTGATCAAGCCATCCTCTCTCGTCAATGTAGAAAAAAATTATCAAATCATTTTAATAACTTTATCAAGTGACTTGAAATTATTGGTTGTGCATAAAAGTGTATCTAGGACTTATCTCATGTATAGGGGTTGAACTCATCTTTCTTCTTCGACAATCATACAAACTGTCCTCTCATCTAAAAAATCTAATGCAGAAAAAGAAATGGATTTTTTTGAAAAATCCATAAAAGATAAGTGAGGATTTTAAATATCTTCAAAAAAATTGTTCTAGCAGTTAGGGCACCTATCTAGTAATAAAAACAAAATAGATTGAATGTTAAGAGAGGAGAGGGAAACCTATTAATGATTTTTTTTCCAAAGCAACAAATCTATTAAAACATGGTTAGATCATCACAATCCAAGTCTATCTAGGGTATTGGCATACAGACCCTAAAAAATAAGTGTCAACAACACATAAAGCTTATACAAACTACTAATAAAATTACATTACTTGTTGAAACAATCATAAAAGAGAAATCACCAAAGGCAAGCAATCGAGTAATGGAGATTCACACATGCTCTAATCCTATGTTGAATTTTGCAATACTTTCCAAAAATAAATCGAATCCACATTATCAAAAAATAATGGTAATTCACAAAAAGAACACATAATATGAAGGGTGTCCATAAAAACTAAAATAATCTCACTAAAAGGAAAGAATAACACTCCAACCAATAATCAAATAGTTCGTCACTAGGGGTATAAATATTTTATTACAAGTAACCTTTAGGTCAAAGGTTGAAGAACCAACAATAAGGTTTATCAATAAAATATTACAATAAACCCACCTACAAGGTGGACAAGGGCACAAAGAACTATAGAATACATATGAAATAAAACTCAGTTGTGGCCTCAAGTGAAGTTTAACACTACATATTCCAACATTGCTTTGATGGTGATTAGATCCAATAGGTTATGGCTTGTCATACTTAACCTTTTCTATTCTCATAAATAGATCTATTTTTTCCTCTCATGCAAAGAAGGGTTTGAGACAAGGGGATCCCCCTCTTATTACCTCTTCCTTATTCTTACAAAAGATTTTGGTCAAGTTAAAAATTATCAAAAGGAATTTGGTAAAGGTTTCAAAATTATCTACATGCATCACACACATAAGCTTTTGGGCAAATACTCAATGAGTAGAAATCATAAGTTTTATTCTTTTGTATAGATCAACAAATTGAGAGAAGGATTATAGAAATTTTGAGGTTTCCAATATTTACCCTTTCTTTTAAGTATCTTAGAAAGAAAGATACAAGAAATTTACTAGAATCAAGGAAATATAAAATTACTCATTAAATATATAGGTCCTATTCTTAGTAGGTAAAACGATTATAATTTTTTTATATTTTATTGTTTAGAAAAGGTAAAAAATTATATTAATAGAACAAGAATCAAATTACAATCATAGGTCTACCACTTTTGGGAAGCCCTAAAATCTAAATAAAACTTAGATTAACATCTCCAAAAATAACAAAAAATTGAGTACCATCTACAGAGTAAAAACTTTTAACCAATTCCCATTTTTTCTTTACACTGATCTTAATAAACCTAGCAGGTTTGATAGTCCTGCAAACACTACCCCTGTTATCCCAAAAAGGGCCAAAGAGTGTTGCAAGAGGTAGCAAAAAACCCAACAAATAATTGTTCATCCTCCATGGATCCACAAAACTCAATAGACTCTGGACCTATCCTCATCCTTAGCTAAGTCTTTGCTGGCCAAATTCAGAACCATTTGGTTCACCTCCCGCCATTCAGAAGTGTCCCTATCTTAATTAAAATTCAGTTGTATCCAATCGAACTTTGACTGCCATGTTTAACCAAAAAGTCAGCCTTGCATTATTTTATTGGTCATAGACCAAGATGGCATCCTGGAACTGCTGCCAAATAAACTTAATTTGGCTCACAATATTTTTTATTCTCAATCTTTGATCTAAAATTTCTAATAACATCCAGAAACCCTACCATAATTTGTGAAAGCCATACCATAATTTATGAATAAGACTCAACTATAATCTTTTTAACCCCATTTTTTCGAACATTAAAAAAACTTATTTAATAACCAAAACTTTCACCTTCATTATTAATAACCCTCCATTATTAATAACCCTTCCAAACCATGATCTATATTATTCTTCACGTGAATGTATTTGTGGACCCCAAAACTCCAATCCCCAAAGAGACTTGGCTGAGCAGGGCTCCATTCTAAATTTTCAACAACCACTATGCTGAGAGGAATTGTGATGCGTTTGTATGGACATAGCAAAAGAAAACCATCTTATCATCATAGAGCATGGATTTGACCTCAACGACCCACCAAAAAAATTAGAATACACATTTGATCACATGGTTTTTATTTTTTTTATAGGGTTTAAGTTTGAGTAGTTTATTATTTAAGAATGGTTATTGTTTATTTGGAATTGAATTCTACCCCTACCGATATGTTTTTTCAGAGTTAACAACTCTACACAAGGGATTAATTTAATTTAAAGAATGCGTTTTTTTATGGGGAAATGAATTTGGATAGCTATCATTTAAGGAATGGTCTAACCTTCTGAAAAGCATTCTACAGCTACGGATATATCTATCTAACTTAATTATTAATTTTAACAAGTCCAACACGGGGGATTAATTTAATTTAAAGTAAACGCCTCAAAGTCCAACACAGGGTCAGTACTAACTCTGCTCGAAAGCGGTTCCAAGATGGATCTTTTTTTCCTATATGGAAAGCACCGTCCACGTTGAGACAAATGCAACAGCCTTTCTTTTTTCTTTGCCTACAAGGAACCTCCGCTAAAACATCAACTGTTCCAGTTGGTCACATGAAGAGAACATCATTACTGAGATGCCAGGCTGCCCAAATGAGGATCGAAGCCTTATGCTGCGTTTCAGAATACCCAATTGAATATTTTTATGGTTAGTATTGAAGATGGGTTTCTGATAGGCTGAAAGCAATACGATGGATCTGGTGACTCAATCCATTGCAGGTGCTGTAGCGAACGAACTCCTAAATGTGGTGAAAGATTGCATAAAGAAGATCATTTACTGCAAGAAATACTGCAAACGCTTAGAAAAGACATTACATGAAATCACACCCATATTGGATGAGGTCTTTCAAACTGGTTCAGAGCTTTCCCAACATTGCCAAAAGCAGCTTATAGAATTCTCTGAGAGGCTAAAGGAGGGGAAGGAGCTGGTTCGGAAGTGCTCCCAGGTCAGCCGTTACAATGTTTACCAGAAAAATATGTACGCGAGGAAAATTCTTTCTTTGGAAAATTATCTTGCCAATTTCAATTCCAGGCAAGGTTGGTTACATACCCTGTCTGATCTGCAACACTTGAGAGAAGATGTGAGGGCGGGGTTTGAGACTATTGAGCAACGAACTGAAGCAAATAGAGAAATTGAAATTCCCATGATCACAGATCAGATGAGTCAGATGCTAATTGAAAAAGAGATTACGTATTCAAACTGGGATATTCCAGAATTGCCAGAATGTCATCTGGGCTTGGAAGTGTTAGTTGAAGACTTGAAGAAGCTTCTTATCTTGAAAGATGTTTCACTTGTTGCAGTGAAAGGTATGGGTGGCAGTGGCAAGACCACCTTGGCAGTAGCCCTGTGCAGGGATCCTGCAGTCAAAGGTGAGAATATTTATGTCGTATTCATTTTGCATTCTCTTATTGGTACATGGTAGCATGACAATATTTTATATTTGATAGGGTTTTTTGGTCTGGAATTTCTGTTGCTAGATTTCCTAATTCTATGAAATCAGCTAATGCAAATAATTGTTGAAGTCAGTGCACGGATTATGTCCACAATTTTTGAATTGATATTTAACAGTGCAATCTCTCTTAAAGATATTATGATATGCCCATTTTTGGGGGAAATCATGCAAACAAGTCAAACTCTTTTACAAATAGGATCTCATTCTCAAATTTCCTCACTAAATGAATGATGTTGTGTTTGTTTTTCTTGAACTCCCAGAGTAAGCTGTAGCCATCCTTCAGAGTTTCCCCTCTTTCTGTGGTAGTGCACACCTTTGTTATTCTTTCAGCCAAATACCGACAACAAATTCTCACAATTGATTGGTGTTATTTGTGTTCTCTTATTGGTCTACAGAATTTTTTAAGGAGAGAATAATTTTCGAAACAGTTTCACAGTGCCCAAATATCAAGGCAATTATTGAGAGAATGTGGGATAAGATCATTTCAGAGGTCAGACCCCATTTTCAGAATGATGAAGATGCATGTACAAAATTCCAGCGAAAACTTAAGCAAATGAAGCCTCGGCGAACTCTTATTGTGCTGGACGATGTCTGGAAACAGCATCACCTTGAAAAACTGTTGTGTAGAGCAGAAGGATACAAGATTGTTATCACAACTAGAAATAACATTGTTGACCCTAAATTCCAATATGATTTACAGTTATTAAGAGATGCAGATGCTCTGTCCCTGTTCTGCTTTTGGGCATTTAGACAGCAAACAATTCCTGAAACAGAAAATACAAATCTAGTCAAGCAGGTGTTATTCCTTTCCTTTATTTTAATAAGCATACAATATATTGGAACATATAATGTTGGAATTTGAGTGTGTAATTGAGAATTAGCTTTATATTGACATTAAGATCCAAGAGATGCTGACCAATTAGCAATAATTTAATGAAGGTAATAGCAGAATGCAAAGGATTACCACTTGCTCTTAAGGTCATCGGAAGCTCTCTGCGTAATGAGTGTCCTGCAGTGTGGAGGGATGCAAGGGCAAGGCTTTCTCGAGCAGAATCAATATCAGATTATCACAAAGAGGGTCTTCTCAAATGTTTGGAGACGAGCATAGATATCTTGGAAGAAGAAGTCCGGGAATGTTTTTTAGACTTGGGATCATTTCCAGAGGATAGAAAAAATTCTGTTGCTTCATTGTTGGATATGTGGGTTTACGTCCATGATTTGGAGTGGGATGCTGCATACAGAAATTTGAAAATACTTAATGATCGGAACCTACTGAATCTTGTGAACAATCCAACGTAAGTTAATGAACATGGATTTGATGTGTCCTTGCTTATGCTTGAATAGTAGGTTATGGTTAGAACCTCTGATGTGGTTCTAAATTGGAGGTTGACATAGGAGGATGTTTGAAGCTTCTCCTGAAAATAACATATTCAAGAAACAAAATTGAATTGTTGGTTTGTACAGAAGTGAAACAGAGAATATATTAAAACTGCTTATTGGCTGTCTACTACTTTATTCCATGCTTTGATAGAAGAGAATGGAACATTTTATGAACAATGAACTCATTTTTGCTTAGGCTGACATAGTAACTTTGATTCAGGGATTGGCTAGGGAATGAATATGGAAGGAGCTGTGAGCTTTTTACTCAGCACGATGCACTGCGAGACTTGGCCATTAATTTGGCCATGCAAGGTCAAATAAATAGGTGCAGAAGGCTTATTATGCCCCATAGAGAAGACTTTGTTCCTAAAATGTGGAAAAAGCAAGCAGATTGTCCATTTGATGCTGAAATCATCTCCTTGCAAACAGGTTGGGTTCGTAGTTTTCCTCTAGTATCCAAATTTTTGATGTCTAACTAGTTTCATAATACATAAGTTTAAGCAGTCTTATTTGCTCAATGTCGTATTGAATTTTACTTTTGACCTGCTCACAATGTTTGTCTTTTGACATCAATTGTTGCATTCTTGTGAATGAAGGTATAATGAACGAGGGTGACTGGTGTCAGATGAACTTTCCTAAGGCCAAGGCTCTCGTATTAAACTTCTCTGCAAGTGAATACTTTCTTCCACCATTTTTGCAGACGATGCACAGATTGAAGGTCCTCATCATTGTCAATCACAATTCTAAGCGAGCTTCCCTCAAAGGACTATCAGTATTGTCTTCAT
This sequence comes from Wollemia nobilis, assembly GCA_028583015.1. Taxonomy (NCBI): domain Eukaryota; kingdom Viridiplantae; phylum Streptophyta; class Pinopsida; order Araucariales; family Araucariaceae; genus Wollemia; species Wollemia nobilis. The sequence continues at coordinate 1,131,328 of JAQPPZ010002552.1, forward strand.
TGTCTCAGCTCAAAAGTGTTCGCTTTGAGAGAGTGATCGTTCCGCCCCTACAAGAATATTGCCATTCCTGGGAAAAACTAGAGAAACTATCCTTGATTCTATGCGAGGGTTGTGGAAATATGGATGAGTTAGATAAGGGTTTGTGCTTAAACTTCCCATGTCTAATTGAGCTCACCATTGATCATTGTACTAAATTGGAAGAACTTCCTGACAGCATTTGTAATATGACTTCCCTTGAAAAGTTGTCTGTCACAAACTGCCATGAGCTTTATAAGTTATCTGATGATCTAGGAAAGCTCAGTTCACTGCAAATGCTGCAATTGTCTGCTTGTCCAAGTTTAGAAGAACTGCCATATTCCATATGCAAACTTAGACAGCTAAAATTCCTTGATATATCATTTTGTGAATGCATGAGACAACTTCCAGATGAGTTTGGTCAGTTGTCAAGCTTAAGGGAACTTGACATGAGAGAGTGTTCTCATGTCAAGCAACTTCCTAAATCTGCCAGTGAGTTACAATCCCTGGTGCATGTCATCTGTGATAAGAGGATTGGGAAACGGTGGTCAGCTATCAAGGACTCCAGCATTCCTCAGCTCAATGTTGAAGTTGCAGAAGAGCAGTTCCACTTGGACTGGCTTGAAGATTGAGTCAATCACTTGTAAAATCGGCATATGCAGTTTCATGATTGATGCCTTTGTCAATGATACAAATGTGCTCAACGTCACGCAGAGAAACAATTGTTGAGTCTTGGACCCCACTATGTTTAGGCACTGGGCTTTTTCCAGTACTCTTGTAAGTGAGTGTGTTTTGTAAGTGCATTCAGTCTTGTTTGATTTCATAGAGGTATTAGATTTCCTGTCCACACAGAACTGTTGATCTTTTCTGGCACCAAGCAACCTCAGGGACAGTAATGTGTTGAAGACCAATGAGAAAATAATTGTATCTTGATAGATATTCCAATGAGTTATGTCATTTGACATTGTATTTTCCCAAGACAATCTTTTTTTTTTCGTCAATTGTAATAAAGAGAAGGCAATGTAATTTAACTTGTAGGCTGTTAGACTTGACCAATCATTCTGGTTAATTTGGCTTCTCAATCTAATGCCTAGACATGTTCATAAACCTGTGCATATGCACAGCTACATGGTAGTAAAGAGCATGAAGCCAGATTGAAAGATACGTCTCTCTATATGTGAGTGTAAAGGATGTTTTTGGAGCAACAATGCTTAATAACCCAAGGTTCTGTTTGTCGTTTAAGTTGGCAGGGGAAAGTCAATTATCCTTTTGTATCATACTGCTAAAATAAACTGAAAGCACCATCCAAACATTAGCCCATGGTGTTCAAATATGAATGTAGTTGTGAACAAGAATTACAGCAGAAAAAAATTGTTATGATGAACTTGTTTTGAAGGACAGCCAAGCACAAGCTTTTTGGATATTTGTATTTTTACTGATTCCAAAAGCAGCTTATAATGTGCAACTCCAAGCACTGTTCAGCAGGCTATTGGATTAAGGAAAAGGAGTTTTTATTGAAGAATGTCTCTGAGCCCCCAACAACAACATGTACATGCATACACATGATGTGCACACATGCACACACATGTTTCATATCTCACTATTATTTTAAATTTAACATCAATAATTTTAAAGCATTGTTACCAAATCTGGATCAAACCGGATTTTACAGACTGTTGGGAATAGTCCGACCAGATTTGTAGCTTTGTAAAGTTTAATAACAATTTCTAACATTTCTAGACTGAAAGCACAAGGAAAAAAACTGTAACTTACATGATGTGCATAAAGTACAGACGATTAGCAATCTGCCTATTTCTGCAGTTTATTGTTTTGTAATTTTTCATAAACTCATTTTTCAGTATATCCTCCTTGATGCCACCACAGCTCACCTGCAAATAACGGTGCTCAAGTTTGACTTGGCTCAACTACAATGCTTTGATAAAAATTCTAATTTTGCACTTTATAACATCTTATTATACATAAGATATTTCTATGAAGTTTTTTTTTTTTTTTTTGGTTAAAAAGGCTTTTGTATTACTTATAGGCATGTAAAAAAGCTACATTGTCAGCCCTTCCAGGCAAATAGGACTTTCATCCAAAATTTTACATAAGAACAAAAATTATGTCTTAAATGCGTTTTGCTAATACTAGGACAGAAATCTGTGACTTCTTCTAAATCACTACATACAGGAATCAAAGTTGCTGGCATTGATATAAAGATTACGGTAGAGATCTTCCCTAGTTTTCTGCGTCCACCATCGTGGAGGATCTCCATAACAAGTCAAATCCCTGTGGTCTAAAGCCTAAATCGCCTTAGCATTTGCAATCTTATTTCATTCTTGGGGAGCATGAAGAAATTCTATTATTCTAAATCTATATTGAAGCAAATGTATCTTGTCAATCACCCTTTGTAAGTTCCAATCTTGAGAGGATGTCTTGGAGGGCATCTTCAGTCAATTAAGGGTTACTTGTAAGTCCGAGTCTACTTGTATTGCAGACCAGTCAGCCTTGGCAGTTTCCTAAAGGCCATGAAGGATAGCACATGCTTCCACTAGATTGTTAGGGAGGACGCCAAGATTCTTTGCAAAAAGAAAAGCATGAGTACCATCTGAGAGTCTTCCTATGCCTCCCATGCTTGCCCTTCCTGGGTTACCTCTTGACACGCCATCAGTGTTGATATTCCCCATACCTTTGGGAGGGGCTTGCCATAGTCCATTTGTCTGAATAGTAGGCCAAGAACCTTGTGGGTGCCTTCGTCTCCATTTGTCCACAGGGAGTTCAAGCTTGGAGGGTATATTGTGGTACTGTTGAGATATCGTGAAGGGGGGCTTCAAAGTATGTAGGGTAGTTTCCCTGATATTGGATGTAGTCTTTTCTCAAATATGTTGGACATTATGATGAGTCGCTTTAAATATTTTTTTATCCCTTTCTTTCCAAATATTCCAAAGCATTCGAGAGATGCTAACCAGGCCATCTCTGTCATCAAGTTGTCCAATTCATTCACCCTGGGCCAAGTCCTCCATGCTTGCTTAAGGGAGGTGATTTGAAGGAGTCTTAGATCTAAAAAGGTTGCCAACCATGTCCGTAATTGAATGGCCAAAGGATAAGGAAAAAATGTGTTTCCAAGTCTTGTTCTCTACACACCATAGATCACATTTGAACGCACCAGAAAAAACATGTTTCATCAACTAGTCTCCTATGAGAACCCTCTTGCAAAGAAGGAGCCAGATAAAGAGTCTCACTTTAGGCCAAGTTGGAAGTTACCGGATCTTGTTGAAGACAAGACATCACTAAGTGGATTTTCCCCATAGTGAGTGAGGGATTAGTGTAGACAAGAATTTTTGACCCAAGTCGTAATCCTTCCCCTCCCCTAGAGCATGTAACCCGTCTACCCATCAGCCTACCTTTTACCTCGCATCGTTGAAACCGCTTGCCAATCTCCATCTTGTATTTTTGCTCATTTTTATCGAATTCGCGGCCTCTAATTTTAGGTCGCGAAATTGCTAAAATAGGCAGCCGTCCAACCACCCGAATGGCTAGATGAATTGTTCCTAATCTGACCCATTTTTCCACGATTCGGGAATTCGCGGCCTCTAATTTTAGGTAATGAATTTGCTGAAATTTGGAATTTTCCCAAATCAACTAACCTTCTCGAACCGTTGTCTCGAATTTCGCAATTTTCTGGTTAAGCCGCGTCAATCAAATTTTTAAAATGCGCATCTTACCTCCCAAAGAGGCTAATGGTTGAATGAATGAATGACTGATTGATAGATGAACGAATGAATTGTTGTTGTTTGATCTTGCTGCCACCATTGCTACTGCGAATCAAGCAACTTAATTTGCGACATCCTCACTGTAAGCAAGTCATATTGTGTTTCTTGCCGTGCACTTAGTTCATTTCTGCCTTTGTTGTTTGTATTTTTGCATTTCTAGCGAATTTGCAAGCAGTTCCGCGAATTCGCTTATAGGCCGCGAATTCGCTGATCTAGAGACTTGGGGGCAAAATCTTGTTCCAAAGCACTGTCTCACTTTGCATCTTGCATCTAGATCATTATTGCTTCTGTTTGCATTATGCTGTCTGCACTATTTACATCATTTCATTTCAGCTCTCACATTTGTTCCTAAAGGTCAACAATTTTTATTGTTTATGCACGGTTTGCTAAAAGGACCAAGGGGACTTGACTACCGCGTTGCTAAGATCAATCATGCAGTGGCCTAAGGAGGTCCCCAAACACTGATCAAGATTTCTAGTGCTCTGTGTAATTGTTTGCAGGTTTTCAGCGAATGCGGAAGAGTGTATGAGGGCCTTGAGAGCCAAATGGAAATTATTTAATCTCCAAGACAAGATCTTTTTTGATGAGGACCTTATGCAACCTCAGGTTGATGAATTGAAGAAAGCCAGAAAACAAGCAGCCACAACTAGAAAAGCCAACAAATGGGCAGTAATCCTTAATTGGTGTGTAGTGATCAGGGACTCCCTCCCACCAGGGTGGTCCAAACACTTACCCACTAAATGACTCCTTCGGCATGGAAGGGGGGGGGTACCGACAAGTTGGCCTTAGCTTGCTGGAATTGTAATGGTATGACATGGTCTACCATAGGGTCCCTTGCTAATGTGATTAGCAGACACAATATCATTTTCATTTGCGAGACACGAGTCTTGAGCGGGCCCTACCAACTATCATTGGTTATTTAGTGGCGCTACCGAATCTCATCACAAACGAATCTGGAATGGTTGAACAATTAGTGACTTGTTTCTCTGAAAGGCTTTTGTACCACATTGCAACATTTCTCTTAGTGAAAAAAGCATCAACCTCACCATTATGTCCTCTTGAATGCGGTGGATAGGCTTTAGCATAGACAACTCTTGAAATGTTCCAGGGTTGTCTTTCTATCATCTTTGCTGAATGTTGGTAAAACTTTTAATGTTGGTTGAAGAATATCTTAAAATACAGTTAAATTCAATAGACCCTCATAACCCCAATCCAAGAAATTATTTTGCGGAGTTAGTTAGGCGTGTTGTGCATGTTGTATAGATTGAGCCATATTTCCTGTAAATTTATGCAAAGCAAAATGGATGTGGCTTTCCCTTTTGGATCTGAATTCTTTAATCTAGTGGGAGACAGGTCTGCAGACTACTGGTATTCCAGATGCTTTTAAACTCAAAAATATGTGGATGTTCGGGTTTCCTGATCTTTTGATGACTTGTACCCTTTCTTGACAACAAATCTACTTCCTTGCGAAACCCTTGTTTGGACTGGAGGAAGCTCACAGAAATCAACTGCACTCTCCGAATTGCGAAATTTGGACCTAGTGATCATGAACCCTTGTGTCCCTTTGCAAAGTCATCGTAAAATTTCTTAAAAATTGTTTCAAGTGTAGATCTAGATTTTGGTTTTGCTTATAAAGAACTTTTAACAGATTTATTGGTTTTTGCTAAAATAAACCTTTAATATTTCTTCTGGGTATGCCATAAGCCCTTACTGATAATACAATAGCCAAAAGATGTTACGGGTATTTTAAACTTTTAAATTTCTGACATAGACTTATAGGTCAAATTTTGTAGAATGACTAATTTTAAATTAGATCTAGGTCTTTTCATAAATCTTGTCGTATCTGCAACTCTTGCAAAAAAAACCCAAATAAATTTCACTGAAATTGTTGAAGATTGCTGAAAATTTTGTTGAGAACACTAAAACCCTCATATCTCTGCTCAAATGGTAGGCTCTCTCTCAACGAAGTAACAATAAAACTTCTAAACATTGTTCGGCTTGTGGGTTTTGCTAGATCTACAAATTCCTTGTGAAATCAACAAAGGTCTCTACCAAATATCCTTATTAGCATTTGGGAAATGTTCTAATTTGTAAATTTGACCAGATCTATGGATATTTTCTGGAAACCCCAAACTGATTTTACTGAAATAATTATGGAGGTCCCATGGGGAGTGCCAAAAACTCTTATTGTTGATGTACTTAATGGTTTTGTGCACCTGATACCTTGGTAAGATCGGAAGATGGGGTTTTCACCCAAGTAAACTCTAGAGGGGGCCAATTCCTTGTTAAAATTTTATCTACTTTATCTAAATTTGTAAGGAAAAGAGTTGGTACAAAAAATAAATGTAGAGAACAAATATAGCTATGAGGCTATAACAATGAACAATTGATCCAATTTGGATTTTGTGAGAACTCGACAACTACAATCTACCATTAAATTGAACAAATTTGTAGTATTCAAGAAAAGGACACACAAGAATTAAAAGACAGCCACAATCATCTTTTTGTTTGCATTCAAAGAGGTGAGAGAGAAATGCACAGTTCAAAAGAAAATGAGCATGCACAATCCATGCATATCTATTGCAGAAGTTTCTCCGGGTCATGTTAAAAAAGACCAGTTTGATTTCTTAAATTGCGAAAAGGATACTTACAAATGAGCTTCAGCTCTTTTTTATGGATGAAAATGTTCAGAGTAAATCCTAGCTTCTCCAAACAAAACCTTAATCTTCTATTTTAATAGTTAAATAGAATCCTATTCTAAGATGTGGTGGCAAATGGCTACTTCCTCAGCCAAGTTTGTCTCTTAAACCCCTTAATACATGTGACAGTTGCTTTCTTCTTTATCTCCAACTTAGTGGCCATTTTGTTTTTGGCAACCTGTTATTATGGGTTCCACATTATTTTCTGTGACTTCTGGACATGTCCTAAATCTATTATAGGCCTCAAATCAGCGAATTGATGCATGTTCTAACTTTTCTATGGATTTTCTATCCCCTTTTAGTGAATCACCATTCATGTCAGCATGATGTCAGCTTGATTGGTTGGCATATCAGCGGAACACATGTCAACGAATAAACGATGTGTGTCCACAAATCGATGCTATCAATGGATCGACTTTACTAATACTCGAGTTGTTTCATGCTTTATCCAGTTGGTGCTCTCTTTCCTTGGTCTTTATGACTTTGTTGACATGGCCATTTCGATAATGTGTCATCGCCTGTTTTGGTCTCTTGGTTCAGTGAATTGTCAAATCTGTCCCCTCTCTTCATTTCGCTAACTTGCATATGTGTTTATGTCAGTATGATGTTGATTTCCATTGAATCCGAGCCTTTATCCACTTTTTTTCCTTGGTGCCAATTTGTCGCATTCATGTCATCATGACACAACTCTGTTGGTGAGTCGACTTCTAGATGATCTGTACCTATCAATTAGCTGATTTGCAATTTTCTCCTTACTAGCGGATCAACGGCCAAGATGGTGAATTGGTGCCATTTGATGGATTGGTGGCTCATAGATTTGGTGAAATTTTGAGATTTTTGGTCACTTTTCCTTCTGAAGTCTGTCTTCCTGAGCTCTGTTTTCTGCATCTTTTAACCTGTTCATCTGACTTGTCTGACACCTTTAAATGTTTTATTTGTTTATCTATGCTCTGCTTTGATTGTATGACAGATCCACAGTCTACTACCCAACAGGAATGATGAAAATCACAACACGTACATGTGGGAAGAATTACATACATAAATCCGGATTTGTCTACGTGAAGCCCGACACATATCTAGTTTAATAGACATACCTGGCTGATGAGAAGATTTGAGCAAACAACAACTCTCCTTGGCAATAATGATCCTACACAACAATTGTAATAAATCAACAAGAAAAACCAGCCTATGCCAGCAAAATAACTTGTGAAAAGAATAAGTTTAAGCTGATTCACTAGAATGTTTGTTTTATTATGTAAACTACATCACATAGTGGTATGGGGCAAAAACCTTCGAGTTGTTTCATCATGCTTTTTTTGGGCATCTTAACATGGTGAGTAATGTCCAATGCTTCAAGGACAAAATGCAAACTGTGTTCTTCCCTAAATGCAAATAAGTGTGCCTGAATTATGTCCCTGAACAACTGTAAAATAATATTCTAGAAGACCTTCAGGATGAGGACAAAAAGCTGCACACTTGGATTCTGTTTTAGTTACAGGTAACATCACATCCATGTTTGGGAGTTGGTGTGGTATACTTGGACTTTTGGCCAACTATAATACACTTTCATTGTCAGAAGACAATGGAATGGTTGATAACTTTTCAAGCTGTAAGCAATCAAAGTAATTTTCTCAAACCTATTGTCTCATCTGCTGCCAACTGTTGCTCTGAATTTTTCCACCACGGAAGAATATGTAAGATTGGCCTTTTTTTTTTAAATCGAAGCAATCCGTCCTGCACCAAGGCTTAACATATATCTGGAAGTGAGCTTTCTTCAAGTCCAAAACCTAATATTCTTCTTAGATAATTTATAATCATTCTCACTGTCTTCCAATGACACGTTTGGTGCAGCCATAATGCTAGTCATAAGTCCAATTATAAAACTTGGATCAAGCCTAGAATCAGTGAGATAAATAAGGTTTCCAAACTCTTAAAAAGTGTCACATGAACAATGTGTGAAATCTCTTCAACTGTCAATTTCATGCCAGCTTCAAGGAGGGCAGTCAGGCTTACAATCAACCATCTCTAGCATGTACCAAATATGACAACTGTTTTCTTTCTGTTGCCAAACTTACAGTCCCAGAAAGGAAATAACCCTAGGTTTGCATATCAAATCCATTTTGATGTCTTTCTTTCACCTCACAAATCATATTATTAGAGTTTCCACTACTTACCACATCAACATGAACTACAAAGATTACAATCTCACCATCTTTACGCTTGCATCATGCTTCGAACTGCTTATTCTAAGATGTTGGTCAATTTTGATGTACCAAGCTCCTGAAAACTGCTTCAACCTATAGAATAATCTATGACGATATAGAATAATTCATAAAGATACTTTGAGGTTCAGGTATTCACTCCTAGTTTGATCATCAAGATAAAATACCCAAATCTCCCACCGGAGAACACTAGCAAGATGTTAAAAATTTAATGAAAGCAACCAAGAAACGTGGTAACTCTGTAAAAAGAGCAAGAGAAAGACCAACTCCAAGACCACCCATGTGTTGGATCTATTGTTGGAAAGGTTATTGTGGCTTTTAGACCATCTTGCTTTGACTTTCATTCTTCTATAGCAGGCTAGGATTCCTTGATTTTTGCCTTGAATCTTGTTCGCTGAGTAAATATTTTATGATACTATGGTTTGTTGGACTAATCGCCAGCGTCCCCCCTTGGGATCGTGACATGGTTTAACAGCCTCTCGAGGTTAACGCTCTGGCTTGTAGCGGACACCAACAGTTTGAGCTTTTGGTGTAACGGCAAGTTCCAACAATTGGTATCAGAGCTGGTCTCGAGTTCGAATCCCTTCGGGTAACGCTGGGGGGGATTGTTGGACTAATCGCCAGCGTCCCCCTTCGGGATCGTGACATGGTTTAACAGCCTCTCGAGGTTAACGCTCTGGCTTGTAGCGGACACCAACAGTTCGAGCTTTTGGTGTAATGACAAGTTCCAACATGGTTGGCTTTCTAATGAGTACTTATACTCGAAATTAGTCCAAAAACCTAGGGTTCTAAACACCGATTTGCATCCCTTTGTTTCACAATCGTCAATTCATGTCATCTACAAAGGTGATGGAAAACATTCCACATTGTTACAAGCCTTGGGCATAAAAAAAATTTAAATAGAATTTGGAAATATAGCCTAATACCCTAAGGAAATCCAAGAAAGCATAATCAGAATAGTTGCGTGAAATATCCAGACTTAAACATGTTGTCATCTCTATTTCGACTGATGGAGACACAACATTGTAGGCATTCTTCCCATCGAAACTCAAATTTTATATAGAAACCGAGTAGAAAATAATGTCGTTTCATACTAATCCGAACTAAATTGTATGGCATTGCAATAATACAATGTTCATATATATATAAATTGGTTATATAGGATTAAAATGCGTCTACATCTGACAAAATTGAAACTGGGGTCTCTTCTTGAAAGTTGTAGAGGCCAACTAATTGTGCTAATGCAATTTGATAAAATATTAAGGTTTATCTATGAGATTTGAACCTTGATTTAAGATGTGAAACTCTTCACTTGTAATCAATTACTTTTTTTTTTTTGGTAAGTGGTAGAATTTGATTTATAGACGGGGTTTTTTTAAGGAGGATCCCAAAACCTCACTACAAAAAGGCCCGCAGGCAATTGTACCTATGCCATTACAATGGACGAACCAGAAAATTAAAAAACAGAATGTTATAAATTGCCGGGAAAGGACGACCACCAGAAAGCTGACGCCCGAAAAAAAACATAGACAAAACTAGAGCCTCCACCATTCCCAGGGACCAATCCAAAACAACCCTGTAAAAAGTATGAGGGAGAAAGCACCTCACAAACCAAAAACCGTATCAGCGAAACACGATCCTCAGTCTTCAGACGCCGCTGTAGCACCACCAGGATCGGACAGGTCTTCCGCAGCTTGTCCGAAGGATTTCAGACGTTTGGAAGCACGCAGGATGAAGTTGGCGGCCTCCTCCAGCTCTCGGGCGGCGGACTTCAGGGTACCTGCTGAGGGATCCCCAATGTCACTTTCGAAATCAGAAATGATCTGGGTCGGCTTCTTCAGGTTGGATTTCTGAGGCTTGCCCGAGCTTTTGGGATGCTTTTGGAGGGGAGGGGGAGTAAATTTGGATCGGGTAAGGGGGCGGCGAGCACTGTTGCGGAGGGTACAGGCAGCGGAAGATGGATTCTCCAGCTTAGCTCCAGAATCGATAGCAGACTTGGAACCAGAGGGAGAGAGGGGCGGATTGGAGGACAGAGGCTTAACTGAGAGGGGGGAGTTTGGTGACTCACAACGTGGTTAAAAATGACATGCATAAGCCCCTGGTGGATCGGCTTTGTATTGCATCTATTGGCATTTTTGATAGCCAGGTCCAGAGAATAGAGCAGGTAGTCAGGGATGCAAACTTGTTTACCTTGGCGAAGATGATTTACGAAGCTAAGGTGAAAGCTTCGCAAGGGCTTGTCCGGATCGTAGCATGTTAAGTAGGCCATAATTGGGGCAATGGCCTCATCCCACGGGCTACCGAGCCCCTCTCTGTAGAGGTCAATTTTTCCCCAGCCCAAATTTCGACCTTTGTCCAGGTACTGGTTTGTTTCTTCGGCCTAGTTGTGCTTGTTCCGCCTTATGAAACGCCCATCCAAAGGCTGCTCTGTGATCTCTTGGAGAATGCTGCTGGTAACATGAAATTGGACCCCTTTAACTTGTACCTTGCCCTCGTTCCAGGTTTTGAGAAAGTCCGCCATAATGTCATCGTCGGGGCCTTTGAATTTCTACAGAAAGTTTAACAGGTTTTTCCCTCTCATAAAAGCTTCCACCACAGAGGTCAAGTTTAACGGAGGTCGGTTTGACATAAATGAGGTCTCTGGCTTCTTTGGAATCCTTAGCCATGATGCTAAGCCGTCTCAGAGGAAAATAAGAACGCACACAGGGAAATTCTGGAAAGGGAAACTGATAGGAGGTGATGGGTGTTTGAGATGAATGAGTATGATATAAGAATAGAAGTCGTGCATGCCGAGAGGAAAATCTAGCACGAGAGGTGGCATGGACACGTGCGGGGAACGGATTGACAGGGGTGGGATGAAGAGAGAACACGATAGAGGCCGTGACTCTCGATCTCCGCTCTTCCTTGGTATGCTGCCAAGCTTCGGGACTTAGCCATCTTGGACAATCAGTGTTCTTGGAAACATGTACTCCCGAAAACATCTTCCAAGGATGAAAGATCCCACGAAACTCGGGTGCATTCTTGGCAGAATTAGGCACCACTTGGCAAACATCGACTGAGTGTATTAACCAGGAAATGCCACCACTGGGCTGACGCGATCTACTGTTCAAAGACATCATTCTCTTCATTGGCGACAACAGAAATGTGATGCGGGAAATCCATCCTACAAACGTTTGAGGCACGGTCATCGATGCCATGATTGGCCATGACATCAGCCAATCGGTTAGCTTCTCTAAATCTATGTTGCGCCACGGGGGACTCACGAGCCTGGAACAAGAGTCTAGCCTCAGCTATAATAGAACTCACCTTCCACGTGGGGGTCTGGGAATTCCCCAGATAGTTGATAATGTTTTTGGAGTCCCCTTCCACGATGATATTCCTAGGTTCCTCTTTCAAGAGTGTCAACCCCCGCCACAGCGCCTTAGCTTCCGCCACGTGGTTGGTCTGGGTTCCCAGGAACTCGGCATAGGCAAGGATAAGGTTACCATGACAATCCCGGACCACGCCACCTGCGCCCGCCTCCCCGGGGTTCCCTCTAGATGCCCCATCAAAATTTAGTTTTAGCCATCCCGGGGGAGGCTTTTCCCACTTAATTCCCTTTCTCGGACAGACGCGCTGAAGTCGGGGAGCATCATCCATCGGAACACCAATTGATTGAAGGATGGCCGCTTCGACGGGAAAGAGCTTCTACGAACCAAAGGAGACGAGCTTTGCGTTTTCTGAAGCAAAGGATAGAGCTTTTGCAACAACAGAGGAGGGGTGTCTTTCTGGGTCGCCAAAGGCTCTTCTGTTGCACTCCAACCAGATCTGCCAAATAAGGTGGTGAAGGTAAGAGGCCCAAAGAAAACGGACCTTGGTGTTGCGAAAGGGGTTGGCCCATTGGATAAACAATTGCTTTATAGATCCCGAAAGGGCCCATTGGATCTGAAAAGGTTCCATTAGAAAACCCAAAGCACGGTGGGAAAACTTGCATCTCAGAAACAGGTGGTCAGTAGATTCCCAATCAGCTTGACACAAATAACATCTATTAGGAATTGGAATGCCTCTTTTAAGCAAATTATCAATGGTGAGAGCTCTGTTTTTGTATGCAAGCCAGGCAAAGAAACAAACCTTTGGGATCAGCTTTTTCTTCCAAATTGCCATTGTTGGGAAACTGGTGTCAGGGGCTTCAACCTGGGCTCTATAGGCGGACTTGACTGTATACTGCCCACTTTCGGTCAGTCCCCAGACAAGCTGATCGTGTTGATTGGTCATCAGGGTGATGTGCTGGAGGATGGGTTTCAGGTTCTCCCAGGTTTCCTGATGTCCTTCTACCTGAATGTTCTTCCAAATGGTGGTTCCATTGTGGTTGGTAAGGTAGTCAGACACCATCTTCCCAACGCATTCTTGAGTTAACCATCTGAGCTCCTCCGTTCCATTGATAAACTTCAGGGGCTGGTCCTGGGCCCATCTGTCATCCCAAAAGTCAATACGACGCCCATCGCCCAGGATCCACCTTGCACCTTTCTCGATTAGGAGTCTAGTCTGGGCCAAGGACTTCCATAGCGCAGACCCACCCAAAGTGTTGCGGTCTCTCAGGAAACGAGACTCCCTTAAGTATTTCCTATTGATGATTCTGCCCCATTCTCCCGTAGTATTGGTGAATACTCTCCAGGAGAGCTTACCTAAGAGGGCAACATTCATTTTGGAGGCTTTCCTAAAACCCAGTCCTCCGCACTCCTTGCTCTGACAAACCGTCTCCCAAGCCACGAGCGGGATCTTTGATTTCTCACCAGTACCCGACCACAAAAAATGGCTTTGGATCCGTTCGATATTGCTGCACACAGATTTGGGGATTTTGAAAACTGACATGAAGTATATCGGAATCCCTTGGAGACAGGCCAAAGTCAGAGTGGCTTTGGCGGCCTGGGAAAGAAGCTTCCCTTTCCACATCGCAAGTTTCCTTTGGATTTTTTCTAGAACGGTGTTCCACATTGATCCTTTGATACAACCTTTGAACAGTGGCAATCCCAGGTAAGTGGTCGGAAGACTATCAATGGTGCACCCGAGAATTCTTGCAATCTTGTTCTGGCGTGCCAAAGGGGTGTGGAGGAAATAAACTTTGCTCTTGGTCAGATTTACCTTTTGCCCTGCTGCTTTCTCATAGAGGATGAGGATGTGTTTGATGGCCCTGGCCTGGGGAACAGAAGCAATGTTTGTGAGGATGGTATCATCGACAAACTGCTGGTGAGTAGCAGGTTTGATGTCGGAAGCCACCGGGATGCCAGAAATAGCTTCGGAGTTGCAGCCTGCGGTGAAGGCTCTGCCCAGTGCCTCCGCTAGGATAATGAACAAGATGGGAGACATGGGATCCCCTTGACGGAGTCCTCTAGTACTGGGAAAGTAGCCTGCAGGGGAGCCATTCACCAGGATGGAAAACCAGGCCGAGGAGACGCACTTTCTGATAAGCTCAACCCAGGTGGGGTGGAAACCAAACTTGATGAGGACTTGGATCAAGAAACCCCAGTCTACCCTGTCATAGGCTTTATTCATGTCTAACTTGAGAATGAATGCAGGCTGTTTGGCAAGGGTGTTTGAATGGAGAGTTTCATGAAGAGCAATGACACCATCCAGGATATTCCTGCCTTTTACAGAACTCCCCTGATTTGGCTCAATGATGGACGGGAGGATAGGCTTCAATCTAGTGGCCACGACTTTGGTAAGGATTTTGTATATGACATTGCAAAGACTAATTGGTCTGTAATCAGAGATAAGCTTGGCATCTGGGGACTTGGGAATGAGGGTCACAAAGGTCGAATTGATCCTTCGGGGAATGGCTCGGGAGTGCTGAAGGTCTCTGATGGCATTGCAGACATCAACTTTAACAATGTCCCGATGCGTCTGAAAGAAGCGAGGGGAAAAGCCATCAGGCCCAGGGGCCTTATCCGCTTGCATGGAAAAAAGGGCTTCCTTTATCTCCTCCTGAGTGAAGTCTTTGAGGAGGGACTCATTCACATCAGGGGTGATAATGTGGGGGATGTTTGCCAGCAGAGCATTCATGGCTTGGGGATCTGGCTGGGAATGATTCTCTAGGAGGGATCGAAAGTAAGAGACAGCTTTCGCCCTGATTTCGTTGATATCGGAGGTAGGGTTTCCACCAGCACGCTGAATTTCCCGGATTTTGTTAGCCCCTCTGTGCCGGAGAGTGGAAGCGTGGAAAAACCGAGTGTTGGAATCCCCATATTTTATCCATAGCTCTCTGGATTTTTGCCGCAAATGGATTTCTTCTTTGGCGAGAATGTTGTGGAAATCCGAAAGAAGAATTCTCTCTTTTGCCCTAATTGACTGGCTCTGATCCCCTGCTTCAATCTCCTTTTCGATGGCTTGAATGTTGATAGCTATGTTTTTCTTCTGCACAAAAATGTTACCGAAGGTTTCCTTGTTCCATACCTTGAGCTGCTCCTTGATCCACTTCAATTTCTGGGCGAGCATATTAGCCGGGGACCCCCCGAAGGGCTGCTGCCACCACAATGCCAACTGCGTGCGGAGATTGTCGTGCTTGATCCACATGGGCTCAAACCTGAAAGGGGTTTTGAAACAAGGTGGAGCGCCAACCTCCAAAAGGATGGGAGAGTGGTCAGATCCAATCCTCGGGAGAGTTTTCAAAGCTGCTTCTCTGAAAGCGTGGACGGCTTCATTGGAGATGAAAAATCGGTCGAGCTTGACCTGTATCAGCCCTTCACCGGTTCTCCTATTACTCCAGGTGTTTTTGTTACCTCTCAGCTGGATATCCAGGAGCTCATTGGAGCTAACGAACTCACAGAAATCCTCCATGCTTCTGCTGATTGAATCCAGGCCTCCTTTCTTGTCTTACGGAAACAGGGGCGTGTTGAAGTCCCCTCCAATCATCCAAGGCTGCTCAGGGAATGTGGCTCTCATCTGGGAGAGGGTGGTCTAGAAAAGATCTCTGTCCACTGGGGAGTTGGGGGCGTAGACGTTTGTTAAAACCCAAGAAAAGTTTCGGACCTTACAATGGAATAAGATGTTTATAATTCTGCTGGATGTGGACAAAACTCTGCCTTCAACGCAGGATGGGTCCCAAAGGACCATAAGCCCTCCGAGCAAAACCTTGGGCTGGGCTAGCCATGACCTGTCCTTCCTTCCATATGACTCTGGCAGATTTCGCTCCAGCAGTAGGATTATTTTTGGTTTCTTGTAGAATGAGAATGGTGGGTTGATGCTCTCTCCTGAGATTTGCCGTGAGCCGCTTCTTGGTAGCAACGTTGAGGCCTCTCACATTCCATGAGAGGACCTTCATTAAAGTTTCTTCTGGGTTTATCGGCCCCCTTTCCCCTGTTGGGTGGGGGGTTTAGTTCCTTTTGGGTCATTACCCTGGGGATCACTCACACCAGGGAACAAAGTAGTTTGTGTGCCATTTGCAATGGCTTCTTCAGCTTCCTTTAATCGTTGTTCAGGCCCGGACGGTCTACCCCTTTTCCGGTCGATTCCATAGTCGACGATAGCCTTTTTGCTATGAGTGTTTTTGGGGCTGGGGAGTTCCCCTCGCGGGCTGGGAGGGGGGCTTTGGCTGGAATAAACTGGACTAGGATGGGCTTCCAGGGCCGAGAAAGGTTTTCCAGGGGATGGGGGTGGCTCAAAGGTAGGGTCTGCCATCAGTAGCCCAGACTTGCTGGTTTCGGGGAAACTGATAGCTACGTGGTCTGAAATGGGAGCAGATTCCTTACTTGGCATTTCCTTAGCGGTTTCAGTGGGGAAAACTTCCGCCTGGGGGTTTGAGAGCTTAGTTGTGCTAGGTGGTTTCTCCCGCATTTGATGTTGGTTCCTAGAAGGCCCTAGGCCGCGACTGTCACCTTTGCTGCCTCTGGGAATGTCGCTTCTTAATGCTGGACGCTGGTTTCGAAGATGTCCCTGGGTATGGCAATGGATGCAAAAAGCCGGTTTATTTTCGTATTCGACTGCCTGGCGTCTGCTGTACTGAGGACCATAGATGAGGTTGACAAAGGTTGGGAGTTCAGATGCCAAGTCTGCATTTACGCAAAATCTAGCATGCACCATGCGAGATCGGGCCTTGGTAGCTGGGTCGAAGGCAATGAACTCACCGATGGTTTTGGCAATGCCGTGGAGGACGTCCTCATGCCACAAATGCAGCGGAAGATTTGGAAGTCTTACCTAGATCGGGGCGGTGGGACGTCCTCATGCCACAAACATTTTTATAAAGATTTGGAAGTCTTACTTCGTTCAAATCTTTATAAAAATGTTTGGAATAAGGAAAGAAATGAAACTGATTAAATCTGAAACCGTTATGCTAAATGAGCATTGAATTGTATCATGAAACTTTAAATCTAAATTTCAAAATAAAATTATAAAGAATTGAACTTGTCTAACGAGTTTGAGGTTACTAAGTGTTGCAGGGCTAGCCCCGTTAGCCTGCGCAGCACCCCAATCCCACGACCAAACCAGCTGAACGGGGACTACGCCTTCACTTCACACAGTAAACCAGTCACGGGGTTCATTTACCTTAGGCATCATGCGAGTTTTAAACACAACGCGATTCGATTAAATGTTAAGGCAACACACGATTAAACCAAGCTCAACAACATACAAGTAAACGACACGCAATATACATAAAGGAAAACGGCCATGGCGGAAAGCAACTTTGCATTAGTCAAATAACAAAGGTTACAATGCTCGTCAACCCTTACAATAGCTAGCCCGCGGGGTATTTAAACCTACGTGGCCAAGCAAGCCACTTACACAACCCACATAGGACAACGACCAGCATGACAACATGGCACATTCAAAATTCAAACGAAACTAAGGCCCGCTTCGCAGCGCTTACAATGCATTCAACAGCTCTAAGTTAAGTGGCAACTTTAATGCAAGGTACGGTGGCCCGTGGCCCTTGTCAGTCTTAGGTGCCAATGTTCATATTCAAACCTGACAACATTAAAGACTACGAACTACCATACCCCGCATCTAGCTCAAACGAAGCACTTCCCTTGGAGCGGTCAAGTCACCTCTGACATGGAGCATTAACGCCACTATTCGCTTTGTCACCTGCTAGCCAACCTGCCTGGCAGTGTCCTTGTTGACCACCTTGCCAGCGTGTGTTCCCTAGCCGAACAGCCCACCAACTTGGCAGCTTCTGTGTCAACACTTTGCACGTTTTTCTCATGGCAACCTCCTTGGTAGCACAACACCCCACTTGGCAGATGCCCGAATCGATGACAACCGAAACGACTAAGTCTCGCAGCATCGCTTGTGGCAAGTGCCGCCCTTGGTTGAGGGACTCAACTTTCCAACCATGCCCTACGCTCGTGGCAATCGAACCGCACGACGGAACACACAACCTCCCAACCTCACAACCTCCCAAACACATTTCCTATTCCATATCCTCCCCGGCTAAGTTCAGTGACGCCCTCGACGTCGTGGCACCCACCCTATGGCACCGCACTCAGATCGGGAACCTCGAATTGGTTCATGGCAAAGATGGTTCCCTGTAGGCCTTCCATTTCCAGAAGGACTCGAGCTTTTTACGACTGTGCCAAAGTGCTTCCTCCCTCTCCCAGTTGTCTGCCCCGCTGCCCTTCCAACTAACAAAGTACTTGTGCATTCGATTACCCCACCTAATCGTCCTTGCTTCCCACACTCTGTCCACCACTTGCCCGGATGAATCTTGGACGTTTGTCGACGGTCAAGTTGGCTGCATTCGATCAGGGGTAGTTTCGTCTACACGAAGGCGCTTCAGTTGGCTAACATGGAACACGGGGTGCACCCGAAGGTGCGGCAACAGATGCAGGCGATAGGCGACAACACTAATTTTACCAATCACCGTGAAGGGTCCATCAAACCGGTGCACCAAAGACTTGGACTTTCCTTTCGATGGCTTAAACACTTCGGGCTCCATCCGCAACAACACTTGGTAACTGAATTGGAACTCTTTCGGCCTTCGTTTTGGGTCAGCCCCTCCCTTCATTCGCTCAACAGCCTTCAACAGATGCATCCTTGCCAAATCAACGCGAGCCTACCATTGCTTCAGGTACTCGGTTGTAGGTGGACAAGCGCTCAAGTATCCGACTAGAACGGTGTGAGGAGTCAGCGGTTGTTGGCCCGTTTCCAAATCAAACGGCGAGTAGCCACTCGAGCGGGACTTCAGGCTGTTATAGCAGAACTGCGCCATGTCCAGCAGGGTCGGCCAGTTAGACTGGTCGACATTCACAAAGTGGTGCAAGTAGGTTTCCAAGATGGCGTTCACTCGCTCGGTCTGACCATTTTTCTGAGGGTGGAACCACAAGCTCATCATGAGGTGGGTGCCCATCAACTGGAACAACTCCTTCCAAAACTTGCTAGTGAATCGCATGTCCCTGTCTGACATAATGCTCAGTGACATCCCCTAGAATTTCACCACATGCTTGAAGAACAGGTCTACGACAACTTCTGCCAGGCACGAATGCTGACACGCGATGAATACTCCATACTTGGAAAAGCGATCGACTATGACCAAGATTGATCGATAGTTTCCAACCTTCGGCAACCCGATGATGAAGTTAAGGCTTACACTCGCCCACGGACGCACCGGCACTGGCAGCGGCTACAACAGCCCGCCTGGATTCTGGTTTTCAGGTTTGTCTTGTTGGCACACGAGAGAATCCGCACATATTCATCCACGTCTTTCTCCATATGCGACCTAAACAACCCTCTTTCCAACAAAGCCAACTTCCTTTGCTACCTCGGGTGACCTGCCCACACACTGTCGTGGCACTCTTTGATAAAGCTGCGATGAAGATCACACCAACGCGGGACAACTAGTCGGGTCTGCTTCAATGCGGGACAACTAGTCGGGTCTGCTTGTACCATAACAGGTCATCTTTCCACTGGTAGCGGCAAAGCCTGCCCATGTCCATCTGATTATGCTCTGTGGCAAAAAAAGCAGTTGTGATGGGGTCTTTTGCTAGGCCTTCCCGAACCTTAGTTAGCACCTCTTCGCCCAACTTAATGCGACTCTCGTTGTGCACTACGACAACACTCTGTCGCCTCCTCCACGATAGCCAACTGTAGTTTCTGACTCAAGGCGTCAGCCACAACATTTGAATTGCCCGCAGTGTGCATGATTTCCATGTCGAACTCGGTGAGGTAGTCCTACCAGCGCGCTCGCTTGCTAGTCAGCCTGGCTTGGGTAAGAAAGTAGGTGTTTGCCACGTTGTCTGTTTTAGCCTTGAAGAGAGCCCCCAACAGATAATGTCGCCAAGTCTGCAAGCAATGGACGAGGGCAGTCATTTCCTTTTCGTGAACATGATGCTTCCTTTCAACGTCGTTTAGCTTCTAGGACTCAAAGGCAAGGCACGGTTCGACCTGATTCTGCCAATCTAGAAGTTGTTCATGACTGGGAGGTGCCATCAGATGTGTGAGGTGTTAGGCAATTTTTGGGTTTGGCAAACTTCTACCACCGCTTCGTCAGTCGGTACTCCAAGTTGGCCGCCCCTCTAACTGACCTGCTACGAAAAGACAGGTCGTGGGCCTGGGTGGCCAAGTTCCAAGCTACCTTCGCCTTGCTGAAGGAGAAACTCACAAGTGCCCCTGTTCTTGCCTTGGCGGACTTTTCGAAGTTGTTCGAAGTGCAAGTTGATGCCTCAAATTATGCCATAGGAGGTGTGCTGGTTCAAGAGGGGCACCCTGTTGCCTTTGAGTCCCGAAAGCTAAACGACGTTGAAAGGGGGTATCCTATTCACAAAATGGAAATGACTGCCCTCGTCCACTGCTTGCGAACTTGGCGACATTATCTGTTGGGGGCTCACTTCAAGGCTAAAACAAACAACATGGCAAATACCTACTTTCTTACCCAAGCCAAGCTGACCAGCAAGCAGGCGCGTTGGCTAGACAACCTTGCCGAGTTTGACATGGAAATCATGCACACCGCGGGCAAGTCAAATGTTGTGGCCGACGCCTTGAATCGAAAACTACAGTTGGCTGTCGTAGAGGAGGCGACAAAGAGTGTTTTTGCAGTGCACGACGAGAGTCGCATTGAGTTGGGCGAAGAGGTGCTAACTAAGGTTTGGGAAGGCCTAGCAAAAGACCCCATCACAACTGCTTTGTCTGCCACGACGCAGAATCAGATGGACATGGGCAGGCTTTGACTCTACCAGTGGAAAGATGACTTGTTATGGTACAAGCAGATTCGACTATTTGTCCCGCGTTGGGGTGATCTTCGTCACAACTTTATCAAAGAGTGCCACGACAATTTGTGGGCGGGTCACTCGAGGTAGCAAAGGATGTTGGCTTTTTTGGAAAGAGGGTTGTTCTGGCTGCATATGGAGAAAGACGTGGATGAATATGTGTGGACTTGTCTCATGTGCCAACAAGACAAACCTGAAAACCAGAAGCCAGGCGGGTTGTTGCAGTTGCTGCCAGTGCTGGTGCATCCGTGGACGAGTGTAATCCTTGACTTCATCATCAGGTTGTCGAAGGTCGGAGACTATCCATCAATCTTGGTCATAGTCAATCGCTTTTCCAAGTATGGAGTATTCATCGTGTGTCTGCATCCATGCCCGACAGAAGTTGCCGCAGACATGTTCTTCAAGCATGTGGTGAAATTCTGGGGGATGTCGCTGAGCATTGTGTCTGACAGGGACACGCGGTTCACTAGCATGTTTTGGAAGGAGCTATTTCGGTTGATGGGCACCCGCCTCATGATGAGCTCGCGGTTCCACCCTTAGAAAGACGGTCAGACCAAGCGAGTGAACGCCATCTTGGAAACCTACCTGTGCCACTTTGTGAATGGTGACCAGTCTAACTAGCCGACCCTTCTGGACATGGCGCAATTATGCTATAACAGCCTGAAGTCCCACTCGAGTGGCTACTCGCCATTTGAGTTGGCAACAGGCCAACAACTGCTGACTCCTCACACCGTTCTGGTCGGATAGTTGAGCGCTTGTCCACCTGCAGTCGAGTACCTGAAGCAATGGCAAGATCGCATTGATTTGGCAAGGATGCATCTGTTGAAGGTTGTCGAAAGGATGAAGGCAGGGGCTGACCCAAAACGAAGGCCGAAAGAGTTCCAAGTCGATGACCAAGTGTTGCTGCGGATGGAGCCCGAAGTATTTAAGCTATCAAAAGGAAAGTCCAAGTCTTTGGTGCACCGGTTTGATGGACCCTTCACGGTGATTAGTAAAATTAGTGCTGCCTCCTATCACCTACAACTGTCGTCGCACCTTCGGGTGCACCGCATGTTCCATGTTAGCTAACTGAAGCACCTTCGTGTAGACGAAACTGCCCCTGATCGAATGCAGCCAACTCGACCGTAAGCAAACGTTTGAGATTCGTCCAGGAAAGTGGTGGATAGAGTGTGGGAAACAAGGACGGTTGGGTGGGGTAACCGATTGCACAAGGAGTACTTGGATAGTTGGAAGGGCAGTGGGGCAGACATCTGGGAGAGGGAGGAAGCACTTTGGCACAGTCAGAATAAGCTCGAGTCCTTCTGAAAATGGAAGGCCTATGGGGGAACCATCTTTGCCATGAACCAATTCAGGGTTTTCGGTCTGAGTGCGGTGCCACAGGGTGGGTGCCACGACGTTGAGGGCGTCACCGAACTTAGCCAGGGAGGATATGGGATCGACAATATGTTTGCCTTCCGTGGGTGACACTTTTTCTTTCGTTGTGTGGTGTGGCTGCCAAGGGGTCCAAGCATGGTTAGGAGGTTGTGTGTTCCGTCGTGCGGTCTGATTGCCACGGGCGTCGGGCATGGTTGGAAAGTTGAGTCCCTTAGCCAAGGGCGACACTTGCCACGGGCGGTGCCGCGGGACTTAGTCGTTTCGACTGCCATCAGTTCGAGCGTCTGCCAAGTGGGGCGCCATGCTACCAAGGAGGTTGCCATGAGAAAAACGTGCAAAGTGTTGACGCGGAAGGTGCCAAGTTGGTGGGCTTTTTCAGCTAGGGAACACGGAAGGTGCCAAGTTGGTGGGCTTTTTCAGCTAGGGAACACACACTGGTAAGACGGTCAACAATGACACTGCCAGACTGGCTGGCTGGCAGGTGACAAGGCGGACAGTGGCATTAATGCTCAACGTCAAAGGTGACTTGACCGCTCCAAGGGAAGTGCTCCGTTTGAGCGGGGCATGCGCTGTGGTAGCTCGTAGTCTTTAATACTATCGGGTTTGAATTTGAACGTTGGCGCCTAAGACTGACAAGGGCCACGGGCCACCGTACCTTGCATTAAAGTTGCCACCTAACTTAGAGTTGTTGGATGCATTGTAAATGCTACGAAGTGGGCCTTGTTGTCGTTTGAATTTTGAATGTGCCATGCTATCATGCTGGCCGTTGTTTTGCCTAGTCATTGTCCTGCCTGGGCCGTGTAAGTGGCTTGCTTGGCCACGTAGGTTTAAATACCCCACGGGCTGGCTATTGTAAGGGTTGACGAGCATTGTAACCTTTGTTATTTGATTAATGCAAAGTTGCTTTCCGCCATGGCCATGTTCCTTTGTGTATGCTGCGTGTCGTTTACTTGTATGTTGTTGAGTTTGGTTTAATCATGCGGTGCCTTAACATTTAATCGAAACGCGTTGTGTATAAAACTCGCATGATGCCTAAGGTAAATGAATCTCGCGACTGGTTTGCTGCATGAAGTGAAGGCGTAGTTCCGTTCGGTTGGTTTGGTCGTGGGATCGGGGTTCTAGCGGGGCTAGCCCTGCGACACTAAGGGTGGGGAGATTCTTCCACATCTTAGATTGATAGTAACACTTAAAATCAGTAGGTTTGAAACAAATCACAAAGAATGAGAAATTTTATTAAGCCAAGGTTTCAAGTTCGAAAGTAAAATTTGTTAAAATAAAAATCAAGGTCAAAGTTTACCATGCAATATAAAGTTTACTTATAAAGCTTTTTCATTCTTTAAATTCATAATTGTAAAAATCATGAGATGACAAATAGTTTGGCATTTTCGTCCCTTTCTTATAAGGAGCAACAGGATAGAGGGGACAATATTCAAAAATAAAAATATAAAAATAAATTATTTATATGAATATGTTATTAATTTTTTTAATTAATTTATATATATAACAATTAATTTTTTTTATTAATTTATGTAAATAACAATTAATTTTTTTTTTTCGTGTAGCTGTAATATGGTTAAAGTAGTAAGAGATTATAATTTTTATGATACATATGTACGAGTTGGATTTTTTTCGTTTTTAGATCGAATTAGGGTTTTGGACACCTCTCAGGCTTTGCCATGACAATGGCGGGGGAGGGATCCCTCCCCCCTAAACCAACCTTTTGGATGTAGTATGATTGATAGGTGGAGGGCATTTGAGTGATGCCACTACAAAGATTTTCCACGGGCCTCTGAGAATGCTATATATACACTCTAAGAAGAATGCTAACGGATGCATGAAAGTGGTGGATGGCTCCCCAATATTTCAGCTAAAAAATGTTGATCTTCAAAGGTTTGATATGCAGATTCATAGGATTTAGACCCCCACTAGTAGCCTTTAGGGACTGGGTATCTAGGAACTGATGAATTAAGGGAGAATTTTAGATAATGCTTTGTCCAAATGACTATTTCCTAGTATTCTTTGAGTGTGAAGACGATCGAGAACATGTTTTTTAAGGAGTGTGTAACAACCCAAATCTAACCAACCCAAGAGAGAATTTTTTTTAAGGTTCACTAAAGATGTACCAAATAAGATTATAATCATAGAGACTTCACCACATTTTGAGTGCAAGATGCTGTAGATATCCCTCAAGTGGATAGGAGTGGTCAATCTCCTATAAATTCTTTGGGGTTCACCTTGTACACCTCTGTGGCTTAAAGGATGTCTATACATGGTCACCCCTTTTCTTAACACTCCTTGTGAATGTAGGACATCTTGACCAAAGCGTAGGGATTAACCCTATCTTGATCTCTCGAGAAAAGAGACGCCAATTGCTTTACTAATATGTCCTTTTATACTAGTACTTAGACGTAAAGTCTCTTAGTTTACACATTACACCATGTGTAGAACCACATCACTCAATTATGTTATTTTCACGATGGTTTAATTGAGGTGACTATCACTCTGCGTGATATCCCTCACATGGACACCCAACATCATTTGGGGCTTCATCACCAAATCCAATTTGCTAATAGGATTCAAACCTCCACGATTGGAAAAGAGGATTCAAGCTACACCACCTGAATCTTTTCCAAAGACATCCTTGTCTTTGGATCCACTTTGAAGGTCCATTATCGAAGTGCCCATTGCAAAACCCTTAGGTGTTGCTACACCGCAACCACCTCAGGTTGGATCCATCCCTTAGGTTCTTCTAGGTTTGGCTAACTAAGGTGTTTCCCCCCAAAGATACAAAACCTACACCCAAAATAAAATATGAAACCATTTATTCATTTTTCTTCTCTCTCTCTCATTATAACATTCTTCAATTTATATGCATGAAATAAAGTATAACACCTACTTAATCAAAATATGTACATAACTTTCAAACATATATGTCATAATAAGAGAATCATTTCAAATACTAAAGCTTAAAATCAACGAAAGCATAATATCAATTGCTTAAATTTCATCCATCCATAATAAGGCAATAGATTCCCATTTCAAACTATTTATTGAGACATTTCATCAACTTCATAAGTACAAAGTTTCTCAATAAAAGTGATAATGTAGCCCTCCTTGGTCGCATCCTTCTTGATTTTATTCGAGGAATGAGTAGGTGAGGGATTAGGACAACTCCTTTATGAGAATGCAAGCCTATATGCATGTTTTCCTTTCAATGCATCTTTAAACAATGTTTACAAAATCATATCTTTCGCTCTTTTGAAAGCAAGGAGGAAAACCGCCATAATTTTTCTTTAAACATACACATTTCATTTAATGTAAACAAAATACTCCTATAAGTATTCTTTCAATTTAATGTAAACAAAATACTCCTATAAGTATTCTTTCAATTATGTATTAATGAAACTCCCATAAGTTCCATTAATCCTTGGACTCTACGTCCAAATATCAAATCATAATTTCCATACTACAAAGGACTTTCTTTATCCATTTAAAAGATACATAAACATATATCATTACTTTCATTTTATTTCACACAATAAAATGAACATAAACTATTTAATAATTCCAAAAGATAAACTAATCCAATCCCTTCAATAATCAATATTTAAAAATAAAAAACTTCATTTATTTAACCTTAATTTTTACATTATGACTTTAATAAACAAAAATAATCCTAAAGCTCTCTAATTAATTAGTCATAGTGAAAACATTTTATTTTCCCTTCAATTACTTACACTAATATCATTCATAGGAACATACATGATTTTTCTTTAAAAGGGAAAATATTTTATTAACCATTTAAAAATAATAAACATTACCAACTTTAATTCCAACAAAGCAAAGGGTGGGTCCCACACCCTTTTTCTCTTACAAACAAAGTACGCTTAGAAACGTATACCTCCATACGTTATTCTAACGTCTCGAAACAATTACCCGATCCCAAAGCAATGTTAAATCCATGTGCCTAGCTATTCGATGATTTCCACATAGGATAAACTGATAGAGCCGAAATGCATTTGGTATGACTAGGGGTGCGCAATCAACAACGCATGGCCCTATTATACTCAAGACAAGGGTAAATTCATTTTAATTAATTCAAGGGTTTTTTTTTTTTTTTGAACATTCAAACCCTCCCTTCACATGAATCAAAACCAAACTAAGCCCTTTTACTTTTTACTACTAGAACCAAAGTAAAGAAAACAAACACAAACACCTCCAAAATTTTGACGATTTCTGCAAGGCAAAAGGACAAAATAAAGCTGCTATTTAACTTCGACGCACGGTCAATTATTACATCGCCTTAGCATGTATTTAAACAAAGGTTTGATTAATTAAATCTTTCAATCCGAAGGTTTTAAATTTAGGGTATAGACTCATGGTAGCGCTCTCAGGTAACGCCATTGACATTTCTTAGGTGATGCCGTTCCCGAGAACAAAAGGGCACTTAAACAAAGCAAGCATGAGGAAATAAAAATTAAAACAATTTCCTTCAACAAGCTCTGGTCCTCTGGTTTCCTCCAACAAGCTCTGGTCCTCTGGTTTCTAAGGAAAAAGTAAAACCCGTTCTTCTTTCTGAATAGGTTTTTAAAGTAAGTGCAAGAAGATGGTTCGACCAACTTTTTAAACTAACTTTGCAACCACCCTTATACAATTTGTTCTTCCTTTTTAATTTCATTTTTAATTTAAACAATGTAAAATATTTTCCTAGTTGCGATTGTTTTGTTCTTCCTTTTTAATTTCATTTTTAATTTAAACAATGTAAAATCTTTTCCTAGTTGCTATTGTTTTTCTTTTTTATACTACTTTCATTTTTATGAAGTAGAAATATTAATAAATTCAGTAGCCACGGGCTTGCCCAGTAGCCCAGATCTGATTCCTCTGAGTGGTGCGTCAGATTGATGGCGACGGTGCGACCCTTGTGCGTCCGGCGGTCCCCATCTCATGTCGGGTTACCCTTTCACAAGACGGTGGAAGTTCTGGGAGCCTTCGCAGATAGTTTGAACCCGCAGATAGTTTGAACCCGCCCAGCTGTGCTGGTAGTTACTAAAAATCATGATTGTAACCATTGCTTCTAAAAAAATATATATTAATAAATTCACTTATTAATATATATGACACAACATTAGGAATACAATGTTAATTATAAAATAATATTAATAAGTCTACCTTATTAATATATAAAAAGCAACATTAGACATTTTGATGATCATATATATTAATAAGTCCATCTTATTGAAATGAAATGAAAGATTTTAATTACGTCCCGAGACCCAAATATGGTCTATGGGACCTCAAATATGGAAGTACAATTACTCAAATCATATCATATGATCTTTAATATCTTTGAGAAGGTTGTTCCTTCTCCTGCTGATTTGTGTTAGCAATTCTCCTAACTTTTTTATTTTACTATCTTCAAATAAATCTGCCATAAACTCGTTCCCAAGTGTTTCTTTGTATTTGTCACGGATATCTGAAAAACTCGGGCATTTATAGATGAAGTGTTCCTCTGTCTCTATCGCCTCTGTGTCGCATAAAGTACATATCCTTTCTTCCCATTGTTCTTTGGGCGTTGTCCATCTCTCTGTTTCACATCTAAGCCTATGAGAGCTAGTCCTTATCTGAGCAATGAGTATTTTTTCCTTCCACTTGATTTCAGCGCCTATATACACTTTTTCTTTGTGGTCATACGTTGGGTTAAAATTTGCAATATAATATTGTCTTTTCCTGCTTGCATTTTTCCACATTCCAAATATTGTCTTTTCCTGCGTGCATTTTTCCACATTCCACTTCTGAACTTTTCATTCACATAATTTTTTATGTCTTTGTTGACATTTGGGCATTCATTTATGTTGATTTCCCAATGTTTTATCCATTTCTGATTTTGTTTCATCCATGTATTCTTTCGCCTATGCAACTCTTCGTCCCTAGCTACCCTAGGCCATCTATAAGTTATCATGTTTTTTGTTTTTTTCAAGTAACATGACAGCTTGGTCATAGCAATTGATTTTAAGGAGAACATTCCAGTTTCAAGTAGAATAATTTCATAAGGGGTTGTGGCCTTAATTTTGAGAAAGTTTGTGATTAGATATTTTTGAATCCTTTCTATTTGCCTCCATTTTGCATTTGTTGTGCCACTAACCCACACCTCACAACCATACAACAGAACCGGTGTAACAAGTAGGCCAAATAAGACCTTGGTGGTCTTCCAGTCCCACAACTCGACATTCCTACACCTGTTTTGAAGTGCATATAGTGCTCTCCAACCACTTTGAGTTCTTTTCATCCTAAATGTATTCCAATTAAGTTTGTCATGAAAGCCTATGCCCAGGTATTTGTATTCTACTACTACATCAAGCGGTTCTCCTACAAACTGAAATTTGAGTTGTTGCTTCTTCTTTTTTGCTGAAAAAATCATAATTTTTGTTTTGCTCATGTTCACCTGCATCCCAACTTCTTTACAAAAGAGTTATAGAGCTTGAAGGTGATCTTCTAGATCTTTGGCTATTTTGGCCACAAGAATTACATCATCTGCATACATGAGGAGTTTTACCACATATTTGACTAAATGCACACCCTCTCCCCCAAATTTGTTTATCCATTCTTCTAACTTGTCAATGTACAACCCAAATAAGGTCGGAGATAGAGGACAACCTTGTTTGACACCTATGTCACCACCAAAACATTCAGATAACCCTTCCTGTGTTCTGATTCTAGCCTTTACATGCTCATATAGTTTGTGAACAGCTACCTTGTAGTGAATTGGAACCTCTAGCTCTTCCATTCTGCTCCATAATTTTTCCTTGGCACTGTGTCAAATGCCTTTTTGAAGTCTACAAAACAACAAAAAGCCTCCTCTTTTTTGTCCCATATTTTTTCCACTATGTGTCTGAGCGTGATACAATGATCAATAGTTGAGTGCTTAGGCCTAAAACCTGCTTTTCCATTTGCTCTCTTTCTCTTTTCTTCTGCCCATATGCTGATCCTACGCTTTATCATACTCCCAAACAACTTTGCAAAGAGAGGGTTGATCATGATAGTTTGATAGTTTGAGGGATTATTTACATCTCCACTTTTAAACAAAGGAATGGTCAAGCTAGTTGTCCACTCAGTAGGGAAGCCATTTTGTATGACCTCATTGAAAATTTATTTGATTTGCAGTGCCAAGATATCTACCCCCCATTTTATATGCTCTGCTTGAAGATTGTCTATGTCACGGGCTTTACCAGTTGCTAAATTTTTTATCCCTTGAATAATGTCTTCAATTGTGAAAATTTCTTTCTTGACAATGATAGTAGGGGGTGTCTCTTGCTGGTTACTACCCTGATACAGTTGTTTTGAATACTCCAACCACTGATTAACTGTTATGTTATTTTCAGTTTGCATCCTTTTCACGCTTAGTTCCTTCCAAATTTATTTTGGTTCATGCTTCCCTAAGTAAATCAATTCTTTCCTCTTGTTCTAGTGTATTCTTCTTTTTTTGCCCTTACCAGTTTCTCATATGCTTTTTTGTTTGCTCTTGTTTTACCCGTTGGTTCCTTTAGTAATATTCGCATTTTTTTGCAATCTTCATCGAACCATGGGTTGGTTGGGAAGCTATTTCTTTCTTTCTTTTTAGGTTTAGCTCTCTTGCATTTGTTTAGAGCTTCTTGAATAACGTGCATTAACCATTCACTCTTACTATAAGCTCTACTACTGTGATGTAGTTCTTCCTTTTCCTGTAACTTGTTATTTAATACCCCTCTAAAATTCTATCGATTTTCATCTGTTAAGAGAATGTTTCCCTTGTGAGGATATTTATTTTGATTGCCTTGCAAGTGTTTTTCCCTTGGTTTGTCTCCATGCATTCAAAGTTTCATAACAATTGGGTTGTGATCTAACTTAAGTTTCACTGGAGAATATTCCACTTATAGCCCTCTATTTTTGGCATGTAATTCTGTGAGCATATTGCATAGTCTATTACACTTTGTCCCTTATATGTTTTGCATGTATACTTTCCTAAATTTTTCCATTTGTTCATCCCATTGCAAATAATCAAATTGTATATGCTGCAAAGACCTAACAACTCTTCTCCACATTGCGTGATATCCCCATGCTCATCTTCTGAAGTCCTGGTCCACTGTTAATTTTCCTCTTTTGGCATCCAAAGAGGATTAATCTCAATATCTTCGTTACCTTCTAGAATGTTAGCTTGCTTATTTGTTGTCCTTGCATTGAAATCTCCAATTAATATAATCTCCCCCAACTTACTGTATATTGAAATGTCTCTTTTTAGGGAGGAGTATGGGTCTTCTCTGTTAAGGTCATGTTTCTTATAGAATTTAGAATTCTTGGGAGCAAAATAACATGCTGCTATGCTAATAACTGACTTATTTTCTAGGATCTTTATCTAGATGTACTATTTTTTTTCATCTTGTTTTTCAATTTTAATGACCCTATCACATTCCTCTTTTATTAATACCATAATACCCCCATGCCCTTTGCCATTTTCTGCTGCTTTATTTCATATTGCTATTTTTTTGTATCCCACAAATTCTGGAGTCCTACATCCATCGTGTTCATGTGTTTTTCTCAATATGATTATATATTTGTCTCTAGAAATGGGCCCTAACCTGGGTCCTCTTCTCCAAGGGAAACCTCTACAGTTCCAACTTGCCATTGTAATATGTTCTCGAGAGGGCCATATTCCCTATTTTTTTTGGATTTGTTTAGATGTGATGTATGCCTTCCCATTTCTTAAATATGTTTGTTTCCATTAATTCCTTGCTGCCCTCACCTTTTCCCATTCCTTATTTCTTTCTTCCTGCTGTAAAAATGTTAGGTCATCATCTAAATAAAATTGTGACCCTCTCAACATGCCTCTATTTTTAAGTAACCTTATTTTATCCTCGTAGCTCATCAATGTGACCCGAATATGTCTATCTCTGCCTCCTCTCACCTTGCCAATTTTGCTTGCTTTTTTTATCTGACCCTTCCATTGTAATTGATCTGACAAGAAGTCCTTGGTTAAACGATTTGTGTCTTCCCTGTCCCCATAATATTTCAACCCTTTGATGATTATATTTGATAACTTCTCATGTCTTTCTTTCTCTTCTGTTATTTGAATTTTTACTTGCTTCTCAATCAACTCTTTTTGTTGATTGACTGGTTATTTTACTACTTGAGACCATGTCTTTGCCTTTGCTAATTCATTTCGTAGCTCATTTTCTCTTGTTTCCATGTTTTGGAGTGTTTTTCGTACCTCTTTTATTTGATTTGCATTTGTTTTTTCCACCTCTATTGCATCATTGATTGGGGGGTGGATGGCTTGTTTGAGGACATGCCGTTCACGTTGACCCATGTTTGCAAGGTTTTGTAGCTTTGACACTTGCTCCTTGAGTTGGTTGTTTTCCTTTTCCAGCCTCCGAATGGTGTTTATAACCTCATCTGATTTAGTTTCTATTAATTTCTTCCTCCTTTCCATGTTTTCAAGTTTCTCTTTCATCTTCATTAGCTCTTGCACATAAAGTCTTGGTGCCCACATTAGTATTAAACTAATATTCATTAAAAGTACCACTTTAAATAGGAATAAGCCCCCCTTTATTAATATAACATTGGAAATCACAAAAGTACTTTTAACCAGTTTACTTCCAAAACAAAGATATCCTTTTCACACGAAGCAAACAATGACAAGTGCAGGGAAGGAAAAAAACGCAAATCAAAACAAGATGGGGTAATACACCAACATTCCTTACTTCTATCTAGTGCACAAAAAGACTTTTATAATAACTTCGAGGTTATCAACTTTTGTAGTGGACATATTTTTTGGGTTATGATGACTACTTACAAACACAATTGTATGCATGCATGAATGCAACTACATGTGGTAACCATTTGTTACCCTGGAGCCGTTTGTCACATCGTTTCCCTTTTGGTATCTTGTTATCGGTGGTCAACTTTCTCACCTACCCACGAGAACACTTGATCCTGCATCCATACAAGCTATCAACAGTACAATATTCTTATGTAAGCCAATCATAAATTGCAAATAATCATCATAATGCCATTAGTCCTAAGCATTAAAACATCTCATCACATAAATAGGTTCAGCCAAGGAGGGTCATGACAGAAGGTCATGTTTTTTTGGAAGAGTGGGCTTTTTCATGAAACCCTAGCACACAAAGTTCGAAGTGAAAGAGGAAATTCCTTTTGTGGGCCTTGTATGGTTAAGTTATTTGGGCTACCAACTAAATACTAGAACCCCATCTCTTTTGCAGCTATTGGCAACATTCTAGAAACTTTTATGATGGTGGTTGATAGTACTTATAGTTTTGACCAAATGATATATGCCAGGATGTTTCCTAATGGACCTCAACAAAAATATTTAAAAAAGATCACATTACAAATAGAGGATGAAGTCTGGGAGCAAAAATTTGATTATGAAAATATCCCATTTAGAGGCCAAATATGCCACAAGTATGGGCACATGTCGAAAGACTATCTATAGAAGCGTTTAGAACAAATGAAGGTAAAGGATAAGGTCAGACTTTCAAGAACCTAAAAAGAAATATTATGTAAAGAGAAAATCAAATGTCGAAAGTAGTGTGGCACTACACAATAAATTTGCTTATTTGATTGATAATGACTCAATTATGGGAGAAAATCATCAAATGGAGACAAAACCGATGGTAGAACTAATTCTTAAAGCAATTGCCTAGTCCAAATCAAGGGAAAAGGAACCTCTAGAAATATTTGACAACCAGATCAACATGTAGATGGATACAAATCTAGACCACAAATGTTAAAAAAGGAAAAATAAGCGAGGAGCCAAAAAATAAGAGAATTATACTTTTGAAACACATAGGACTACTCAACTTGAAGTAGAAGGAGATGCCTCAACCCCCCTTAATAAGGCTTTGGTGGTATACACAAAGGATCATGAAGGAGGACCTGCCCAAGATCTATTTAGTCTATAGTAGGAAAAACTCAAGAAAATAAATATGGACACCAATCAAAAAGTGGGACATAAGACCAATCAACACCACCTAGCAAATCAAGGTAAACTCTTATCTCTAAGGGTAAGGTGAATCCTATCATCAAACTCTTAACCTACCCTTCTTCATGAGACTCCTTTCATGGAATGTAAGGGGGATAAGAGGTAGTCCCCTCAAACATAATGAAATTAGAAGGATGATTTAGAGAAATAAGCCAAACCTAGTATTTCTTTAGGAGACTAAGTTATCAATAGAGGAGATGGAGATAGTGGCTAAGAAATTGTGGCCCATAGGTAAGATAGAATCTCTTAGATCTCAAGGAGATTTGGGTGTGCTCTCATGTCTATGGGATCTAAAGGAATTTGTGGTGCATGTGACTGTGGGAAGCTGGGGCATCCTTAAAATTTAGGGGTAATGGAGGTAAAAAGACCAAATCCTATATATTAACATATATGCAATCACTGCTATAGCAAACAAATGGAGGCAGTGAGACTATATTTGACACCTCAAGCTCCAATTCCTCAATGACTAGATTATCCTAGGAGGGGATTTTAACACCATTCTCCTTAGATGAAAATGTAATACTTTTTATATCATCATGAAAACAAATAGAAAGAGAAAGAGAGATTCAAAACTGATATCTCTACCACTAAAAGAAAAATAAGAGCATTCAGGAAAAGCTAGTCAAAATTGTTGAGTTGAATAGATAGTTAATATTTCGATAGAACTAGCAAATTATTGTGTTTTATATTGATTAAGGGATAACTATGAAATTTGATTTTTTGCATTAACTTGGAAACTATATTATATTGCTTAAGGGATCACTATGAACTTTGTTTTCTTGCATTAACTTGGAAACTATAAAAATTTGAAGTAGTTTATTCATTTTCAACTAAGAACATAACCAAAAATTTCAGCTCAAGCTTGTAATTCATATTTCTACATTGTAATTTTGATCTATGTATTTTTCTTTTCTCCTTCTAAATAATGCAATGAAAAGGTTAACACACCATGGTCCATGAAATCAAAAGGTGTGAGCAAGCTAATAGAAAAATTAGCAAAGCACTTCAAAGGTGTACCATTAGTTTTCATTGCCAGATTGATGCCTCTGTGAATGAGCATCCTAACCTCTAGGTGTGTGTATATTCTTAGCTATGTTCCTTTTATTTTGAGTAATTGACAAACATGTTTATAAATTACATCTAAATTGCTGCATTGAGTATGAGCCCATTACATTTTCACCTCGTTCATTACATAGTGCTCTAACTTTTCATTAGACAACAACCTGGATGACTTTATCAGTTTATGATTTAAAGGCTTTGTTGATATTTGATATATTTGATTCACTTAAAGCTTTTTCTGTAGGTCACTGACTGTCCTAGTTTTCTTTTTTATCGTGTTGGCAAGAAAGAAGCTCCTGTAAGTATCTCTGCTAACGCTTATGTTATTAGTCTTTCCAACATACTGATTTCTTCCTAACACTAGGGATTTTGTAGATCAAGGTTTCAACAAAGTCAAGTATGAAATATTTGATAGAATTTATCAAAGAAAATGTTGGGTTGCCACTTACATAAGTGAAAAAATATGAGGAACACAAAGAACAATTGGATTCAGAACAAAAATATGAATTATGAAAGTCTAGTTCTCAATGATTTTATTGGCCCCATTTTACCTGGGCATCATTTTCTTTACTAGAAGTAAAGCTTAAAAGGAAGCTTTGCAGTTTGGTATATTTATTTTGAATCATGCAAGACAGATTGTAGAAGGGCCATCATATGGTAGGCCATAGCCAACATGATGTTAAAATAATTGAGCTTTATCTACTAAGAAGTGGATTATCCTTCTACTGCCATTGTATTCTGGAGTAAACCCGTGGGAATCAAACCATTGAATCAAAGCAAACATGCAACATTTTGAATGTCAAAAATGAAATTTTATTTTATGTAATCTTGATGAACTACAGGGAATCTATAATCCTTCATTTAAAATGGTTGAAGAAGATAGATATGTGGATACAACTTGCATGGTATGAGAGGTTCAAATTTATTAAATTGATAAAATAAAAAAGTTATATATTATATTGATTTTTTTAATGTATAAAATTATCATGATTCAATCCAAGATCAACCTATGTTAACATCATTGTGTTTCTAGGACTGGATTGACCATACACAAAAACAAATAGGATAAAAATCTATTTTCAAGCTCCAAATCCCAATGTTCAAATAAGATCCTTTTTTAGAATGCTTATATGTTTATGGATCCACAAAATTCCAAAAATATTGTAGTTATTGCATCATAGAAAGAATCAACAAGAACTAGAGAGAACCACACAATAGTTACTACATTATAGAAAGAATCAACAAGATCTAGAGAGAACCATACAACTAAAGAGCTACATACGGTTGACTAAACTTGTACAAAAAAAAAGCCTTTTGATCAAGTCATTCAATGACAAATTGTAGAGTACTTTTTGTAGAGAAACACATGTATATGTTATCACTGCACTACATTCTAGTATCCTTTTGCAGATTTGTTGATGTGGATCATACTTGAGGGAATGGATTTGAACACTTAATATGGTAGAATTCGCATGTTAGTCATTGAGTTTAATATGATGCATTAGTTTTATTTTTCACTATACTAGATATTGCCCCAATTGGTGCAAAAGTACCCTAATAGAGACTGTGGGATAGCAAATTTGTACTTCACTATGTACAGGGATAAGATACAAATAATATAAAATAGAAATAAATGGTAACTCAAAGGAACTCACAACACATATGTGGATTATCTTATTGTAATACATTTGATAATCCATTCTTGTACATGCACAACAACAATCATACAATGCTTCAAACATGTAAGAACATGACAATAGCATTATCACACACAACATACTCATGCTTCTCCCCTCTTGAGACTATGAAGAGTGAATATAGATAAAGGGGTCATCAGGGGGATAATTTGCAACCACTCAACCACCAACTACTGGATACCCACATTATTATAACCACCCAATAGTTGCAAATATACATGTGACAACCTATGATACATGACAAACTCATATGTGTGTTAAAATGCTTAGATATAGAACCATGTTCATGACAACTCACTACTCGTGATGGTGCTTGAGTTGGTGCCATCTTAGTTTTGTTGCCTACATTTTTCCCTCCCCCCACAAATTGGTTGGCATCACCATTGACCTTCATTGGTACCTATGGGTGGGGAATTAAAAAATCAAGAGTTGATATCCCTTTGCAAAATAGTTGGCTAGTGTGGCTTGGAAGTGTTGAATCTCTTGCCATATTGTAATTCCATTGCATCATACTACCATTATTGGCATGCATAAATCATTATCTATATAATTTATCCAAGTCTCAATGAAGTGTCACCATTTGCTAATACTCAACATCCAATTTTCCCCTTGTCAAAACTAGTTGAGATTAAACAAAAATGATACATTGATCCCCTTGTGATCAACACGCGAGAGATGCAATATGTCAATTCTTATCCATCAACTAATCTTGATGAAGGCTATGAATAGATTGTATTTGTTCTCACCTCAAAGCCCTTGAATCTTCCTTGCAAGAGTTGCAATCCCTCTTCAGGATGCTAAGCTCTCAATCTCTCAAAGTGGAACAATCCTCACAACTATTTGGAAAGCTCACACACTAATGGAATATTAGTTGTAAACCATTAAATAAGGTATGTGATATAGTTGA
Organism: Wollemia nobilis; assembly: GCA_028583015.1. Classification (NCBI taxonomy): domain Eukaryota; kingdom Viridiplantae; phylum Streptophyta; class Pinopsida; order Araucariales; family Araucariaceae; genus Wollemia; species Wollemia nobilis. The sequence goes on from JAQPPZ010002552.1 coordinate 1,168,282, forward strand.
GTTGTTAGAAAAACAACTCAAGTTGATCTAAATGGCACACCTATGCACTATAGATACTCTTTTGCTTGGGCATCTACCAAATAAATTGTTGATGGATGCCAATACAACATTGGTGTATCGAGTGGTAATTCTTATCCTTGCAAAAGGATATGAGGTTTGTCTCTCCTATGCACAACTGGTGTTGAAACTCTTTAAGTGGCCTTGTTTGATGTCATGTTATCACCACTTAATGATATCACTTGTCAAGCATATGGCCTATAGTCACTACTCAACAAAAATTATCTTCAATAAGTCATTGTGTGTGCTTCTCATCAAATCTATTAATTGGTTGAAAACCTAGCTATATGCGCATTCCCCACCACTCCAGACATGTCTAGATTACCTAATACTATTAAATCCATAGTCTACACATAAGGAGGATATTTGGCCTTTGAGTCATCTTTGTCTTTGTTGTTAGAGCACCATATTTCTCTCCTGCTTGTTCAAGAGCAACAACCTTTTGATTTTGCACATAACATTATAATGATATTGTTTAGCCTCTTGTCAAGGTTATTCTATTGTTAGATCTCCTATTGGCTTACCATGCCTATGTATTAAAAGTAGGAAATGTCATGAAAGAAGTAACACCTAAATTTTTATTTTTCTAATGTGCCACATAGATAACTTTAACCCTTTTTTGCCATATGACTCGTCAATTTCCATAGTCAAATTCTCTCTAAGATTGATGGATGACACCTAGGTGCTATAGGTGAGTTGGAGAGGGTAGGGTAATCCTCCAAGGGAGGTCACTAGTTTTAATCTCCACCCTACCAAATGCACATCGGATACCCAAAATCTAGTTGATAATGGTGGTGCGGTCAGGGCCAGGTGTGACTCCTGGGTGATTTTGATGGTGTAGAACCCTCTGGTCATGGTTTCTCAGGCCAAGGCGGCCTCACAGGAGGTTTTTCACTAAATTAAAAAAATATTGATGGATGACGTATAAGAGCTAGTTCTAATATGGTGCCACCTCATGCCCAATGGAGTGCATATGGAGTAAAGTACACAAATAAGATTTTGATTGTATATATAGTTTTGTAACTTTGAGTCATTTTGTAGTTTGTATGCAAAGTGTTTGATGAAATGTGTATATGTGTAATTAGGATGTACGTGTAATCCAATGTCAGGTAATTAATTGTATATGTAACTAAAGGTGTCATGTAATTGTTTCAAGGTAGTTAGTTGAAGGTTAGGTATGAGGAAGTTGTGGGATTGCAACTACCTCCCCTTTTCTAGGAAAATGTATAGAAGGACCTCCACAGAGGAGTTGCATGATGATGATGATGAGATGTATGTCGGTAGCAGAGTTGCATGTCAATGATGATGAGTTTCATGATGGCAAATAATTGAATGATGATGGTGAAGAATCACACAATGACAAGTTACACAACATCGAGGAATTACATGAAGGTAAAGTTGGTGATGCATAAATTGCTAGAGTGCTAATGGAACTTGTTAGTGAGGAGATATGTACACCGTAAGTGGATGTGTGTGGAACCCTTGATAGGAGGGTAGTTCAGATGAAGAACAAGTAGAAAGGTGGTAAACATTTTTCTAATGATGGAGGACAATGCACAAGTGGAGGTGCAATGTGCAAACAAGGATCAGGCCAAGGAGAATGTTAATACAAGTTTTGAAAGAAGTGATAACGTAGAGCATGTGCAGGATGAGATAAAAAAATTGGTAATTCCAACACAAGGGTGGGGTAAATTGCCTAGAGGTGTAGAGGATGAGATTCAAGCACAAAGGAAACTATGGGAGAGTATGCTCAAAAAACCAGAGTCAACACTCATATCTTTGTGAAGGAGATCATGGAGCATAAGCACATCTGAGTGGCTAACAATAGTTTGAGGAAGACCAATCATCAATAGAAGGTTCCTTGAGTAGAGAAGAAACTAATAAACAACCAACACCAAAGGTAAACATGGTAACAACAATTGTGGCAAGTAGAAGTGCCCAAAGTTCACAAGAGACAGGAAGGAGGATCCCAAATGCCACATTGATATGTGTGAAATGATATGGATGGTGAATGGAGATGAGGATGCATTGTTGCAACTATTCCCAACAACAATGCACAACGTAGCAATTGATTGACACTTTGTTTCCATACTAAACCCATTATGATTTTTTTATAATGGGTTTCACCTTATCGTTTGTTTTTTATTATACATTGTTTCATGATTTTTGTTTATGTTTTAATAAAACTGAGGTCATTTTGAAATTTTACAAAGGACTAAATTTATATGCACGGAGGTGAAAAAAGTTAAAAATTACCCCGCATATCCATCTTAAGCTTGAGTCATCTATCTTCTGCTCTTATGGGCCCCAAAAATATTATCTTAATTTCTTTGTCTTCCTCCCATGTGAAGACAAAATAAATTAAAACTTCAAAGTGACTAGACACCTATTTAATCCTTGCCCTTGCCTCATAAATGCATAGGAAGTTGTGATAAATTTAAAATATCCATTAAGATAGTGTAATGATGCATCATTTATCCACCATAATTACTCTTAGTAATGTTGTGACTCTTAAAATTGAAAATTTTATGTTTTTGTGATTTTTCAGTTTATCATTGGGATAGCTTGTTGACATCATGGTATTGTATTTTATTTGTTTTTTTTGTTGTATTTATGTTAAGATTATTTTGTGTTTTTTATGTTAAAGTGTTTTATTGTTATTTTTTTGGTAGGTAATAAAATTTATTAATATCGCTGGGTTGAAGGGTCCCAATCCCTATTTACATAAGGCTATTATCTAGCACCAAAGATACAAAAATAGAACAACCCCCATAGACATAGGGAAGAGTTGTGCTAGTTCCATGGGAACACAAAAAAAACAAAGCAAAAGATTCCAATAATATTTTTCGACAAAAGAAAGAAACCAGGGATATTTAACATTGTAATATTATAAGTTTAAAAGCTTATAATATAAGCTATTATAAAATTAAAATGTTTTAATATCCAAAAGAAGTTTATTATTATATTTATAGGGTATTTTAACATTTACTTTCAAAACATTTTAATTAATTTAATTTGAAAGATTAAAATGTTTGGATTAATAAAATGTTTGTCATTATTTTGTTTACATGTTTGAGGCACATATGGTAAATTTAACATTGGTGGTTTGCCCCGATAAAGTATTCGAGGAAGTCAAAGAGAGGTGATTTTAGGTGGACATCTCATCGAAAGTCATATTGTGAGTTGACAATAATAAAGTATTGATTCTTCATCGCCGATTAAATGTGGGATGAATAAAGAATGGGGACATGATCGGTGATAGATTAGCAATAGTACAAGGAGCATTCTATGGTTTCAAAATCTTTAATATTTGAATATTAAGGAAATCATGCAAAGCGCCTATAAAGATGATGATGGTCATTGAGTAAAGCAACAAACTCACAGGATGCTAGAAAGAAGTGTTGTTTCGAGGATGATTTTCATGACACAAGTAAAATCATGGACATGTGTACCGGGCGACATGAAGAGGAAGAATGGGCACCCAAAAGCACTGGTATGCTAGAGAAAAATATTTAAAGATGTGTCGATGACATATCATTGTTACTCCCAACATGATGCAGGTAAATCAAAAATTAATTTTAGCAATCAAAACAAGTGCAGGTTTGAGGTTCTGAAGGGATTTGAACAACATGATCATCAGAGTAGCGAAGCGAATGTCGTGACGGCATATATGCGAATGTGGTGGAGTGTAGCTATCCATAATATGCATCATCGAAGCGGATGTTTAGAGTGGTAACATGGCTGAAATGAAATTTGAGCGTGGGTATCTAGTGAAATTAAAGATGAACCCATACAGTTCTGTGTCCACAGCACAGTGTATGACATGTAATCACAGAAACATTTTGTTAAGCGGGTACTACGAACATGCATGGAAATGGACGTATATATCATTAACACATTGGGAGCTATGAAGAGCCAATGGAAATATCATTGGATATAAGTAACGTGGATATCATTCACAAAAGAGAAACAACAAGGACTTATTTCGACTATTTTGGTGGTGCAAGAGAATTCGAACAAGTCAGTTGCAATAAGTTTGAGCCACTCTCATAGATTCATGATCAATCGATTACATAGTGATTAAAATATCAATCAGTGATGACATATAGTTTACAGGAATAGGAGTGAGTGGTTAATACAGTCAACATCATGAACAACAGATTTAGTATGTGACATCGTCAAAGATGCAACACACCTTGTCCTGCTACACGAAGCTTCGAAGGTTGAGGTGTGGGAGTTCGTGCATCACCTGCATAGCACGGGAGTATTATTCTATGTTTTTGTTATTCCTATTGTAAGGGCCGGTTACATGGGAATTTGAAGTCGATGGCATCTTATGAGTATGAAGCCCAAAAGTTGATGTTTTAAATAAAATTGGATTTGTATTCAACAAAAATAGTAGACCATGGGTTCTTTTCATTGAAGATGAAATAGCACCGAAAGAAAACTTTTAATGTCATAAAATGAGAGCGATGGCTACGATGTTGAAATAGGAGTATTTTTTTTATTTTAAATAAATAACATAGGGGATGAAATGGGATAGATGATTACAGAAGTTTAACACAAAATAAAAGCATCAAGGAAGTTGGAAATGATTAATTATTAAACTTGGATAATCTGGTTATTAGGAGTTTTATGGTTTTCCATTTATCTTAAATAAATGGTGAAAGATTATCATTTTATTAAATGATATACAAAGTGAAAAGGTTAAGATGATCATTACTTTAATAGATGAAAAGTATTGATATCATGGCTAAAATTTATGATGTTATAAATGATAAAGTTCGATTGAGGAATAGTTGCGCAATGTGAAAAGCAATTAAAATGAAATAAACAGAAAAATTAGGAAATAAAGACCAGCGAGATTGACAAGAAGAAGGGGGGACATTCGGGAAAGTGGAAGAGATTGGAGTTTGAAGATTATTGGAAGCGAAAGGAGATATCAAAGGAGAAAGCAAGAGAAGAGTTAAAGTCTCCCAAGGTTGCACAAAAGGGTCTACTGCTGCAAACAAAGATTTTTGGAAATTTTTTTATTGTAAGATTTGAATAAATGCTTTCATTTTATTATATCAAATATGTATGCTGATTGTATTTCGTCAGATTAATAAAGTGTGGTGTTTTAGAATTTCCTCCCTTTGAAGATTGCACTAGGGTTAGGTTGAACTGTGAGATTTCTTGTTGATCTAAATTTAGTTTGAGTCCAGAGTATTTTATGTTTCATATTGTAACCTAAGTTTGAAGGCACATTTTATTTTATTTTTATTTTTATTTTTCATTTTATTTCCAAAAATATAAAAATTAAAACCCTAAATATCTACCGAATATCTCAATGTTAGGGTTTTTATTAATTTGGTTTTCTAAATAATCATTTCTAAAGTTTATTTTAATTATTTGGAAAAATCAAAATTTTAAAGTTTTAAATAAATTTTTACATTTTTATAAAGTCAATTTTTTTGAAAAATTTATTTAATAACTTTATTATGTGGATTATGAACATAATGAATATCAAATTGCATTTAAGTACCTAAGCGGGCCCCTTGTTAATAGTTGTATATCTGAGAGCAATTACAACATTATTTTACACTAACAGAACCTGAAATAAAATTTTGTTTTCTTTGTAAGAGGGGGTTTTGATCACAAAACCCTAACTGTGAGTTCAATTTTACAATCGGGTTAAATTGACACTCAACATAATTGGTGCTAGAAGGAGGGCCTGAAAGGTAAATATTTGATTTTAAACATTTGAAGTTTGTTCAAATTTTGACATTTAAAAAAAATTGGCATTTCCATATTTATGATGCATTAATATGGATCTGCTATAAATTTGGAAATATTGTTAGGATTCAATTGTTGAAATTTCTTCACACATAGTATTTCATGTTGAAATTGGTTCAATGGCAAAAAATGATTTACCCCATTATAATCATGATGGAACGATTACGACAAAAGAACATATTCATGCATATAAAAACATCATGTTTCATTTTCAAATTATGCAGGAAGATGTTCTCTGTAGAATGTTTTCATACACATTGGATGAATTTGCTCATAATTGGTTTATTAATTTACCTGCAGGTTCTACCAATTCTTGGAATCAACTAGAAACAACATTTCTTGAACATTTTAGAAAATTGGTTGACACAAATATGTTATCAAATCAATTTGCCTCTATTTGTAAAGAATCTAATGAATCTATGAGCCAATTTAATGATATATTTCATAGGTTGTATACCGAAATAAAGATATATTTCATCATTTCAAAAGAAGACATTCTTCAAATATACTTGGAAGCCTTAGATGTCTTTACTTCTACATGCATAAGGATAGGTCTTAAAAAGTCATCTTTATCTAGAGCTTACAAGAAGGCAATATCCATAGAACAATAGTGTATTTTAAAGGGGATTGATGTGGATCAACAATAGTGTATTTTGAAAGAGATTGTTTTTGGTCAATTATCATTACTTAATTCTAAGGCTCAAAATCAGATGTCACCCATGAGTCAGGTGGAAACACAACTTTCTCCAATGATGAACTATTCTTCAGGTGATATGGATTTAAACCAATATCGATCATCTAATTTAGCACCCTCGAATCACATGACGTCTAATGTGAATAATCAATGGGATGAAGTTGAATGTCCAACTTTCATAACTACCCTAGATATTATCCAAGAAGAAATACAAGTTTCAAAACCAACATCCATCAATGAGATTTGTGATAAATAAGCTCATCAAGATGTAGAAATTAACTCAGTTTTAGAAACATGTGAACCTTTAGAAACAAAGGAGTTAGAGCCATTATTCACAAAGGAAGAATGGGATAAATTTATAAAGCAAAATACAAGATGTGATCCCATTGAAGAAGGTCTTGACTCACCAAAAGTCATTGAAAGTATATTTGAGGGGAAATCAATAGATGAATCTAAAGAGTGGCTAGAAGATATGATAGAAGTTCATCACTTGTTCTTAGAAGATAATTATTATAATAATCTAGAAAGCCAACATGAGCTAACTTGTGATAAGTTAGAAATAAAAGGTTTAGAATCATTATTTACAAGTGAGGATTGGGATAATCTTAGAAAGGAAAATGCCAGGATTGATCCACTTTTAGAAACAAGTGAGCCATTAGAGAATAATTCACCATGATTGGTTATGAATGTGGATTGTAGTGATCACGTAAATTTGAATACAGGATTTGATTCCACTATAGAAACCATTCGATTACCAAAAATGGTTGAAGGTGAATTTGAAGAAGAGTTTCTTGAAGAGCTTGAAAATTATGAGGAAGATGCAATAGAGTTTCATCCCATGGGTCTAGATGAACATTATTATAATTATTTAAAAGGACATGATGAATCATTATTTGCTTACAATCCTACTGATGAAATTTCTATTTCACTTGATATGCAGGATGTTGAAAATTCTACCTCAAATGAAGATTTTGAAATTTCCCTGCAATCAGAAAATGACGTGCCAATTACAGAAATAAAGAAGGTTCCAAAATTGAATTATTTTGAAGATGAAATTATTGAACACCTTGCTGAAATTGAAAATGTAGAAATGGTAAATGTTTCTTATGACTCATTTGTTATGAATGAGGAAGAGGTAAAGTCTTCTCTTTTACTCTTGACTACTAAAAATTTGGGTACAAATTCACATGATTGTCTTGGAGATTCAAATAAATAAATATCATTGATGGTTAATAAGGAATTAGAAATGACTCCTATTCATTCAAATGATAAAAATATTATATTGGAAACAACTCAAGTAGTTGATCAGGGAGATGTGTTATTTGACACATCCTTAGATAGACAAGACTTATGGTTTGAAAAATATGGACATATTTTATATTGGGTGCCTAATTTTTGTGTTTTTGAAAAGAAGATAGTTGATGAAGATGAAGGGCTATAGGATGACAATAATGGAGCTCATGAAGAAAAAGAAGAAATTGCAATGGCTCACCAAATTTTGGTGAATGCTACTCATAATGTGTTGATCATGGATGACAAGGTAGAATCTTCACCTTTGTTATTGATGGAAATTCCAGGTAACAAGTTGTATGATGTTCCTTTAGATGCTCATGACTTTGATAACAAAATATCAAGTGTTGTTAATAAGGAATTGGAAACTGTAAGAATATTGAGGAGCAATATTATAACCCAAGTCAAGATAGAAATGTGAAGCATCACAAGACACTTTGAAAGAAGTTGTAAAACTGATTGATTTATTCCATGGATCAACTTTGTATAAATAGAAAAGTTGATCATTGAGAGTCGTTGGATTACAACAACTCAACAAATCTGAACTAGTCTAAACTAAGAGTTCACCTGACTCATGGAAGAGTGGTAACTCAAGTAAGTCTATCCTAGTAGAACTTAAGAGAATAAATATTTATTCTAACACCCCCCTTAAGTGATACTAGGGGTGAATGTAACAAATGAGTCCCGACAACAGGGCCTGATGAGGTACTCATGTACAATGATTCTTATTGAAGAGATGGTAAAAAAAACCACATGGGAAAAAACCATCTTAAAAAATAAAAGAAGAGGCATGTCTTCGGATGGCGAAGATTGTCCTCATTGAACAAAAAAAGGAATGAGTCCCGACAACTGGGCCTGATGAGGTACTCATGTACAATGTTATTACAATAGGAGAGATGGTGAAAAAACCACATGGGAAAAACCATCTTCCAAAGAAAAGAACAATAAGAAGAAAGGAGAGGTGAAAACCTCTGTGCATTCTTCAATGCATCTGCGTTACCCCAAGTTTTTCTCGCAACTAAATGTAACGCGAAGAAGGAAAGGATTTGGTGAAGATGTATGCAATTTTATTTTCTATGGGAATATAGTCCAAGTGTATATCCCCTTTTTTAATATGCTACCGAATGAATTGCATGTGAATTTCAATGTGCTTGGTGCGCTGATGCTCAACTGGATTGTAGGCAATATGAATTGTGCTCTGATTATCACACCAAAGAGTAATAGGTTTGTCATGGAAAAAATCAAATTCTCTTAGTATCTGACGAAGCCAAAGAGCTTCCTGACTGGCCAAAACTGCTGCCCTATATTCTGCCTCTGTAGATGATAATGCTACTGCTTGTTGTTTTTTGCATGACCAAGAAATTGGTGAAGAACCAAGACAAAAGACATAGCCAAAAGTTGAAAATTTGTCTTCTACTGAACCTTTCCAATCAGAATCTGTGAAACCTATGATATCTATGGATTTCCCTTCATATAAGATCCCAAAGTGAGTAGTTCCTTGCAAGTAGCGTAGGATTCTTTTTTTTGCTTGCCAATGGCTGAAATGAGGTTGATGTGAGAATCTAGATATCAAGCCAACAACATATGAAATATCTGGGTGAGTATGAGTGAGGTATAGCAGACTCCCTATAAGTTTTCGGTATAGAGTAGCATCACATAGAGGGGATTTGCAGGAAGTACTTAAAGTGACTCCAGACTAAAAAGGTGTAGAAGAAGGCTTACAATCAGTCATCTTAAACCGTTGAAGAAGGTCTAGAGTGTATTTTTGTTGACATAATGAAATTCCTGCATATGTTTGATTTATTTGAATCCCAAGGAAGTAATGAGCTAAATCCAGATCAACCATTTTAAAATTTTCAGAAAGGGAGTCTTTGATAGTATGAATGTGAGAAATGTCACTACCAGTGAGTAGTAGATCATCAACATAGAGAACAAGTAGGGTGATTTTTTCTTCATATCTCCAAATGTAGATTGTGGCATCAGACTCACAATGAGAAAAACCTGAGGAAAGAAGGAAGGAGTCCATTTCTTCATACCAAGCTCTAGGATCTTGTTTGAGACCATAGAGAGATTTCCTTAGTCTACAAACAAGGGAGGAGTCTTGAGTGAATCCAGCAGGTTGTTCCATGAATATCTCCTCTTTTAAGTCCCCATGTAAGAAAGAACTTTTAACATCCATATGAAAAACTGGCCATTTTTGGGAAGCAACTAGTGCAAGTACCAGCCTAATAGAATCCATTTTGGCAACTGGTGCAAAGGTTTCATAATAATCAATGCCTTCAATTTGTGAGAAACCTTTAGCTACCAAGCGAGCTTTGTGTTTGTCAATTTCTCCATCAGGTCCATACTTAGTTCTATAAATCCATTTATAGCAAACTAAATTCCTTAATTTAGGTAGAGGAACTAAATCCCAAGTTTTATTTTTGATTAAGGAAGAGAATTCATTCTCTATGGCATCATCCCATTCTTTTATACCAGTTGCTTCCTTGAAGGATTGAGGATCTATGGAAATAGACTAACAAACAAGACCAGATCCTATGGGGTTGCCTAATTTGGATGATGGAAGATTTTAGATGTAAGGAGTGGCTTCTTCAACTATGGTGCGGGCCCATTTTGGCATTTTGGAAGGAGTAATTGGTGTGGCAGTACTTTGAGTTGGATTTTGGAGTATAGGATCCTCATTTTGGCCATTTTGATCATTTATCTCTAAAATGGGATCTTCATTATATTGAGGCTCTAATATTGGAGATGGCTCAAGAGAATTAATGTTGGAAGAGGATGGTTGAGGATATTTATTAGGGAATGTTTCATCAAATTGAACATTTTTGTGAAAAAAGACCTCATGAGTTGTGGGATCAAGAAGCTTGTATGCTTTCATTTCCTCACAATAACCAACAAAGATGAGTTGCTTGCTTTTCTTATCTAGAGCCTTCCTTTTCTTCTTTGGGATATGTGCTCAAGCTGTACACCCAAATTTTTTGAAGAAAGAGACATCAGGTTTTGAGCCAGTCCATGCTTCCTCGGGAGTCAAATGACCAAGAGCTTTATGAGGTGTCCGATTTTGAATATAGTTTGCACAGTTAATTGCCTCAGCCCAAAAAACTGCTAGAAGATCTCTTGAGTGGAGCATATAGTTTGCCATTTCTTTCAAGGTTCTATTTTTCCTTTCTACAATGCCATTTTGTTGAGGATTATGGGAGACAAAATGCTGATGAATTATTCCATGATTTGAGAGAAATATGGAGAACTCATTACTGAAGTATTCTCCCCCATTATCTCTGCAAATTTTCTTGATTTTACAAGTGGCTTGATTTTCAACTAGGGCCTTGAAGATTTTGAAGTGGGATAGAACATCACTTCTATATTTTAGAAAGTAGACCCAAGTTCTTCTTGAAAAATCATCAATGAAGGTTAAGGCATATTTTTCTCCTTTGAAATAAGGCTCTAGGAAGACCATCAAGTCACTATGGATTAACTCTAGAGGGGATGAGGCTCTTTGAGAGCTACTTGGGTGAAAAGGATCTTGATGTTGTTTTCCAAGAGCACATCCAGGACATAATCCATCAATAGATGAGACTTTTGGCAACCTTGTTACCATATCATGATTATTCTTCCTTCATATAGCTTATGTTCCACGTATTGCTTTCCTCATTTACTTATAGTTTCCATCACGTAAGGGCGGGTAAATTGAGAAGATCAGGTATAAAATTCTAGCTTATGCTGCTTTAATTAAAAATATTTTTGGCTAGACAAAGTTCTACTGATAGGAGGGAATATCATTGTCTTCTATACACGTTCTTGAAGTTAAAGGGGGGATTATTGGTTCACTTCAATTTTCTTAGGAAAAATGAATACAATTGATCCTCTCACCCCTCATAACTATCACACATGGAAACCAAAAATATTAAATCTTATTTCTCAAAAAGGGCTCACACACTTGCTAGAAGAGAAGCAACCTGAATTTGAAAAGGAATATGAAATATTTGTTCATAAAGGGAAGATGTATGAAACAATGGGTATTATAATCACAAATGTAAATGAAAGCTTATGATTTCACATTTCAGAATGTAAAAATCCATATGAGAGTTGGTAGAAACTAAAGAACTTATTTGGGAAAGTGGATCAAATAAGGTCAATGCAGCTAGAGGTAGAATTAACAACATGATCTCCTGAAGACTTTAGCAATATTGTTGACTTTCTCACCAAATTTAAAGAAGTTCTCACTCAATTCAAAGGTAGTGGCAAGAAAAAAATAGATGAAGAATACATCTATCTAATTCTTTCTAAATTAAATGGTGTATTTCAAATTTTTGCAACCACCTTTCTGTCTACAAAAGATGCTCTTGGTGCAAGTTTTAAAATGCCCTCTTTAGAGGAATTTTGTGATAGGCTAACTAGAGAGGAAAAAAAACTTGCAAAGTATGAGATCTCTCCCTCTTCCTCAAAAGCCTTAGTAGCATCCACCTCCACTAAAGAAAAATTCAAAAGAAAGAAATAAGTCCTATAACTTGTACACACTACAAAAAGGATGGTCATTATGTGAATAAATGTTGGAAGAGACTACAACAACTAGAGGAAGCAATGAAGGATCACAAAATAGATATCAAAAAGTAGATAGGAAAATCCTTAAATTTTCAAGGTAAAGCTATAAAAACTTCATCAAAATACTGGGTTCTAGATTCAGGGGCAACTCATCATATGACTTCCTCACAATAGTCATTCACTTCAATCTCCTCAAGCTCAAATTGTAGCATATAAGGATATACAAAGGAGCCTTGCTTAAATAGCAAAGGCATACAATCTGATCCATTGGATCATAACTAACTGAGCTAATCTTAGCCACATAAATTATCCTAGTAACAACTTAGGATATAATATTATTCTAACACCCCCCTTAAGTGGTACTAGGATATACTAATACCCCCCTTAAGTGATACTAGGAGGTTGCAAAAAATAATAAAACTAAACAAGTGGTATATCCACAAGTATGAGTCCCAACAACAAGGCCTGATAAGGTACTCATGTACAATATATGCATAAGAAAACTCTGCTGGAGAGATGAAGAAAAAACCATTAGGGAGAAAACCACCTGCCAGAATAGAAGAAGAAAAATAAGAAGGAAGATGTGCATGGAGGATGGAGGAAGGAAGATGTCCTCTTCAACCCCCTAGGACAAATTCCATCAAGAAGCCTACAAAGGATCCATCAGATGTCTCAAAAAAGTAGAGACTCGTCATCGAAATAATGAAACCATACTCCCATACTGGTGCTTGTGACACAGATCAAGGCTTTGAGCCATGAAAAAGGTCATAAAAAAACCCCTGAAACCAAAGTGTCTCACAAAAATAATATTGTGAAGATAGTGTGGGAAGAACCACAAGAATATCAAGGGATGTCCAAATTGACTCCACAAGCATAAGTAGTGGTGTCTACATAAATGAACACAATGGGCTGTTAAAGGTCCCAAACTTGAGGACAAACAACAAAAAACAAGGGAATAAAAATGAAGCACCAAGGTAGCTGTCAAAAGTGTCCTTATGGTGATTTCCTCATCCTACCGAAATGCATGGGTAACCAACCACTACAACCGCTAGGTGATATAGAGGAGATGACTAGATACTAGGATCACTTAGAACTACAATGGGAGTGTCGGGTTCAACCGAGAGTGCACTCCATGATATAATAAATTTGAGGCCAAAAAACATAGGTTAAACTACCTCAAAATTGAAATTGGATACCACCAATTTGACCATCTCGAAAAAACCTTTCTGACGACTATAAATACCCCTATAAATGGGTTCAATGTGACCTTCATCTTGCAGGAAAATAATAGTCTTCTTCTTCAAGGGAATATTCCAAAAAAAATTGGAACAAAAATTTGGTTTTTTTAAAAACAAATTCCTTTATAATATTCCTTGAATCAGTAGCATTTGAAGAGGGTATTGTAGAATGGTATCCTCATTTTATCAGCGTAGTTCTTAATTATGTTAGCGAAGATACTGCAAGAGACTTCACACATGTAGTTGATTATCTCAAGTTGTTGTTCGAAGTCCTAGGATGCAAACTCTGGCTGAAAATAACATTTTCACCTGCTATCATGCACAACACTCTTTTAGGACAGTGCTTCCACACTTGCATTGAAAAGCATCATAAAGCAATTTTTGATCTGTTCCAACCATTTCTACAGTCACTTGAGGCTTTGCAAGATGGAGAATTGGAAAGACAGCATAGGCATTTTTTGTATTTTCTTCTTCACCAAGTTAGTCACAGTCACAATTTTAGTCTCCTAATGCAGAAAAAGGCTTACCAAGTAGCCATTTCTATAATTGGGCATGGTTACAGAATGGATCCTCCATGTCCACCTTTTGAGTGTGCTCATATGTGCAGCTCTGGTATCCTTGTGGGCAAAGTGATGCAATCAAAATATTTTATTTGTGAACTCTCCCTATGAGATTGATGGGGATGATGATGAACTGCACACATTCAATGAAGTTGAAGAGGTTGATGTGAATTGCTGGTCAGATTTCAATGTGTTGGGCAGGTTGACATCTCGTGGTTGTGAAGAATGGTCATGCATTCCACTTTTGTGGGTGGATGTTTTTTATGGAATATCACCTTCAGTGTTACCTTTATCATTTTCAAAATCTATATTGTGGGCCTTGTCAAAGTTTTCTGTAATTGAACCTGAAATCGACAATGCAATCACAAACTCAATGTCATAGTGGGTATCTATGTATTTTGAAAATATTGGTACTCCTATAATGTGGGACACACCCAAGGGTTGTGATGATGGTACCGATGGTAGGGGTTCAACTAATTCAGTAAAAGCTAGTCCTTAATGTGTGGATCTGCTCAGGCTAATGAGAAGGTGTGGTGCATGTTATGCAAGTAAAATTGAAGGAAGTGAACTTTGCAAGCAGTGGACATGGGAATCGGGGATGAGTGAGACTCTTAATCTACTATTAATGGACCTAGATGATACTGTGAGGCAAGCTGGAAAAATTATTTTGGAACAAGTTTCAAATGCATGGAGCCTTATCAATGGATTACGGTTCCTTTGCTCAAGCCAAGCTTCTATCTCTTCAATGCTTTTGGGTTTACGCTATGCCATAAAAATTTTGATGGCAGATTCAATTATTTCAACATCACAAATTCTACATCATCTATTCTTTGTTGTATCTAAACTACTAACCTCTGGTTCCAGTAATATTAGAGGGATGTTCAGTGAGGAGAGTGAATGCCAGCCTTCTACATATTCTCAAAATGGAGGATTCCTACAGCCGTTACTTTATATGGCTCCTTCAACATTAGAGATACACAAAGATTCAGAAAAGTGAAATACTTGATATTAGAAAAGTGAAATACTTGATATTATTGAATGAAACAGACCTTGCTTAAATAGCAAAGGTGTACAATCTGATCCATTGGATCATAACAAACTGAGCTAATCTCAGCCACATATATTATCCTAGTAACAACTTAGGATATAATTTATTATTCTAACACCCCCCTTAAGTGGTACTAGGATATACTAACACCCCCCTTAAGTGATACTAGGAGGTAGTGAAAAACAACAAACCAAAACAAGTGGCATATCCACAAGTATGAGTCCCGACAACAAGGCTTGATAAGGTACTCATGTACAATATATGCATCAAAATATTCTGCTAGAGAGATAAAGAAAAAACCACAAGGGAGAAAACCACCTACCAAAATAGAAGAAGAAAAAGAAGAAGAAGAAGAAGAAGAAATATGTGCATGGAGGATGGAGAGGAAGGAATATGTCCTCTTCAACCCCCCTAGGACAACTTCCATCAAGAATCCTGCAAAGGATCCATCAGATGTCTCAAAAAAGTAGAGACTCATCATCGAAATGAATGAAACCATACTCCCAGATTGGTGCTTGTGACACAAATCAAGGTTGTGAACCATGAAGAAAGGTCACTAAAGAAAACTCCCCTAAAACCAAAGTGCCTCACAAAAAGAGTGTGAAGATAGGATGGAGAAAGAACCACAAAAATTGCTAGGGTAGTCCAAAATGACTCCACAAGCATGAGTATGTGGTTTCCACCTATATGAACACAATGGGATGATAAAAAGGTCCAAAACTTGTGGATAAACAACAAAAACAAGGAAAAAATGAAGCACCAAGGTAGTTGTTGAATGTGTCCTTATGGTGACCTCCTCATCCTATCGGAATGCATGGGTAACTAGCCATTGCAACCGCTAGGTGATATAGAGGAGATGACTAGATACTAGGATCACTTACAAAGCTTGGGAGTGTTGGGTTCAACCGAGAATGCACTCCATGATACAATATTTTGAGCCACAAAAAAGTATGGAAAAATAGTTTCAAAACTGAAAAATGAATTGCACCATCTTGTTTGGTTTAGAAAAAACCTTTTCGACGACTATAAATACCCCTATGATCGGGTGTCAATGAGGCCTTCATATGCAGGAAAAACAAAAACCTTCTTCTTTCCCTCACAAGGGAATAATCTGGAATGGTATAAAGTATGGTTTTAAAAAATGTCTCTCGTAGAAAAAATTACATGGTGGGCTCCTCCACTTAATAAAATATGCCTTGTCAAATTTATCACAAATAAATGCAAGTGAAGGCTTTAGGCCACTTGTTGCACTCCCCCATATAAAAAGGAAGGAATTTACAATATAACAAAATAAAAGGCTTTGGATTGCTTTGCCGACCATATGGGCATGCATGAATAGATGGCATTTAAAATGCCTTCAAATCAAAATATCCACGTCAACATCATTTAAAAGGTTCTTTGCCATTATCACATTAAATAGATATGAAAAAGTAAAGGCAAAAAACTTCTAGGCAAAAAAAAGGTACATGGTGCACAAAGTAGTATACACAGCATCCATGGCAGCAGCTTCACAAAATATCACTGGGCACAATCCTCCCACAACGACTATTAATTTGGTGTTGGTGGATACCATGGGAAGTTGTTGTGTCACATCTCAGAGTTTAGATTAATTTTTGTCCACCACCCAGAGCCTACAAATTCATAATGCGACACTCCATGTTGCTTCAATGTAGATAATGCTTTCCATGTAGTGTGTAGGTTTGACCATCCGATGATCAAACAAGGTCTCAAATGAAGCTCCAAATTTATTTCCACCTCAAACATAAAATGATCATATATCTACTAACCATTCTCGTGATGAGCGGGCTCGTTCCATCCATTGCTCACTATAAACTTGACGTGAAACTCCACCTGGAAGCCATCCGCATCCACGATCTTCATGCTCAAGGCTATCAATTTCGGTCATGGAGGAGCTAACTACCACTGGCCATCATATTCGACCTCACGGGAGGTGTCAAAAACATTTAAAAAAATAGGCGAACATTGAGTGCATCGAACTATCAGAAACACACCATAGAAAATCGTGGCAAAATCTAGAAAAAACATTCTACACAACCATTTTCAACGCAGTTGGAAATGCATCGAAAAACCTCATAATGGACTTCTCCATCGTTGGGACTCCTTTTGTGGTTACAGATGGAAACGTTGAGGAAATCACTTCACAATATGTAGCACCTCCAGCAACAACGTGGGCAGTAAATAAATCTGGCATGTATCTCCCGATCACCGCTATTCAAAGCAGGGCCAACTTCTTCTCTATCATAGAATGAAACTCAATTTATCTACTGCAACCACTATGCTTATAAACATAGGTCCGCATATAGTTTTTGTGATGATTTTTGCAAAAATTATCGAGACAATTACCGATCTCCATATCCCATAGATGTGTTTGGACGTATGTGAACTCCGACCCATGGATGGGTGTGTCTTTGTGTGACCCATCAGAGTTCACACAGATTATCCTAGCAACAACTTAGGATATAATTTATTATTCTAATTTGTGTGGCTGAGATTAGCTCAGTTAGTTATGATCCAATGGATCATATTGTATGCCTTTGCTATTTAAGAAAGGCTCCTTTCATTCAATAAGATCAAGGCATATGTATCCTAGAAACTACCATTTATTTTCTCAGCTTCAGGAGCCATTAAAAAGTGGTGTTGCTGACCATTTTATCAGATTCAATCCCATATTTCAAGTAATGGCTGAAATACCAAACATGGACAAGGCGGGGTTCTGGCACTCCAATGACGAGGCCATATCTGCACTCCGTTGAGTTGCAGAGTGGAATAAAAACTGTAGATAATTGAAGCACGTGTCTGTTTTATAAAGTTTCTTTAATTATTTTTTGAATTAGCAGATCGAGAAGGTTATGCATTGAGCGATGGTGATGCCAGTTGGTTGAGATCGACATCTTCTAAGGACCGTAATGCACATCAACAAAGGCACACATAGTGTTGTTTTTATGCTAAATAGTCTGAATGAATTTCGTGGAGGATATTGATCCTATGGAGTTGGCATGCGGTGAAGGCTTTCCAGAGTAGGGGTCCGCATGCATCCCTCCTCTACCAGCATATTTTTTTCAGTGACAAAGTGCTCATATTATTTGGTGCGTTTATTTTTTTCTCTACTCGAATATCATTTTCCAAGACTTCCAAAGCTACCAAAATGTGCTTGTTTCACTTCAACATGTGGTGGATGACAATTTTTTGAAGATGCACCTGAAGATCGCTCGATCCGACAAATGATTGATATTTGGTTTAGAGGAGGCTTCGAGGTTCTATTCATTGTAGTTGTTAGTTGTTTGTTCATTCCAACGAGGTGTTTGTAGATCTAATGTAGTAGACATGGTGGTTGGATACTGTTGTACTCTCACCTCAGCACCATGTAACTTCCCTTCTATCCCTGTGTCATTGATGTCCCAATGTAGGAGAAGATTTCGTAAAGGGGGTATACCATCTAGCTCCACGCATCTATTTATGAGGAAGGAGCTATGTGGTTGTGGTTGAACCTGTAAAGAGATGCATTGTGTAGGTGTCCTATGTCGTTGGAGTGCTAGAACCCCACCTTTTCCATGTTTGGTTTTTCAGCCATTGCCTAAAATATGGGATCGTATTTGATAAAACGATCAGTAGCACTGCTTGTTAATGGCTCTTGAAGCTGAGCAAATAAATGGTAGTTTCTCTTGTGCATTCGTGAATTGCTAGGCATGGTGGTTGGTGATGTTCATCATGAGAGCTAACTAACAAAGACATACCCATCCATGGGTCGGAGTTCACACAGATTATCCTAGCAACAACTTAGGATATAATTTATTATTCTAATCAGATAAAATACCCTCTTTAAGCAATGGAAACAAAACTAGAGAGGAAAAATTATATCCATTGGTGCAAGTTTTAAAATGTCCTCTTTAGAGGAATTTTGTGATAGGCTAACTAGAGAGGAAACAAAACTTGCAAAGTATGAGATATCTCCCTCTTCCTCAAAAGCCTTAGTAGCATCCACCTCCACTAAAGAAAAATTCAAAAAGAAATAAAGAAGTCCTATAACTTGTACACACTACAAAAAGGATGGTCATTCTGTGAACAAATGTTGGAAGAGACTACAACAACTAGAGGCAACAATGAAGGATCACAAAATAGACATCAAAAAGTAGATAGGAAAAGCCTTAAATGTTCAAGGCAAAGCTATAAAAACTTCATCAAAATACTAGGTTCTAGATTCAGGGGCAACTCATCATATGACTTCCTCACAAGAGTCATTCACTTCAATCTCCTCAAGCTCAACTTGTAGCATAGAAATTGGTGACTCATCCTTTATCCCAGTCAAAGGAAAAGGTGACATATCTATTGATGGTGGTTATATCAATAATGTTCTCTATATCCCAAATATAGCTACAAATATCCTCTCCATCTATCAAATTTGTACTTCTACAAAGGGAAAAATAGTTCTATTTTCACCAACAGGAGTTGAGATAAGAGACCTTCAAGAACCACACTCTATCATAGCACAAGGAGATATTGATCATAACACTCACCTATTTCACTTCAAGGGGTTCAAAAATTCATATGGGGCCTCCTGTTTTGTTGCACATAGCGATCTTGAAAGCAAAATTTGGCATGAAAGGTTTGGATATCTTAGTTATAGCTATCTAAAGGAGTTAAATAATCATGATATGGTAACAGGGTTGCCAAAAGTCTCATCTATTGATGGAGTATGTCCTAGATGTGCTCTTGGAAAACAACATCAAGATCCTTTTCACCCAAGTAGCTCTCAAAGAGCCTCATCCCCTCTAGAGTTAATCCATAGTGACTTGATGGTCTTCCCAGAGCCTTCTTTCAAAGGAGCAAAATATGCCTTAACCTTCATTGATGATTTTTCAAGAAGAACTTGGGTCTACTTTCTAAAATACAAAAGTGATGTTCTATCCCACTTCAAAATATTCAAGGCCCTAGTTGAAAATCAAGCCACTTGCAAAATCAAGAAAATTCGCATAGATAATGGGGGGAATACTTCAGTAATGAGTTCTCCATATTTATCTCAAATCATGGAATAATTCATCAACATTCTATCTCCCATAATCCTCATAAAAATGGCATTGCAGAAAGGAAAAATAGAACCTTGAAATAAATGGTAAACTGTATGCTCCACTCAAGATATCTTCCAGCAGTTTTCTGGGCTGAGGCAATTAACTATGCAAACTATATTCAAAACCAGACACCTCATAAATCTCTTGGCCATTTGACTCTTGAGGAAGCATGGACTGGCTCAAAACTTGATGTCTCTTTCTTCAAAAATTTTGGATGTATAGCTTGGGCACATATCCCAAAGAATAAAAGGAAGGCTCTAGATAAGAAAAGCAAGTAGCTCATCTTTGTTGGTTATTGTGAGGAAATGAAAGCATACAGGCTTCTTGATCCCACAACTCATGAGGTATTTTTTCATAGAAATGTTCAATTTGATGAAATATTCCCTAATAAATATCCTCAACCATCCTCTTCCAACATTAATTCTCCTGAGCCATCTCCAATATTAGAGCCTCAATATAATGAAGATCCCATTTTAGAGATAAATGATCAAAATGACCAAAATGAGGATCCTATACTCCAAAATCCAACTCAAAATTCCTGCCACACCAATTACTCCTTCCAAAATTCCAAAATGGGCCCACACCATAGTTGAAGAAGCCACTCCTTACATCCAAAATTTTCCATCATCCAGATTAGGAAACTCCATAGGATCTGGTCTTGTTTGTCAATCCATTTCCACAGATCCTCAATCCTTCAAGGAAGCAACTGGTATAAAAGAATGGGATGATGCCATGGAGAATGAATTCTCTTCCTTTTTTTTTGGTAAATAAAAGTCTTCATTAATTACCGGGTTTTGCAGGTTAACCCAAAACCTATTACAATATCCAACCTTCTGCTGAGATTGTAGATCCTAGTCATCCTTGAAACTTTCTTACCAGAAATTGTGTTGAATCCCCTACAACACCTTACTAACAAAGCACACCCATACCTAAACATAATTGTAAACATTACTTACATTGACAGGAATTGAAGTTTGGAACTTTGCACTTGTGAAACCTGTTGCTTGCCCATTTCCTATTCTCTGTCAGAATTTTCCAAGGCTTACACCCTATTACCTTCATTTCCAATTTGGTATGATTTAGAGGGAAACCCCATAGTTATTACTAGCTCCATGGGAAAAAAACACCCATTCATATTTCTCCTTAATGGGTAGGTTTCTTTTCATGACTAATAATGTTTTCCACTTCACGTGGCACACCTTGTGTCCATGTCACCAAACTACCAACATCAACACCTATGTTGGCTAATTTGTCAGCTGACCTCGTTGGCCTCACGGTACACGTGACGAGCCCTCCTATTCTGTCTTGCCACAAAAAGGATCCTCACTTCATGGATGACTCCCTCGATTCTCCATGGAGGTTTTTTGCCATTGGTTAACAGGTTGATGATGTTCATAGAATCACCTTCAATCATCAAGTTACCTTGAGTTGCTTGGGCTACTTGCAACCCTCTCCAAAGGGCTCTAGCTTCTGCTTCGTTATTAGTTCTGATTCCCAATGGTTCAATGAAGGCCTTGACCAGATTTCCTTGATGATCCCTGATTATTCCTCCAGCTCTAGCTCTTCCCGGGTTCTCCTTGGCTGCACCATCAAAATTTAGTTTGAACCAACCCTGGGGGGTGGCTCCCAAGAAATCCCATTTTTGGGATTGGGCAAAGGAATGGAAGGTTTGTCCTCAATACCTAAGGCCCGAGCTAATTGTTTTTCTTGGGGAAGAATTGAGTGGTTCTCATCCACTAAGGTGCTAAGGTTTTCTTTCGCAAAGACAATAATCCTGTTGAGGATGGTTTTTGGGTTGTGAATGGTATCCTTAAAGGCTCTATGGTTCCTTTCTAGCCAAATCTACTAGAGAAAATGATGCCAATAGATTTTCCATAGGTACTTAAGTTTTAGGCTAACAAAGGGTTGAGGCCATTGATGGAACACTTCGGATATAAGAGCAAGCTTAACCCACGAGATCCTAAAGGCTTGGAAAAGTTCATCCAGGATGGACTCCGCTACTGGACACTCCAGAAACAAGTGTTGGGTAGTCTCCCATCCTGCCCTGCACATGTAGCAACGGTTAGCAATAACCATACCTTTGGATAACATATTGTCCATAGTGAGGATTTTTCCTTGAATCACCAACCATGAAAAAAAGGATATTTTAGGAATTAAGCCTTTGATCCAAACCAAACTCGGTTGAAATTGTTGACCTTCCACATTGAGAAGCAAATTATAGGCAGACTTAACTGTGAAGTCACCACTTTCAGTCTCATCCCAAACAATGTGATCTTCATCCTCTCCAGAGGGAATAATTTGCTGAGTTAAAATGTTATAAAGCTCTTCAGACTCCGCTTCAAAGCCTTGTACTATGATGTGTTTCCACCTGTTGATATTTATATCCTGCCACATATAATTTGCAACCTTCTTCCCAATATGCTGCTCCATATGCTCTTGAATCCTAGCCAAACGAGGAATCTGGGATAACTCCTCAACTCTCACCCATCGATCCTTCCAAAAGTCTATTGTTTGCCCATTTCCTAGAATCCATCTAAGACCTTTCTTGACAAGATCCCTGCTCGTGAGGATTGCCTTCCAAAAAGCAGACCCCCTACTTGCTAAGTTGTCATTAAGGAAGTTCACACCTTGGAGGTATTTCCTCCTAACTATGGCAGTCCATTCATTATCGACCTTAGTCAATAACCGCCATGCTTGTTTGGCTAATAGAGTTGTATTGAGATGAGCAACTCTCCTCAATCCTAACCCCCCATCAACTTTAGGTTTGCAAACCTTGTTCCAACCTACTAAATGGATCCTTTTCTTATCCTCATCCCTAACCAGAGAATTTTTTTTTGAAGTTGCTCAATTTTGTGATACACCTTGCTGGGAGCTCTGAAGACTGATAGGAAGTAAACGGGTATACTTTGAAGTGAAGCCATAGTTAAAACTGCTTTGCTTGCTTGAGATAACAGATGTCCTTTCCAACTTGCTAGCTTTTTTTGGATCCTCTCTAGAACTATGTTCCACATTGATCCTTCAGGTTTCCCCGTAAATAGGGGAAGACCTAAATAGGAGGTGGGAAGGGATGCAATCTGACATTCCATGATCCTTGCTATGTTGTTTTTCCTAGGAATGGGGGTATTGATGAAATAAAGTTTGCTCTTATCAAAATTCACTTTCTATCCAGCCGCTTCTTCATACATTATGAGAATATTTTTAATCCTTCTTGCCTCAACCACAAAAGCCAAAGTCAGTAGCAATGTATCATCAAAAAATTGTTGATGTGTCACCGGGGTAGTTAGCGACGTGGCCTTGATACCTGATATGAGTCCAGCTACCGCTGCTGCCTTAATGGTTCTTCCCAAGGCCTCAGCTACAATGATGAACAACATAGGACTTATGGGATCTCCTTGTCTTAGACCACATTTGCTTTGAAAAAAACCTACAGTAGACCCATTAACCAAAACTGAAAAATAAGGCTTAGAAATACACTCTCTTATTAACTTGACCCATTTCATGTTGAAGCCAAATTTTAATAAAACTGCCTCTAGGAATTCCCAATTTATCCTGTCATAAGCTTTGTTCATGTCTAAATTTAAAGCCATGACTGATTTTTTGGTCTGAGCGGTTGTATGAAGAGCCTCATGAATAGTAATAACTCCATCTAAGATTGATCTTCCTTGTACATAACTTCCTTGACTTGGATCAATGATAACCGGTAGAACTTTCTTCAAATGGTTGGCTAAAAATTTGGACAAAATTTTATAGGATATATTACATAGGCTAACTAGCCTAAAGTCAGCCATAGTCTTGGGGTTGGGGCCTTTAGGGATCAAAGCAATGAAAGTTGAATTGAAACCCCTTGGAATATGATTTGAACTTTGGAACTCCTTGATTGCAGCAATAACTTCTGCTCCAACAATATCCCAACAAACTTGGAAAAATCATGGTGAAAACCCATCCGACCTAGGAGCTTTGTCAGGATCCATGTTAAACAAAGCCTCCTTGATCTCTTCATCTAAAAAAACTGTTGTAAGAGACTCGTTAATCATTTCATCAATGATTTGTGGAATGAATTGAAGGAGAGAGTCCTTTTCTTGGGCATTATAGGCCCGTTCTTCACCCAATAATGAACTAAAAAAATTGACAGCCTCGTCCCTGATCACCTGAATGTTTTGAGTTGAGGATCCATCCACCTTAGTTAAATTTCTAATATTATTGTTGCTTCTATTGCTCAATGTGGTAACATGGAAATTTTTTGAATTAGAGTACCCTTCCTTTAGCCATAAAAATAAAAATTGGGATTTACTTCCTCTATCTAAAGGAAGAAAGTTAGTTCGTTGTAAATGGATTTATAGAACTAAGTATGGACCTAATGGAGAAATTGACAAACACAAATCTTGCTTGGTAGCTAAAGGTTTCTCACAAATTGAAGATATTGATTATTCTGAAACCTTTGAAATAGTTGCCAAAATGAATTCTATTAGGCTGGTACTTGCACTAGATGCTTCCCAAAAATGGCCAGTTTTTTAGATGGATGTTAAAAGTGTTTTCTTATATGGGGACTTAAAAGAGGAGATATTCATGGAACAACCTATTGGATTCACTCAAGACTCCTCCCTTGTTTGTAGACTAAGGAAATCTCTCTATGGTCTCAAAAAACTCCTAGAACTTGGTATGAAAAAATGGACCCCTTCCTTCTTTCCTCAGGTTTTTCTTATTGTAAGTCTGATGCCACAGTCTACATTTGGAGAGATGAAGAAAAAATCACCCTACTGTTTCTCTATGTTGATGATCTACTACTCATTGGTAGTGACATTTCTCACATTCAGACTATCAAAGACTCCCTTTCTAAAAAATTCGAAATAACTGATCTAGGTTTAGCTCATTACTTCCTTGGGATTCAAATAAATTAAATAGATGCAAAAATTTAATTGTGTAAAAATAAATACACTCTAGACCTTCCTCAATAATTTAAGATGACTGATTGTAAGCCTTCTACACATTTTTAGTCTGGATTCACTCTAAGTACTTCCTACAAATCCCCTCTATGTGGTGCTACTCTATACAGACAACTTGTAGGGAGTCTGCTATACCTCAATCATACTCACCCAGATATTTCATATGTTGTTGGCATGATATCTAGATTCTCACATCAAACCCATTTTAGCCATTGGAAAGCAACAAAAATAATCCTATGCTACTTGCAAGGAACTACTCACTTTGGGCTCTTATATGAAGGAAAATCTATGGATATCATAGGTTTCATAGATTATGATTGGGCAGGTTCAGTAGAAAACAAATATTCAACTTATTTTGTCTTGGTTCTTCACCAATTGCTTGGTCATGCAAAAACAAGCAGTAGCATTGTCATCTACAGAGGTAGAATACAGAGCAACAGTTTTGGCTAGTCAGGAAGCTCTTTGGCTTTATCAGATACTAAGAGAATTTGGTTTTTTTCCATGACAAACCTATTACTCTTTGGTGTCATAATTATAGCACAATTCATATTGTCATTAATCTAGTTGAGCATCAGCACACCAAGCACATTTAAATTCACATGCACTTCATTCGGTAGCATATTCAAAAAGAGGAAATACACTTGGACTAGTGGTAGCCTCCTGAGCAAACTACGAAAGCTATGAACACCCAAACAATACTAATTAAGTAGGGGGTAAAATAAAAACAACTCTCACAACTATTTCATATAAAAAAGGCCTACTATATTCTCAAAAGATAGCAGAAGATGCTTTATATAAAGCAATAGTGAGACACTTAAAAGGAATATGTCAAAAAATTAAACAAAATAAACCAATTAAAGAAACGTTTCAAGAGGTAAGAATCTAGAATGCAAGCATCTATCAAGGCTCTTTGAAAGAAGATGTAAAACTTATTGATTTATTCCATGGATCAACTTTGTATAAATAACAAATTTGATCATTGAGAGCCGTTGGATTACAACTCAATAATTTTGAACTAGTCTAAACTGAGAGTTCACCTGACTCATGGAAGAGTGGTAACTCAAGTAAGTCTATCCTAGTAGAACTTAAGACAATAAATATTTATTCTAACAAAAACAACTCCTAAACCTATTGCCATAAATGAAACAAAAGAAAACATGATTGAAACTTTAAATCAAGTTCATAGACAAATAATTATTAAATCTAAGATTCAATCTTGTAATGATTTTTGTTTAGGAGACATCCTAAAGGTTTGCAAATTGTTATACAAGTTCAATTGGCCTAAAAACATGGAAAATAAATTGATTTTAAATTTTTAGAAATAGGCTCCTTCTTGCAAGACCTCATATTTGAAAAAGAAAGCCTAATTCTAAATCATGAATTGAATTGTAGAAACTGCATTTTAAATAATAAACAAGAAAGAATTAAAAATCCATCATTGTCTTACCATTTCAATGTGTTGAAGTTTCACTATAGGATTGATAATATAAACGAATCAAATTGGCAAAATGAGATTGGCATAATGAGAGGTTCTATTTTTGGCCTAATCTTATTTTTATTAGATTCTTGTAAAATCTGGTATGCATATCAGGATAGATGTATTTGGAATCCATGAAACAGATAGCTTAAATTTTTGCATCATCTTGTACATAGTGTATATTTTTTGTAATTTGTTTTGATTTTCTTGTTCTGATAGTTAATTGCTTTTGTGAACTTAGTAGTTGGTTGTTTTATTTTTGTTTGTTTATGTTTTGTGTCTATGAAATTTTGGATGTGTTGTTTGTTATGTTATAATAAATTAATTTTTGCCAAATTTTTGGAGTTTAGTTATGGTGATGATGTTTGTTTTTGAGTTTGAAACATACTTTCGTGAGGTTTTTTGTGATTGTGATAGTTGTTATATGGACACTAAATATTAGGTGATTTCATTTGGTATTTTTTCCTAAATTATTCAAGACAAAATTACTCACTTTGAAATCATGCAAAATTTGAAGAAAAATAAAGTGAGAAGTTTAGTATATATCTTTATGAATTTGTACTGAGACAATGAAATTTGAAACAATGGAATCATCTTGCATAAGCTCCGTAAGTTCTACAAACACATTAAATGTATATCTTTTGAAAATCTGTAAGGTTGAAGTTTGTTGGTTTTGCAAATTAAGGTGAAAATTAATATACTCAATTTAGCCTTATTTGATCTCTAACCCAAATGGCAGGTGAATTTTGCAAAAAAATATTAAGCTTAAATAAAAAGTAAGCAAAACAAATTCAATGGAAAGTAATGACAAATCAGTCACCATAGTCTAGATAGCCTTCATCGGGGCTATAGATGCCTAACGAGCAGTGGAGCTAGGTCTAGACTGTAATAAAATGCAAAATGTAAAATTCACCTAATAGTTGGGAGATTCAGATAATCTCTACTAGGGCGATAAATGCTTGGTCGATAGTAGACAATGTCTGAAGAGATCAATGTAGAGGTATACTTTAAAAAGAAAAATATCTAATAGTTTAAATGCAAAATTGATAAATGGAAATCTGAATGATTTCAAATATATAGAATGAACCATAGTGCACACACCAAGCAGAAGCAAATATTTTAGTTATTTCAGTTTGAATTTGTCTATTCACATTCTCTATATGTTATTGATGCTCATATTTCTAATATTTGGGTTTTGTTAGTTTTAGATTTGGGTTCCAAGTCTGGAATGTTTAGGAACATTCTCCAGAAGAGTTGCCTTTGTTGTGACTCCTTCAAAACAACCCCAATATTGGGGACCCACTCGAAAATTAAAAATTTTATGTTTTTGTGATTTGTCAGTTTGTCATTGGGATAACTTGTTGACATCATGGTATTTAATATTGTTTGTGTTTTATTTATTTTTTTGTTGTATTTATGTTAATATTATTTTGTGTTTTTTATGTTAAAGTGTTTTATTGTTATTTTCTTTTTGACATTGTAATATTATAAGTTTAAAAGCTTATAATATAAGCTATTATAAAATTAAAATATTTTAATATACAAAAGAAGTTTATTATGAAAATATATTTATTAGGGTATTTTAACATTTACTTTCAAAACATTTTAATTAATTTAATTTAAAATATTAAAATGTTTGGATTAATAAAATGTTTGTCATTATTTTGTTTCACAGATTTGAGGTAGATTTGGCAAATTTAACTTTGGTGGTTCACCCCAATAAAGTATTTGAAGAAGTCAAGGAGAGTTGATTTTGGGTGCACATCTCGTCAAAAGTCATATTGTGAGTTGAAAATAATAAAGTATTGATTCTTCGCCACCGTTTAAATATGGGATGAATAAAGAATGGGAACATGATCGATGATAGATTAGAAATAGTACAAGAAGCATTCGATGGTTTCAAAATCTTTAATATTTGAATCTTAAGGAAATCATGCAAAGCGCCTATTAATATGACGATGATAATTGAGTAAAGCAATGAACTCGCAGGATGCTGGAGAGAAGTGTTGTTTAGAGGATGATTTTCATGAAACAAGCAAAATCGTGAACATGTGTATCGGGCGGTATGAAGAGGAATAATAGGTGCCCAAAAGCGTCGATATGCTAGAGAAATATATTTAAAGATGTGCTGATGACATATCATTGTTACTCCCAACATGATGTAGGTAAATCAGAAATTAATTTTAGTAATCAGAACAAGTTTAGGTTTGAGGTTCTGAAGGGATTTGAACATCATGATCATCAGAGCAATGAATCAAATGTCGTGATGGCATATATGCGAATATGGTGGAGTGTAGCTGTCCAGAATATGCATCATCCAAGTAGATTTTTAGAGTGGTAACATGGCTGAAATAACGTGATTGGAAAATTATGGTATAGCAAAAAACATTTGGACATGGGCATCTAGTGAAATTAAAGATGAACCCATATAGTTCTGTGTCCACAACATAGTGTATGACATGTAATCATGATATCATTTTGTTGACGAATGGTGTAGCGGGTACTATGAACATGTAGGGCAATGGATGTATATATCATTAACACATCATGAGCTATGAATGCAGGGCAGTGGATGTATATATCATTAACACATCGAGAGCCATGAAGAGCCGATGGAAATATCACTGGATATAAGTAACGTGGATATAATGGATATGATTCATAGAAGTGAAATAATAGGGACTTATTTTGACTATTTTGGTGGTGCAAGAGAATTCAAACAAGTTAGTTGCAATAAGTTTGAGCCTCTGTTGCAGATTCTTGATCAATCAATTGCATAGTGGTTAAAATATCAATTAGTGATGACATATAGTTTACAGGAATATGAGTGAGTGGTTAATACAGTCAACATCCAAAATAACATATTTAGTAGGTGACATCATCATAGGTGTAACACACCTTGTCCTGCTACACGAAGCTTCGAAGGTTGAGGTGTTTGAGTTCGTGCATCATCTACATAGCATATGAGTATTATTCTATGTTTTTGTTATTCCTATTGTGGACAGAGAGAAAAGTGCAACGGCCGGTTGCACAGAAATTTGAAGTCAATGGCATCTTATGAGTAAGAAGCCCAAAAGTTGATGTTTTATACAAACCTAGATTTATATTCAACAAAAACAGCAGATCGTGGGTTATTTTCGTTGAAGATGAAATAGCTTCAGAAGAAAAATTTTAATCTCATAAAATGAGAGTGATGGCTATGATGTTGAAACAAGGAGATTGTATTTCATTTTATTTTAAATCAATAACATAGGGGATGCAACATATCGACACAACATACAGACGATTACAGAAAGTTTAACATAAGAAATAAAAGCATCAAGGAAGTTGGAAATGATTAATTATTAAACTTGGATAATTTGGTTATTGGGAGTTTTATGGTTTTTCGTTTATCTTAAATAAATGGTGAAATATTATCATTTTATTAAAATATATATAAAGTAAAAATGTTAATAGGATCATTACTTTAATAAATGAAAAGTTCGCGGCTAAAAGTTATGTTATAAATGACAAAGTTCGGTTGAGGAATAGTTGCGCAACCTGAAAAGCAACTAAATGAACAAAATTTTAAAACGGAATAAACAAAAAATTAGGAAATAAAGACCAACAAGATTGACAAGAAGAAGGGGGGACATTTGGGAAAGCGGAAGAGATTGGAGTTTGAATATTATTGGAAGCGAAAGGAGATATCAAAGGAGAAAGCAAGAGAAGAGTTAAAGTCTCTCGAGGTTGCACAAAAGGGTCTACTGCTGCAAATAGAGATTTTTGGAAAAAAATTTATTGTAATATTTGAATAAATGCTTTCATTTTATTATGTCAAAATTTGTATGCTGATTGTATTTCATCATATTAATAAAGTGTGGTGTTTTAAAATTTCCTCCCTTTGAAGATTGTACTAGGGTTAGGTTGAACTGTGAGATTTCTGGTTGATCTAAATCTAGTTTGAGTCAAGAGTATTTTCTATTTCATATTGTAACCTAAGTTCGAAGGCACATTTTCTTTTATTTTTAATTTTAATTTTTCATTTTATTTTCAAAAATATAAAAATTAAAACCCTAAATATCTCGAATATTTCAATGTTAAGGTTTTGATTAATTTGGTTTTCTAAATAATAATTTCTAAATTTTATTTTAATTATTTTGAAAAATCAAAATTTTAAAGTTTTAATTAAATTTTTACATTTTATAAAGTCAGTTTTTTTTGAAAAATTTAATTAATAACTTTATTATGTGGATTATGAACATAATGAATATCAAATTGAATTTAAGTACCTAAGTGGGCCCTTTGTTAATAGTTGTATATCTAAGAGCAATTATAACATTACACTAACAGAACCTTGGAGGAAATACAATTTTTGTTTTCTTTGCAAGAGGGGATTTTGATCATGAAACCCTAACTATGAGTTCAATTTCACAATCGAAATCGGGTTAAATTGACACTTAACAAGTAACTACTCTACTTTACATTTAATGACCATATGATAACAAGATTTTGTGCAGAGATTATGCATGATTTCTTAACCCAATTAACTTATATTTTAATTAATTAAAGTTACTTCAAACTATGCTTTTTCAAGTTGATATGACCACACATTTACTTAGCATACCTTAAAGGATTTATATGTTTGCTTGAATTATCTTTTAGAATTCACTGAGTGTTCAAGTTCTCATCTGGTGTCATGTGCTCTAAATACTTTTATTTACTGCATTTACATTCTCTAAAATGGGAAGGAGAAAAACTACCATCAACATGCCAATTATAAATGATAGTAATGATAGACGGGCGATGATGTAAAGGAATTATTGGATATCTACCAAAAATGAAAGAATGTATTTTGAAGCAGGAACAATTATAGGGATGACTCAGAGTACCTGAAAGGCATGGAGAATATCATATAGTCAAGGCTTTCGAAGATGGGTACTTACTAGCAAAATGTGCATATGTGGTGTAGTGGATAATCTATAGAGTGGACTTAAATAAAAATAAGGGATTTGATAACAAGTTGATTGTATGTTTTGAAAGTGAAGCATTACATACCATTTACAGACCCTCCTGAGAACTCTTTCATATATGAAAACTAGTACTAGTTCTTTTCTAAGAAATATAAGAGCATTGATGAAATTCTAAAGGGAAGGAGAGTGAACGAGAACAAAAGCCCATATTAAAAATGAAAGGTATGTTGTTTAGAATTTTAAGCTCGAAGTAAGATATTATATGAACCAACTGTGGAGGCTTATGGGTAAACTAGACACATCCCATTTTTTATACATTATGTGCAAGTAGTAATTTTATTATCCTTGAAGGAGTTAAATTTGATTGAGATTCTTTCATTTTAGATAATTTATTTAGGAAGATTAAAAATTTTAGAAATTCTAGAACCCTAGAGCGGCCTAGGTTTTATATTTCTGCCTTTTTTTATAGATATCTTGTGTGTAGTCTCACCACTCAAGATTATAGAAGTTTCGTATCTTAACTTTCTAGAGAGGCCACTGTACATATATATTTTTAGAAATATCTAGAAGGAAAACATGAAGGATAAAATTTTCTATTATATTCACTCTATTGTTTTTCCCAGTATTTATTCTTTATCAAACAATTCTTCTTATCCCTACCACACTAAGAAAGCCAAGAAGACTTTACAGCCGTGTGCTGACTTATTTATTCAAACCCATCATAAATACATTAGACTTCGAGGCTTCAAAGAGAAGCCCCATTTACTACCCAAGTGTGTACCAAATAAATTGCTACTCAAAGAGGTAGCTTATCATATGAAGGACAACCTCAATGGCTACATTAAAAAAATTCACTGGCCCATCCATGTGATTTTCACCCATTCCTTTTTTCATTGGAGATTTTACCATAGGAAATTTAGGGCATTATACATAGTTGGCCTCCTGATTTGAAAAGGTTTAGTTATATATATATATATATATATATATATATATATATCAGATTTTATGATCATGAAAGAAAATTAAAGAAGAATTTAAGGTCTATCAAAAATACCTGGTCTTTTGAATATACACAAGGGGAGTTCAAAGTAGACCTTTCTAGGGGCATAGATTATTGGGAAAAGGTGGTTGAAATAAGGAAGAAGAATGCTTCGAGGCATGGCTTGGGAAGCTTAGATTAGACCTCATTTCAAACTGGTACTTCGACTTCTTTCAAAAGGAGAAGTATTTAATTAAAATAACAAATTGAAGTCCTTGTGAGGATAGTTGTAGTAGAAGATACTCTTGTACAAACAAGGAAAAAGGACCTAAAAATGGAGTATGATGTTTTTGAAAAATTGTTAAGTGTCAGTAGTAAGAACCTTATGGAAAATTTGTTACTCAAACTCAAGCATTTTGCAAACTCAAAGTAAAATTATAAGATTTTAAAAAAATTCATACAGTAAAGAAGAAGATTTCAAAAAGTTTCATAAAATAAAGAAGAAGAAACCAATTGACATAGTAGACCCATATATATTCTTCTCAACTAATTTAAGTTTTTCAAGTGAGAAAGAAGAATTTGCAAAAGGGACAATTGTCTCTTGTTGATAATGAAATTTTATTAACTTTGTTGATTTGCCCACAAAGTGATAGGCTAGTTGGTAGCGGAGGGTCGGGATCCCATTGGCTTCGTTTTTACCTAGTAGACTAGGGATTATAGAGGTTCCCTATGCAATTAAAATAAATAAATAAATACTTTGTTTATTTTTTTGAAATATAAAGTTCAAACTGAACAAGTTTTGTTAACCATTAAGGTTCAACAAAAAGTTCAAAAAAAAATTGAAGTTGATATTCTTCAAAGTACAATGTATGGTAATTAATTTTAAATAAGCTAAAAGTATTGATCAACAAGAATTAATGAAAATTGGAGCCAAACCTTATTAACACCCACATCACTATGGTCATCGTTAATGCTGACAACAATATTTGACATGATTTAATGGTCAAAATTACAAGAGATGCTCATGATCTCGTCCAAAATTATTTAATTTATAAACATCACATGTTAACATACGATGACACCTAATGTCAATCAAAGTTGATTTAGTATGAATCAATATTGATTCAAGTTATCAATCCTGTGAACATTTATGAAGATCTTAATCACATATTTGATATCTTCTACTTGTGCTCTAAATATGAAGCATTTCCATCTATTATTTAGTAAGGATTATGAGGTACACATCCTTAAAATTGTGTCTCTTGTTATTTATAAGCAATTACCTTCATTTACATTTTCGCGTGATATTTGATATCTTTTTTTCTATTCATTTATAAAACCTCACACATTTCATTTAAGTATTACCTCTAAGTATATTATAAATACTTTTGCATTATGTTGCTTCAACTTATATTCACACTATGACAATGCTTGGTGTCACCAGTCCCAATTTTGATTGCAACTTCCACCTATCTGCACCAAGTGAATGCTTGTAATGAAATCATTTGAGTTGCCTTCATGTTGTTAACTATATTAACAAATATGAATATCTTGTACTGCATTCTTCACAATTCTTATTCTTATTACAAATATAACATCAAAACACATCTTTGAGTAGGGCATGTCTGGTGACAAACAACCTTCTACTTGGTGTCCTCATATCTGTCTTTGCAATTACCTTCATAAAGTATGCATACCAATATTTATAATATGATATATTCAATATATATATATATATAATGGGTTATATGGGATTCAAACAGGTCTCACTTATATTAAGTCATAATGATATTATGATAGCTTTGTAATTAGGTATATATCATTTAGAAAGATTTGAGTCTATGTTTCCTAAGCTAATGTTAGATGATATATTCAATATTTATTAATGAGTGAATGGATTAGTATTTTCAGATCAACCAAAGGTGCTTACTCAAGTTTACATAATTTTATAACATTATCTGTTAACTTGGACAACAGAACCAGTCTTGTTCTTAGCCATTTGTGATGCACCTTTAACCATAGATCAACTTATTTGCAAGCATGTGATAATTTTGAAATTTGGAATAATAGTGGAGGCTTTGTTCCAATTATTTTAATACATTCAATCATTTTTCAGGATCCTATTAGAATTTTGTTAGATAAAATTTATGGTTGATGAGATTTCTAACTCTCTATTCTTAATCATCTCTTCATACTTGTAATTAACTATACATTTAGAAACAAAATAATCCTAGTTTATGTGTCTAGTTCATCTCAATTACCTGCTAGAGTCTTAGTTTCCACAAACGGTCATACTAAATGAAGTTTACATGCACCTATGTAGATGATTAATTGCATGTATGTTCGACTAATTGAGGTCTTTGTGCATGCCCAATTCAAAGGCAATTTGAAATATTTTTATATGTCATAAATGAAGAATAAACATCATTAATTTTTATGGCTAACTTCTGTCATTTCCTTCTTATTTTATCTATGTTTTTTGCTATTTGCATTCTATTTTTTAATGTTGTTGTTATGATTTTGTTGAAGGTTCTTATCAATGGTTCAAATTGAGGTTGAAGTTATTATTAGTCCATTTTATGAATAAATTAGGACTTTAATGTGGACAGGTTGATACTAATCCAATGTTTTGTTTATTTGTTTTGGTAAAGGGTAAACTAAATATTTGTAATAAAAGCATTCATATGTCTATAAGATAGATTTTGTTTTATCAATTTTAATCATTTTGTCAATTCGATAAGATTTTCCCTGATGTCATATACCTTTTTAATGTTGGATTTTTTTTTGCATTTTCCTTGTGTACCTAGAAAATAATTAAGTCTAAATAAAATGAAATTAGAATAAACCATCTAATAAAGTTCGTATTTCCTCATTGGAAAATTTTGGTCAGTAGAGTACAGTTAGAGAAAGACAAGAAAGATCCACAAACACAAAGCATGTTAGGTTGTTATTTATTTATGTTTAGTACAATGGATAGACAATAATAACACCACACATAAAAGAGAAAAATAGTTAGCTCATTCCATTCAAAGGGGCCTTAGGATAGCTTGTGTATTTTATGAATAAATTCACTAGATGCATACCGATTTAATCTAAGGCATACCATAAACATTGTAGGTAACATGAACACTAAAGCAATTGATTGAAACTTGGCTCCAAGTTCATTGAGCTTAGTTCCATTTATAGAATCAAAGATGGCTAATGAGTCAAACCCACCAAGATGAAGCTTCTTGTAACCTAGTGGAATTGGTAGTAGCCATGGTAATCCACGTAGTCCCCCATATAACCACTAAGTCTCATTCATGTTGAACCTTTTACATCGCTGGGAAAAAATTAGAATACAGACAAGCTCCCTGTTCCATAAGACCTGAGATTTGAACCTTGGACGTCCCCTCTATAACCACAAAGTTGCATTCATGTTAAACCTTTTATGCCGTTGGGAACACATTAGAATATAGACAAGCACCCAGTCTGGCGAGACCCGATATTTGAACCTTGGATGTCCATACCCCTTACAGGTTTTCACCAAACTAGTTTGTCTACACCTCAAATCTTTCTTGTACAATGTTTTAAGTGATACGATCTTTCTAAATTATGGAAGACATTTTATGTTTTAATTGTTTTGATACAAATTAGGTTGGTATATTCTAAACACCTCTTATTTGTGCCTTTATTTGGACTCTCCAACATATTCTTCAAGAGTAGTATTTACTATAAGCGCATAGAGTATGTTAGAAAAATTCTTTTAGATAACTAGCACAAAAATCATAGGGAGTGTAGACTCATCAACACAACCAATCAAATTATTGTTTTCTTCTTCAATCAGTTTATGGTATCATAAAGAAAGAATTTAGAATATAGTCAGATTCTTTTTTTTTTTTGATAGTTATAAGTGTTTGTATTTATAGCGGGTTTTAACAAGGATCCCAAAACCTAATTACATAAGAAATGGGCCTAGGGCATCAATCCTTTGAAACTGAACACCAAAACAGAAATCCCGCCCAGCGGTAACAGTAAGCATGAAACAATCCCTCTTAGCGGGAAACAAACAAATAAGAAAGAAAGTAGTTTTGGAGATCCCGCCCAGCGGGGAGTAGCCAAAAACCACCATCGAGAAGATCCCACCCAGCAGGAAGCACAGAAAAACCGTTACAATAAAATCCCACCTCGCGGGAAGCAGTCAAAACCACCACAAACAGTCCTGCCTAGCGGGAAGCAACAGGGAAATCCCGCCATCCGGGAAACCAGCAGAAAAGAAAGGATCTCACCTCGCAGGAAAACCGGCAGATTTGGCAGATCCCGCCTTGTGGAGAAACCATCCCGCCCACTGGTAAAACATTCAGTTCAGCGAGAGCCATCCTGTAGGAAGCCGACAGCCAGCACAGAGAGGATCCAGCCCATCAAGAAGTGACCAGAGAGTTGCACCATAAGGAACCCGCCTCGGGAAAACAAAAGAGGATCCCAGCAGCAGGGACCAAGAATCCCGTCCAAGCACAGAGCCTGCCGAGGGACCAAGAATCCCGTCCAAGCACAGAGCCCACCGAGGATTCACAAGAAAAAGGGGGAAGCTGTCCAAACCCTAAATTGTCACCTCCATCGCACCGAGAAACGCAGGGGACCAGATCCACGTGAATAACCTACAAAAAAACCCCAGGGGGAAGCCTGAGGGAAAAAGGGAAGGGATCCCCAACCAAACAGGGATCCCTGGGAAGCACCGATCCGAAAAAACAACCAAGGAAACCCTAGCCGATCGGGAGGGGCGCAGATAGTGGAGAAGGATCTCCCCCCAGGAGATCATCTGCAAACAACCACTCCCCGGGAGGGATGACCTGGGTTGAGCCAGGGAATGGGCAAGAACCAGGAGCCATGGGAGGGGGAGCAGGGGAGGGACCAGAGCCCTCCCCTCTCTACTTTCTTCCCTCTCCCAGTTTTACCTGAATATAGTTAGATTCTTGTAATATCATCATCTAGACAATTAAATTCGTTGTCCAAAAATATGCCTTATGTTAATGTTTTGTTCTCTTTTGTTATCAAAACTCTTTTTAAATTCTTCTTGGTGCATCCAACTATTGCCTTGTCTTTAGTCATTTGGTTTTCTATAGAATATTTGATGGATTTTGTTAGTGAATTTTGAATATAATTATTTTATAAATGCAACTCACTACAATTGCTTTTAAGTCTTCAACCTTGGTCTTTATTGTGCCCTCTTTTATTAAGGAATATATTTAATTGTATTTTATGGCTTTGTCCTTTTTTTCTAATTTGTTAATATTTTACCTATTTATGAGTTAAGCCTAAGCTCTAGTTATAATTTTTAATTTTCAACTTAAATTATAGTGGGTTTTTAAGGATGTTATTTTGGTTCCCTTATCAATTGTTAGGCTTCTTTAAACATAACTTGCTATTGTAACTCGTACTTTTAATTTTGATTGACCATTTGATGGTTGTTTGTGTATATATATTTCTTCCTTAATTGCAGGATAGATTAATTGATAAGAAGTTTGGATATGTGATTCACCATAAATAAACCCTAATTGATAAGAAGTTTGGATATGTGATTCACCATAAATAAACCCAATATGTACTAAAATTATTTCAAGTAAAATAGTCTTTTTGTATTTGTGATAGATTCTATCAATCATTTTTTTGTGTGGAAAACATCCTAGAAGGGATTCCACTTTTGGGTAAGACCCAAGGAGGCAGGGGTATCTCTTCCACAAAAAACACCCAGGACTCGCACTTGGTCTACCACCTTTGACACACGCAAAGAGTATGCCTGAAACAACACAAAATAAGAACATACAAACACAAACACACAAAAAGCTAAAATAAATAAAGCATACTCCTTGAATGTTCCGACAACACAAAAAAAGAGCACATAAACACAAACACACAAAAAACTAAAACAAATAAAGCATACTTCTTGAATGTGTTGACAAGAAAAAGCACAATCAAACACAAAAAAAAAGGCATGAACCACACTGAACAAACACACAAACAACATAGGAAAACACACACAATAAATAAATAAACAAATAAAATTAAAAAAATACAAAAATAAACAATCCCAAAACACAAAACACATGGAGAAAATCACCAACACAGCATAACAAACACTACCATAACGAAACATAAAAAAGAAACAAAAAACCACAGAACACGAAACACACAGAAAAAACCCCCAAAAATAACAAAACAAAACAAAAGCAAAACATAAACAAAAAAATGAATCAAGTACACCACAAACGAAATTCAAAAAATAAATACAACAAAAACCAAGCCAAAGGAGCTATTGACAAATCCAACAAAATACGATAACACTAAAAAAAAAATAAAGCTTAACAAATTACCAAAAATATCATAAATTGCTTAGCAAAATAGCCAGAGCTTCCAACATTGCCATAAAGATATTGAATATAAACCTTAGGATTATGGCATCCTTATCATTTTATTTGTATCTTGCTTCATTCCAGTTGGGACTATAGGCTGGTTACTTTATACCATGACACAACTATTGGAATTTGTATGGTCTTTTTGAGGAGATTCTATCAATCATTTTATTGAGGGATATTTGCATGAATATATTTTATGATTTTGTTTTGGAGTTCTCCAAATATTTATTATTATTTTATTATGAACATAAAATAATATGTTCTTGGTTAATATAAGTTGTCATAGTTGTCTTTAAAGTTTTGTTATAGATCAAGGGATGATAAGCACAATGGTTTGAAATCAATTAATCTTTTATTATACTGGTTTACCATCACATACAATTAATCTTACCTTTTGCATTATGTTAATATTTATTTTTTATTTTAATTGGTTATATAGGGTTTAAATATATTTTACATATATTACATCATGACTATGTTGTTGCAGTATTTCATTGAACCAAATAATATTATTGTAGTATTTCATTGAACGAAATGAAGAACACAAGCTTATACTGAGAGGGGGGTGAACAGTATAAGATAAAACTTTTCACTTCTCTTTCCAAATCAATATTATCCAATTATTATCAATTGTAATAATGAAATAATGCACAAATCATCACACATATGAGAGACATAGATTTAATGTGGTTCACCCAATGTGGGCTACATCCACGGAGAAATATTTTTTATAAATTTTCTCAACAAATTTTGTGGGCTCCATCACCCATAGGAGACACTTATCCCCTCTCACAAGTTCGTGGACCCCAATCCACAGGAGACACCAATCCCCTCTGCTCTGGTTTGTGGACCTCAATCCACTCTGCTCTGGTTCGTGGACCCCAATCCACAGGAGACACCAATCCCCTCTGCTCTAGTCTGCTCCAAAGCCTGCTCACAAACTTTGCTCAAATATGCTCACAAAACTTGCTCAAATATGCTCACAAAACCTGCTCAAATCAGCTCACAAAACCTGCTCAAATATGCTCACAAAGCCTGCTCAAAAGGTCTACTCAAATCTGCTCACAAAACCTGCTCAAATCTGCTCACACAACTTGCTCACAACCTGCTCAATCCTGCTCACAAAGTCTACTCAATCTTTCTCAAATCTTGCATACAAACAATGCTCATATATTTCCAAATCTCACATACAAACAATGCTCATAACTTTTCAAATATGCTTTCCTCTACTATAGCAATTTAGACATATTCTACCCATAATTATTTTTCTTCATGAACATATAGAAAATGATATGCATTACAAATACCCAATATGTTCTTTCACATTCATTAAGTCTATCGCTTTCTCATGTCTCACATTCATTACATTGAAGGATAGCTTTTAAACTTAGCACTTGACAACTGACCTTGTAATGTCCTTTTCTTCAATGAATCCTTTCATACTATCTTTGTACTTTTTGACACTTTGGTTTGCTTTACAACACTCTTTCTATTTATGTGAGACTATTCTATTTTTCTTACTTCCACATTCTCTTCAAAATCAATCATGAACAATACACAAACTTGTTTACAAATTTGATCTATAACTCTTGCACATTCACTCTCTTCTTTCAATCAAAACCAATGCACATCTAATCATTCCTTATACCTCCAACCATATGACAAAAAAATATTTTCTTCAACCAAAACACTTTGAGAAAGGAATTAAATCACCATACCTCTAAATCTACCTCAATGATTATGATGAGCTTTCCAAACCTGTCTTTACAAAAATAGTTCCCTTTTTGTTCCTTCAAAAATTTGGTTAGTAATTTTCTCTTTCTTGCACAGATATTAAACCCCCTTTTTAATATTCAAAATACAATTTAAAATCAATCACAATTACACCTTATATCTCCTTTTTCTAACATGCACAAGTACAAATAAATTTAACCATAATACACCTTATATCTCCTTTACTAATGCACAAATAAATTTAACTTTATAACTCCCTCACACAATATGCAAAATGTAATTTTCAATTAATCACAATATACCTTATGACTCCCTCACACAATATGCAAAATATAATTTTCAATTAATCCCAATACACCTTATAACTCCCTAACACAATAACACACAATGCAAACCTTATATCTCTCTAAAATAAAATTGCATAGTAAAATCAATTCAAAACCTTATGTCTCCCTAAATTTAATTTAATCAAAAATTATTTTGCCCTTACCACACACAACCACCGTGAATCGACCCTGTAACCTCCTGCTCGCCCACGCCCTAGCGCAAGCTAGGCTGTCGTTCGAGCTAGTCATCTGCACGAAAACCAAGGCACATGATTTATCTTTTAAAGTCTTTTTTGAATTCCTCTCTGACCAAAATCTCAGCAAAATGGTGCCACCGTGAATCATCCCCGTGACCTCCTATTCCACAATGCTCTAGCATAGGCTAGGCTATCGTCTGGGCTAGCCACCCAGATGGAATCACGAATGCACTGTCTTCTTCTTATTTTCATTTTCGATTCTACCTCCAAATATGTGCATGCTTCCCTTTCTTATCTTCTACTCTCCACGAATTTCACACGAAGGAATTTTTGATTTGTGCTTCTTGAAAACCTTACTCAAATGAATTATTACTCCCCATTTATATATGTATTTTGTTTTCACCATGGAACGTTGACGCTATATTTTGCTTATAGATTTTTGACTTTATGCTTGCTCTTAATGACATTGGCACCTTTTAAACTTACACTTGTTTATATTATAATATTTTAAATCTTTGGATTTAAATATTATAATATTTTACTTTTTAAACCTTTGTCCAAAGCCTTCTATAATTTCAAAACTTTTGTCCCAAGCTTTTAAACTTTTGTCCTTATTTTAAACCTTTTGTCCCAAGCACTTTTAAACCTTTGTCCATCTCTTTTATAATATTTAAATTTGATATTTAAATATTATAATCCTTAAAAATAATTGCCTTGCTTTGCAATAAACTTTCCTTGTAATATATATTTGCCCTGGATGATTTTCCACTGTTTTCTATTTATCAAACCCATCTTTGACCTCAATGATATATTGTCCATCCTTATAAACTTTTCACCCTTGAAGAATATTTCATGCTCCTTTGACATCAATGACAACTCAATATTTCCAACAATCTCCCCCTTTGTCATTGATGGCAACCCTACAAAAATTTTCTTTTATTTCAACTGGATTCCCAATCTGCTCCCCCTGACAAGTTGCTCCCCCTCACTGAATTCTCTCCCCCTTTGACATCAATGGCAAAGGGCTCCTTGGGGCTAAGAATAAGACACTTAGCACATCCCCCTCACCACCTCCTTTACTTGAGGTGATCAATTTTGGGATGGGAGTAAAGCTACTCCCAACTTACAATGCTCTTCTTCTTTTTCAATTTTATTTTTCCAAACTTTGAAGGTCATACCCTTTTGAACATCTTGACCATTCTCCTTTTTGCTTGACTTTGGAAATTCAGGGAACACTGTTCTACACCATTTAGCTTTATGCCCAAAATTATTGCAATTGAAACACATGATGTTGTAGTCTTTGAAAGGTGCAAATGACTTGAAATTTCTCTTGGTGAAGCCATAATCATTCTTACCATGAACCCTGCAATGTATAGCTTTATGACCAAAAATATTACATGAGTAGCAATAACCATGAAAGAAATATCAAAACCTGTCTGATTACCTTGGAGGATATTGTTGCATGGTTCTCTCATTGCTTTTTTTGTGATGGTCCCTGTTCCTTGATGGTGCTTTGTTTTCTTCCTCATTGATGCTTCCACTTCTCAACACATCAGCATAGGTCTTAGGTTCCTCTTTAATCATTTTCTTTGATGCCTCTGTTTCTTTTGAGCTTGACTCCTCTTTGTGTTTCTCTTGACCTTCTTCAAAACCAAGTCCAGTATTTATAAATGGAGATCTCTGTACTTTGATAATATCATCCAAGGTTTTTGAGCTTTTCTTAAACTGAGATATCTTATCATTAAATTTTTCAAGTCCCTTCCTTAGAGAGATAACTTCATTTTCTAGTCTTTCACATTCTAGCTCTTTTGCCTTTAACTGCTCAACCATACCTTCTTCAATTTTCCTTGCCTCTTCAACTTTAATTTTTAAATCGGTGAGATCTTGTAGAAGCTTTGCCTTTGTTTTCTCATCCTCTTGTACTTGAGCCTTCAATATTAAGTTCTCCCTTTTTAACTCTTCAAGATCAATATCAAGTTCCTCTTCCATATCATTTGTGGCTTCCTCTTCCTTTTCTAAATATTTCTCTTTTTCTTGGTCTTCAACTACAGGATCATCTTCTTTCTCTTCTTCTTGGTCTTTGACAACAGGAGCATCTTCATTCTCTTCTATGGCAAAAATTAGGATTTCTTCTTTTTCACTATCTGAGAGGCTTTCATCACTGC
Organism: Wollemia nobilis; assembly: GCA_028583015.1. Lineage (NCBI taxonomy): Eukaryota > Viridiplantae > Streptophyta > Pinopsida > Araucariales > Araucariaceae > Wollemia > Wollemia nobilis. The sequence continues at coordinate 1,211,738 of JAQPPZ010002552.1, forward strand.
TACTAGAAGCACTGCTTGCTTCTTCAACATAAAAGCTCTTCTTGTGTCTTTGAAAGATCTTCTTCTCATGCTTGCCTTGACCATGCCTATTTTTCTTTTCATGATAGAATTTCCTTTCCTTCTTTTTCTTGTATTCCTTTTCTTCTTCACTGCTACTATTTTTAGCTTGTGGACAATTAGTTGCATAGTGACCAATGTTACCACAGCTAAAACATTTGTGTTTTCTTGGATCCTTCTTATTTCTTCTCACAAAGTTAGCCTCTTCTTCACTGCTACTATTTTTAGCTTGTGGACAATTAGCTGCATAGTGACCAATGTTACCACAACTAAAATATTTGTGTTTTCTTGGATCCTTCTTATTTCTTCTCTCAAAGTTAGTCTCTTCTCCACTACTTGATTATTTACTTGATTTTGGTTCTTTATTATTTGCCATTTGTGTTCCTGTAAGATCTTCCTTCAAGCTATTAGGCTTTCATGAAGGAACCCGCTCTGATACCAATTGAAGAACACAAGCTTATACTAAGAGGGGGGTGAACAATATAAGATAAAACTTTTACTTTTCAATCCAAATAATAATATTAATTATTATCAATTGTAATAAATAAAATAATGCACAAATCACCACACATAAGAGACACATATTTAACATGGTTCACCCAATGTGGGCTACATCCATGGAGAAATATTTCTTATAAATTTTCTCAACAAATTTTGGGGGATCCAACCCATAGGAGACACCAATCCCCTATTACAATGTTCGTGGACCCCAATCCATAGGATACACCAATCCCCTCTCAAGTTCATGGACCCCAATCCATAGGAGACACCAATCCCCTCTACTTTAGTCTGCTCCAAAGCCTGCTCACAACTCTGCTCAAATCTGCTCACAAAACCTGCTCAAATATACTCACAAAACCTACTCAAATCAACTCACAAAACCTGCTCAAATCTGCTCACAAAGCCTGCTCAAAAGGCCTACTCAAATCTACTCCAAAACCTGCTCAAATATGCTCACACAACCTGCTCACAACCTGCTCAATCCTGCTCATAAATTCTACTCATATATTGCTCAAATATTGCATACAAACAATGCTCATATCTTTCCCAAATCTCGCATACAAACAATGCTCATAACTTTTCAAATATGCTTTCCTCTACTATAGCAATTCAGACATATTCTACCCAAAATTCTTTTTCTTCATGAACATATAGAAAATGATATGCATTACAAATACCCAATATGTTCTTTCACATTCATTAAGTCTATCGCTTTCTCATGTCTCACATTCATTACATTGAAGGATAGCTTTTAAACTTAGCACTTGACAACTGACCTTGTAATGTCCTTTTCTTCAATGAATCCTTTCATACTATCTTTGTAATTTTTGACACTTTGGTTTGCTTTACAACACTCTTTCTATTTATGTGAGACTATTCTATTTTGCTTACTTCCACATTCTCTTCAAAATCAATCATGAACAATACACAAACTTGTTTACAAATTTGATCTATAACTCTTGCACATTCACTCTCTTCTTTCAATCAAAACCAATGCACATCTAATCATTCCTTATACCTCCAACCATATGACAACAAAATATTTTCTTCAACCAAAACACTTTGAGAAAGGAATTAAATCACCATACCTCTAAATCTGCCTCAATGATTATGATGAGCTTTCCAAACTTGTCTTTACAAAAATAGTTCCCTTTTTGTTCCTTCAAAAATCTGGTTAGTAATTTTCTCTTTCTTGCATAGATATTAAACCCCCTTTTTAATATTCAAAATACAATTTAAAATCAATCACAATTACACCTTATATCTCCTTTTTCTAACATGCACAAGTACAAATAAATTTAACCATAATACACCTTATATCTCCTTTACTAATGCACAAATAAATTTAACTTTATAACTCCCTCACACAATATGCAAAATGTAATTTTCAATTAATCACAATATACCTTATGACTCCCTCACACAATATGCAAAATATAATTTTCAATTAATCCCAATACACCTTATAACTCCCTAACACAATAACACACAATGCAAACCTTATATCTCTCTAAAATAAAATTGCATAGTAAAATCAATTCAAAACCTTATGTCTCCCTAAATTTAATTTAATCAAAAATTATTTTACCCTTACCACACACAACCACCATGAATCGACCCTGTAACCTCCTGCTCGCCCATGCCCTAGTGCAAGCTAGGCTACCGTTCGAGCTAGCCATCCGCACGAAAACCAAGGTGCACGATTTATATTTTAAAGTCTTTTTTGAATTCCTCTCTAACCAAAATCTCAGCAAAACAATGATGAATCGTCCCCGTGACCTCCTGTTCCACAATGCTCTAGCACAGGCTAGGCTACCGTCTGGGCTAGCCACCCAGATGGAATCACGAATGCACTATCTTCTTCTTATTTTCATTTTTGATTCTACCTCCAAAGACGTGCATGCTTCCCTTTCTTATCTTTTGCTCTCCACGAATTTCACATGAAGGAATTTTTGATTTGCGCTTCTTGAAAACCTTACTCAAATGAATTATTACTCCCCATTTATATATGTATTTCATTTTCACCATGGAACGTCGATGCTATATTTTGCTTATATATTTTTGACTTTATGCTTGCTCTTAATGACATTGGCGCCTTTTAAACTTACACTTGTTTATATTATAATATTTTAAATCTTTGGATTTAAATATTATAATATTTTACTTTTTAAACCTTTGTCCAAAGCCTTCTATAATTTCAAAACTTTTGTCCCAAGCTTTTAAAATTTTGTCCTTCTTTTAAACCTTTTGTCCCAAGCACTTTTAAACCTTTGTCCATATCTTTTATAATATTTAAATTTGATATTTAAATATTATAATCCTTAAAAATAATTGCCTTGCTTTGCAATAAACTTTCCTTGTAATATATATTTGCCCTGGATGATTTTCCACTATTTTCTATTTATCAAACCCATATTTGACCTCAATGATATATTGTCCATCCTTATAAACTTTTCACCCTTGAAGAATATTTCATGCTCCTTTGACATCAATGACAACTCAATATTTCCAATACCAAATAGTATTACCACAATATTTCAATGAACCAAATAGTAATATTACAACAAACCATATCATCATAACACCCAAGAGAAGTAAACCTTGATGTGTTCTTTTTAATCCAAATATTCTGATCAATCAGACTTTAGCCCCATGGGTCTGGTCAACTTCTAATATTGTATAAGTTTTAAAACTAATTTACAAAACTATAATTGAGAAGTACTTTGACTAGAAAAATTTGATATTTTTTTAATACTGGACCATTATGTCTATGCACTTTTCTTAGCTATTGAGGACTATACTAGCTCTAACAATTATAATCCATTTGTTAATTTGTTTGTGTGAGGCTTATAATTTGGATGGTCCTTTTTAATTGTTTTCTATTGATCCTTTGTTTCAAGGCTCTTGAAATTGGTTTATCCATCTTTTGAGGTAATAATTGGTTCCTCACATTTTTCAATTAGTATTTATTTATTTTTAGAATATTATTATAATTGGTTAGAATATTTGCACATGATCAGAGTAGATTGAAGCTAACAACAAACTTGTTTTAGTTTAATTAAAATAAAATACCATTTTGATGACTTATCTTAAGCTTGTATTTATCAATATGGAATTTTTACAAAATGTTTGGTTGTCATTTTACTTGGTTTTATATATTATATTTGATATGCTTTGTAATTTTTTTTCTAATTATCTTTTGATCCGAGGCTCTTAAAATAGGCATTTCCATTTTTTGAGATAATAACTAGTTCTTCTATCATAAGCATGAGCAATTTTTAATTAGTTCATGTTAAATATTTTTCCATAATATTTTTCCCATTGGTTAAAATGTCTATGCATGATGAGAGCATATTGAAGATCAACGTAAATTTATTTTTCTTCAAATAATAGAAATACCATTTTTAAGGACGTATCCTAAGCTTATATTTGTTAGATTGTGGAGCTTCTGCAAAATGTGTGGATATGCTTTTACTTGATTTTAGGTGTTATTCTTGAAATGTTGTCATGTTTGTTGCTGAGAATTTTAAAACATTTATGAGGAAATTATCTTGGACATTTTATTATCATGCATATGTAGACTTGAGTGCAATTTCTTCTACATTAAATGATTAAGTATTTTTTCTTAGAACATTTTCATAATAAATTTTAATAGGTACATTTTGATATACAATTTTTTTAGGAATGATAGAAATGCGAGACATTTATTTTTTGTGCATTTGTTGAATGAATCAAATAATGAATTAAGCATAGTTATTATATTTGGTCTAGTTTAGAAATTTCTAATTGAACCAAACTGGTTTACTTAGGTTTGGTCCAATTTTTATTTTTTTATTTGTAATTTTTTAATAAAATATGGCTTATAAAAAATAATTTATACATTTATAAAATAAAAAAATAGTTATATGTAAACAATATAAGAAAATTTGAAATGTTTACGTTTTATTTACATATATTTATAATTTTTTTGGATTTAACCAAACCTCTTGAAATTTGAAAGTTTTAACCTTTTAACCTCCAATTTCAACCTTTTTAATTAATAGTAGACTTGTTGTATAATATGAGACCTGATGGACTTTTGAGAAAATGTGTAATAGAAGAGGAAGGCAATGAAGGGTTGGTAGGAGGGCATATGTGATCAAATACAATGACACGAAAAGTGCTTTTGGTAAGGTTGTGGTGGCCCACCCTTTATCACGAAGTGAAGGAGTTTGTCAAGATATGTGATATGTACTAACAAGCCAAAAAATTATTACGAAGTAACTTCATACCATTACATCCATCACAACCACATAAGTTATTTGAGATATGGTGTCTTGATTTTGTGGGACCTTTGTGAACAAGGTCGATATATAGTGGTAGTAATAGAGTACTTGACAAAATGGGTCGAGGCAAGAGCATTGTCAAACAATTATTCAAAGAGGATGACTCGATTTCTATATGAGTAAGTGATCACAAGGTTCAAAATAGGTTTGTAGCTGAAAAGTGATAGAGGAGGCCATTTTATCAATGAAGTCCTTACAAAATTAATCACAAAATTTAAGATTTTATATTCATTATCAATTTGGTATAACCTTAGGTTGAACGACTAGTTGGAAGCAAAATATAAATTCTTGGTTTCCATTATGTATAAGACTTGCAAGGGTGAAGGTGCTAACTAGGAGGAGAGACTACCATAAGGTTTGTGGGTGTCCAAAACTACCTTTAAGCCAACAACAAACCTTACACCATTCTAGTTGATGTATTGGTAAGAAGCCATTGTACCAGTAGAGTTCCTAGTACCAAGTCTAAGAGTGGTGGTGCAAAACCATTTGGGTGACCAAAAAATCCTAGAGGAGAGGCTTGCAACACTAGTGAAACTAGATGAAAAGAGGGTGATGGCACAATGGACAACATAGATCAGTTAACGATAGAGAAAGTTGTGATATGACCAACACCTGTGGAAGATGGAATTAAAGCCCGGTGACTTGATCCTAAGATATAATGCCAAAAGAGAGATCATGCCAAGAAAACTAAAAACTTTATGGTTTGGACCCTTCCAATTAATTGATATGATTGATAATGGCATAATAAAATTGCAAAAACTAAATGGAACAATTATACCTGAAATAGTTAATTGGTTGAAATTGAAACCATACCAAGTGAAACTAGAATTAAATAAGGTTGATTTTGATCTAGAAAAAATGACAAGTGTAACGGAAGTATGGTGACAACACCATATTAGTCCACACTAGAATTCAAGGGAATAATAGTTCAAGAAGGAGAATCAAGTCAAAGCATGCAAGAAGAAAAAAACAAAAAATAAAGAATTGAGAGTGATATAAGATTAAGGTAATTATTTAGAAATACAGGAGAATAGTCCATGATAGAACAAGAAGATTTGGAATCTCATTCTACAAAGTGAATATGTGTATAGGTTCATGTACAGTTCCCAAACATGGAAGAGGAAAAACAACGTAGATCACTGACATATGATGATGTGATGCAACTAGAGTATGAAGAAATAAGTCCATTAGCACAACTTTGTATGTAATAGTAGAGGATACACCTCAAAACACAAATTTATCAAGAAGAGTATAAAATGTTGTAAAGACACAATGTGAAAATGAGAGTATAAATTGCTCATGATATTGAAAGGACCATTCAAAACCTAGATGTAATTGAAGCAAGAAGACAGGAGGTGTTGAATGAAATAGAGCAACAAATGTGGAATAGAGAGGACATGACTCAAATATTGTAGAGAGATATTTTTTAAATACCAATATCATAGGGAAAATATGGTAGGCACTGGCGAAAGAATACCACTAGTATTTCCTCCACAAGCTTAAGTGATTCAAGTAGTAGCTTATATACACTTATATTTAACACAAGCAATGATAGTTTGAGTTTTAGGATGGATGTATCAAGAATGCAACCAATACCTAAGCATGAACCTGAGGGAGAAAGGTAAATGAGAAGGCAACAAATGCAATAGAAGAAATACAACGTAAAAGTAGTTTCCATGAATGTTGGACATTTTGAGTCCCTAAGTCAAGTTGTCATTGATGTCACCAGATGAAGTCATCATTAATGTCAAGTTGTCATCGATGTCAAGGAGCAAACCACCGTTGATGCAAAAGGTCCAAAAAGAGCAAGGCAAGAGGTGGTTGGCAAAAGAACTTCGTGAATATTAATTTTAATATTATATGAATCATAAGTCAAAGGTTTGATTGAAACCATGGTTAGATAAAGTTTAATGGCTCAAGGTTTAAAGAGAGATTATTTGATTTAAATTCTTTAATATTTAAATTATTTATTTAAATAATTTAAATATTGTGCCTTCGTGTACTAAGGGCCCAAGTCCCTTTGAGGACATATATCAAAAAATGAAGAAGAAGCGTCGTCGACAATATGCACACGCCATGAAATAAAAAGGGGCACGACAAAGTGGTAGGAGCATTCCCTTGGCGATTGGACGAATGTCGAAGTTTAAAAGATACAAGTTCTCATCTGCGAATGAAGAGACCCCCAGTCAGAACAACGTCGCAGAATTTTGGGAGACAACGCCGAGAACCAAAGTCACAGCAGAAACTCTCTAACAGGTGGCAGTTGAAGGCGTGTGTAACAAACGGTCAGAGAGTGCATTTCAAAGGATGACAGTGCGGGTTGTTTGAGAAGAGACTACCAGCAACAAGGAAGAATCATGTGAAGAAATTCTCGATGAGGAAAACAGTTCGAAATCCTACACAGTGTTAGTAATTTGTAAACACGATGTGACTACACGAAATTTGAGAGAGCATTGAAAAGGGGTTTGAAGTGTCTTAGCTGGTCCACCATTCGGAGGGTACAGATAGAATAATAAGCTTTTCAATGTCATACGTATGCATAGATGATATGGTCATTGGTCGAGTTAAGTGACTTTCGATTCCCACAGGTAAATTTTTCTCAAAAATTAGTGCCAAACTTCCCGAGATTTTCGCTTTCAAGTTAATGGTTGATGTATGCAATTCTTTTAAACATTTAACACTTGGGCATTGGTTTTAGAAGGGACAAAATTGATGTGAGGAATAGTTTCATGAGAGGGAGCTATAAGGTTTAAAAGGTTCTAAAAACAAAAGATCTCTTCTTTTAATAAGGAGGGATAAGGGACAAAATTGATGTGAAGAATAGTTTCATGAGAGGGAGCTATAAGGTTTAAAAGGTTCTAAAAATAAAAGCTCTCCTCTTTTAATAAGTAAGGAGGGATAAGGTGTGCATTATTAGATGTTGTGCTATGGTAAAACTATTGGATTGGACTTGGAGATAATAAGCTCTAAAACTAAGATATTTCTTCTTTAGTGAAAGCTTAAATATCAAGATGGAGCAATAAGGTGTAGTAGAGTATTATTATTTTTGTATTATATTTTCATGAGAGGTAGCTATAAGGTTTAAAAGGTTTAAAAATAAAATCTCTAAGGTGTGTATTATTAGATGTTGTGCTATGGTAAAACTATTGGATTGGATTTTGAGATAATAAGCTCTAAAACTAAGATATTTTTTCTTTAGTGAAAGCTTAAATATTAAGATGGAGCAATAAGGTGTAGTAGAGTATTATTATTTTTGTATTATGAAATAGTTGAGGAAATTTTTGAGATAAATTATTTGCTAACTAACTCTAGTTTTGGCAAGAGGAGTAATTGAGATTGAGACATGTTTTCCAAGAGCATTCTTATCATCATCAAAAAGGTATGAGCAATATTCTTCATTGACTTGATTAGGTGATTGATTTATGAAAATATCATTGGAAAGAAAATGATTAATTGTGGTTTCCTTTTCGAAAGTGAGTGGTTTAAATGCTTCAAGGTTTTCTGGTTTGAGAGTTGTGATTAAACCTTGTTTTATAAGCATTGTTGTTGAAGTGAGTTGTTGTGCAAAGAACTTCAACTTAAGTTTGAAAAAAACATGAGTATCATTGTTATGTAAGAGTTGTTGTTGAGTATTGTTGGAAATATTTTGAGTTAGTTGATTCATGCTTGGACTAGGGTTTGTGAGAAAGAGTTGTTTCTTGAAGTGATTGGTTGAGTAGAGTTGATTGATCCTAGTCAAGTGGTTACATGAAGTGGTTGTTCAAGTTCCATGAAACAAACTATTCTATATTCTATTTGAGTTGAGATTGGGATTTGAGAATAGAAAATATTGAGTCTCTACCAATTCTCTTTATGCTTCTGTGAGATTGATTTGAGTTGATATTGGTATTTGAGAATAGAACGTATTGAGTCTCTAACAATTCTATTTATGCTTCTATGAGATTAATTTGAGTTGAGATTGGGATTTGAGAATAGAACATATTGAGTCTCTAACAATTCTCTTTATGCTTTTATGAGATTGATTTGAGTTGAGATTGAAATTTGAGTATAGAACATATTGAGTCTCTAACAATTCTCTTTATGCTTCTATGAGATTGAGTTGAGATTTTGTTGAGCTGATTTGAGGTAAGTCTTTAAGAAGGCTTATGGACTGTTTTTGTGTAAGCTTTTGTAAAAGATTGCTATGCAAATTTGAGCAAGTCCTAGAGAGGACTTATTGAGCAGATTGGGACAAGCTCTATGTGAGATTGTAAAGCAGATTTGAGCAGGTTTTGAGTGAGCCTGTTGAGCAGATTTGAGTAGGTTCTGAGTGAGCCTGTTGAGAAAATTTGAGCAGGTTCTAAGTGAGCCTGTTGAGCATATTTGAGCAGGTTCTAAGTGAACCTATTGAGAAGATTTGAGCAGGTTCATAGTGAGCCTATTGACAGAGCTTTGGAGGTGACTGAGTATAGAGGACAGAGTCTCAGTGGTTAGAGATCCAAAAACCAAGATAATTGAAGATAGATCTAAGTGAGGAGTCTTCAAGTGGAGAGAGATCCACCAATCAGTGCAGTAGAGAGATAGAGTCTTCTAGAAGATCACTAGCCAGAGCAAAATGGGAAAAAGTTATCCTGTGGAAGAGATCTATGAACTTGAGATTTAAGGGATCAACATCTTCTTTGGACAGAGGTCCATAAACATTGTAATTGGGAAGAATTCCCAAAATATTTATTGAGAAAGTTTTAGCAAAATATCTTCTCTGTGGAGTAGCCCACATTGGGTGAACCACATAAAATTGGTGTCTCATGTGTGTGTGATGATTTGTGCATTGCTTTGGTTATTGCTATTGATATTGCCATTGATTATATTGATTAATACTATTTAAGAAAGAAAAGTAAAAAGATGTCTTATACTGTTCACGCCCCCCTCTTAGTATAAGCTTATGTTCTTTAATGAACTATTGAAGTTGTTACATCAGTACCAAAAAGGGGTAACATAAGCAATATGAAAATATCATCAAGTCTTCTCCATTGTCCATGGTTGCTTGACCAAGGTAGGAGTTTAGTTGGCCTCCATCCTATTAGTTTGTAGAGAATAATATCCCTTCAACTATCCTTAGGCCACATGATCAATGAGAAATACTAGAAGTATAATTTCTTTTTCATGTACGAAAAAACCAAAGATGATATAACTAGCAAGTTGGCTTGTCAAGACCACCTCTTGGTTCATATCCAAACTAAACATGTTATAATAGATAATACAGGAATCAAGGGGAGAATACAAATAAACTTCAAATAGCTTGGATGAAGGAATAGGCAGTTATAAGTTAGGGAGGCTTGATTAGAAGAGAGAATTCATGGAATAAACCTAAAAGTAGATCATCATGAAGGAGATTAAGAAGATGATGACCAAGACCAAGGCAAGAGCAAGAAAATGAAGTACTTGATTGGATGTAATAGGTACCAAGATTATCATACAATATTTAAGGAAGCAACAGGTTGAATGAAGGTTGTACTAGTGAAGGCCATACTAATGAAGGTTGTACCAATGAGGGTTGTACTAGCGAAGGCTATACCAATGGGTGTCATATCCATTTAGGTCATCTAGATGATATAAGAATTGGTAAAAAAGGTGTAGATATTGGAACAACAAGGACATGAATTGGTATGATAGGTGGTATGACAAATGTTGATAATGGCATGGTAGAGGTAAAATATCACCATACAGGTCAAATGGTAGATCAGGCAGATGGTCATTGATTGCAGGAGAGATTCATTGGTAGACTAAATGATTGATGCAACAATTACCGTTACTGTACAAATTGTACAATGGACTTAGACACAAAAAGGGGAACATTTCAATTTTGAATATATATATATATATAAGAGAAAAAGATAAATAAAAATGTGAAAAGCAATTTCTTGTAGGGTGGTGAGGTGACGACTATAAAACAGTTGCATGGGTAGCAACTATCTTTGGCCAATCCTATAAATAGATGTACATAGGGAGGCTCGAGTCATTCAATTGTGTTCAACATTTATAGGAAAGGGAGGATAGAGTGCATCTAAGGTGAATGACTGAGTAGCAAGTGGAAGAATTTACAGCACATAGGCATTATAGGAGCTGTTGGTAATAGGAGAAGCCACAAAAAAACGACAACAATAGAGGCCATTAATTGAAGGGAAAAGAACAGGACCATGATAAATTGCTACATAGAAGTATTTTTTGAAAATAATTGTAGCCATACAGAGGGGAGAGGGCATGAATATTATTTAGAAATAGGCAAGAGAAGTCATAGATGAATGGTGTAGAATACATAATGGTAAAAGTAATGCAAATTATATAGAGATGTGCAATGGAGGTTTTCATGTGACTCATGCAAGGTAGTTGTTGAGGTGATTCATGCCATAAAAATAGCTAAAAATACTATCATACCAGTTAAAATATAGATGTTTTCGTACTAAGTGCAAGTCTACCAAGTGTCATATTAGTCAGACAAGGAGAGCTACAATACTAGTCAAAAGAAAAAGGCTGCACTACCAATTGGAAAATAAAGACTACCATACCAAATAGGAAGAGGAGGGTTTTACAACTAGGAAGGTTGTCATACCAATAGGATGTCATACCAGTTATAAGTAGATAGTATGTGTTGTACCAAGTGGAGTAAAATGGTAGGTGTTATACCAATGTTGGGAGTAGATAGCAGAGGTTGTACAAACAATAGTAGATATTTGAAATAGAAGTTGTAAAATAATACTCCACATTCAAGAGATGATGGAGTGGGAAAAAAAATAATCGAGAAGAAATCCAACAAGAGTAGGAAGGAGAGATGAAAGTGTTAGAACCAATGTGAGAATAAGTCTCACAAATCATATACAAGAATGAGAAAAGGAGTATGGTTTTGATACAAAGTAGAGTAGACACAGGCAACATACTAGTTTTTTACGAGAACCTTGAGCTAACACTCTAGATTAGCAAAGAGTGGGGGAATTACGATATAAAGAGAAAGAATACCAATACCACTGAAGGACATTATATGGCAATGGACGATGAGAGAATTTTTTTGTAAGTGGTAGAAGGCAAGTACATACAATCACTTGTTGAAAGTTGTGTTAAGGAATGCCAATGTGAGTTGCATACTGCATATTCTAAAATTTGACAAGGAATTCTTAAATAATTACCTATTGCAGATGTTGGAGATATATAATCCACTACAAAATGCCAACAAGGTGAATATTTGTGGCAAGAAGGTGTAGGTAGTATTTTTACCTAGCAATTTCCAAAGAATATTTGAATTGTTGAAGCATGGATAGTCAGTTAAAAAATATATAATATATCAGATATGGTGGAATAAAATTATTTGCAAACTTACCATTATGAACCCAAACAAAGAAAAAAAGATGATCAAGCATGGGATTTGTGGAATAAAGCAATAATAACTAAAATTAATGAAGTTGCAATGCACCATGAATGTGATAATGTGATGGCGGACGGGGAAAACGCAATCACACAAGTCCAAAATTTTCATTCATTAACTGTGAAATCTCTTTACAGATATAGCCCGCAGGCTTTACAACAACCAACGCTCAGCTTGGTTTTCTCTAACCCTATCTCTAACTACATTCTCAAATCCACCACCCTATTCTATTACAAAAATTGGGTTTTTATAGAGGCCCCGACCCTCTGAAACATCTGTCATGAAAATCGGGGCACCAACCCGATTTATTACAATGAATGGGTTTTTATAGAGGCCCCGACCCTCTGAAATCAACACAAAAATTGGAGCACCAACCCAATTCATGGCTCCACTCTGCACGGCCCCTGTCATCGCCGCTTCTTGTTCGATCACTCTGACCGCCGCTCCCTGACAGATTACCCTGCACGATCCATCCTTTTCATTTCCTGTGCTTCTAGGTAATCACCCGCTTTAACTGCACCTTGGTGCCACATGTCATTTTGAAATGGTCCCTGAAAATACCGCCATTTCTTTCTTCTTCTTCGTCTTCTTCTCTTCCTGTCGTGATATCGCGACATTTTGGCTTCCCTGCACTCTTTCACCCTTTTGGTCGTGATAACGCGATAGGTTGCGATATCACGACCTCTCTGCTTCCCTACCTTGATTTCAAATTCATGTCGCGATTTCGCGACATCGCGATATCGCGACCTCCCTGCTTCCCTGCCTTCATTTTTGTTTTACGTCACAATTTCACGACGTCGTGATATCGTGACCACCCCGCTTCCCTGCCTTCACTTTAGTTTTACGTTGTGATGTCACGACATCGCGATATCACGACATCTTCGCTTCCCTGCCTTCACTTTAGTTTTATGTCATGATTTTGTGACGTCGTGATATTGCGACGTCACGATATCGTGACCTCCTCGCTTCTGTGCCTTCAATTTTGCTTTTTGTCATGATTTCGCGACGTCGCGATATCACGACCTCCCTGATTCCCTGCCTTCTTTTCAATAATATGTCATGATTTTGCGATGTCACGATATCGCGATGTCGTGATATCACGACCAACTTCTGCCTTGTCAGAAACAAAATTCTTAGAAAAATTTTGGTTAATGCCAGATTGCCCTGTTACTACCGGATGCTCCTGCATCAGTCACCCGGGGTTGGTGGAGAAGTGATCTTCACTTTTGCACTGTCTGGTTGCTACCTCCTGCAACATCTCCAAACATTCCTCTACCTCTGTAGCCTGTTCCAACCCCGTCTCCTAGCCATCATAACTTCTGCCTTCTTCCTGACAGATTCTGCCACTGCTGCACACTTCCTCGTCTGTAGCCTGCTTCAACTTCGTCTTCTGGCCAGATAAATTTTTGCCTTCTTCTAGGAAGATCCTACCACTGCTGCACATTTCCTCGTATGCAACCTTCTTCAGCTTTAGCTTTTGATGCACTCTAGTATCTCTCTTTTTCTGTCTTTCTTCACACCTTCTGTGTCGCTCCTCTTGCTCTTACAATTTTATTCTGAGCCACTCCTCTTGCAGGGCTTTAAATTGCCTCTATAAAGCCACGAACTCTTCCTCTGTCACCATATCTTCCTTACTGCCACGACTTCTTTGTGGATGCATTTTCTTTGCTTTTCTCATAAGCTTAACCGATCCTGGTGTAGCTGCCTCACTTTCGGTGCTCTGCTAACATGCTTAGGGATCCTAAACTCTCTCTTCTCTCTTAGAACCCTACCATAGATCCTGGTGCAAACTGCCTCACGTTCGATGAATCTGCCTACGCACTCAGGATCTTCTAGCTCTGATACCATTTGATGGCGAACGGAGAAAACGCAATCACACAAGTCCAGAATTTTCATTCATTAACTGTGAAATCTCTTTACAGATATAGCCCACAGGCTTTACAACAACCAATGCTCGACTTGGTTTTCTCTAACCCTATCTCTAACTATGTTCTCCAATACACCACCCTATTCTATTACAAAAACTGGGTTTTTATAGAGGCCCCGACCCTATGAAACATCTGTCACAAAAATCGGGGCACCAACCCGATTTATTATAATGACTGGGTTTTTATAGAGGCCTCGAACCTCTGAACATCAACACAAAAATCGAAGCACCAACCCAATTCATGGCTCCACTCTACACGGCCCCTGTCATTGCCGCTTCCTGTCTGATCACTCTGACCGTCGCTCCTTGACAAATTACCCTGCGTGATCTATCCTTTTCGTTTCCTGCACTTCTGGGTAATCGCCCACTTTAACTACATCTTGGTGCCATGTGTTGTTCTGGAACGGTCCCTAAAAATACTGCCTACCACGGTTTCGCGCCATCTCTTTCTTCTTCTTTGTCTTCTTCTCTTCCCGTCGCGATATCGCGACATGTCGCGATATCGTGACATTTTGGCTTCCCTGCACTCTTTCACCCTTTTGGTCATGATAACGCGAGAGGTCGCGATATCGTGACCTCTCCACTTCCCTGCCTTGATTTCAAATTCATGTCAAATTTCTCGATGTCGCGATATCGTGACGTCGCGATATCGTGACGTCGCGATATCGCGACCTCCCCGCTTCCTTGCCTTCATTTCTATTTTATGTCACGATTTTACGACATCGCGATATCGTGACGTCGCGATATCGCAACCACCCCGCTTCCTTGCCTTCACTTTAGTTTTACGTCGCGATATCGTGACCTCTTCACTTCCCTGCCTTCACTTTAGTTTTACGTCGCGATTTTGTGACATCGCGATATCGCGACCTCCCCGCTTCCCTGCCTTCACTTTCGCTTTTTGTCACAATTTCGCAACGTCACGATATCGTGACATCGCGATATCGCGACGTCACGATATCGCGACCTCCCTGCTTCCCTGCCTTCTTTTCAATAATATGTCACGATTTCTATGACATCGCGATATTGTGACCAACTTCTACCTTATCAGAAATAGAATTCTTAGAAAAATTCTGGTTGATGCCAGATTGCCCTGTTGCTGCCAGATGCTCCTGCATCATAATGTCCAAGTTGTAAGTAAAACAATAATGTTTAGAGATATGTACATGGCTTGCTTCAATGAAGGGTGTTGAATATGATTGGGCATCATAACTATTATAGCACATTACTAATTTATTGATGCAATACCCAAATAAATTTTCAATGATGTTTCATGCTATTGCATTGTTGATGAATGTTGTGACACAAAAAAGTTATAGTTTCCTGGTTTGTATCCTCCAAGGGAGATAGCGGAGAAAAAGCCTAAAATCATGGGGTGGCTCAATGTGATGTCACTCTCAAAGGTAAAATCAACTACTCTGATAAGAACAAATAAAATACTAAAGAGGAAGGACTTTCTAGATGATAAGACAAGCAAGGATTCAGATGATGTTGAAAGGCAACCAAAACAACCAGTATCAGAGAAGAGGTATAGGAGATTAGTTCATGATATTGAAGAAGGTGCTTAAAGAGCATAATAGTCTATGGAAAATACTACACAACAAGAAGTTATGCAATAGGCATAGAGACCAAAAAAAGTTATGGATATGGATAGAGAGATACACAATGTGATGGATGCGATTTATGTGGAAGCAACAAGTGAGATGTGAGTTGAGTCACCTGACATTTATGTAAATTTTGAGTGGTATATAGATCAATGTGCATCACCTTAGTTGCGAGAAGATTTTTTGTTTGAAATCACATCCACAATAGAGGAGCTAGTAAGGAAAGAACCAATTCCAGCCAACGTGACAAGAAGAGGAAAACAATGAACAAAGGAGGACACAATACCAAAAAAAGTAGAAGAGAGAAAGGAAGGCAATAAATAGTAAAATATAAATTGATAAAGAAAGGAGTAACAAATGGCTAGCATCATGCAACAACTTATATCAAAAGTCAAGAAAGCAAATAAGATCATCAATATGAGATGTGATGGTGAAGAAAATAGAGAGGAGAATCTTATTGAGGAAGATACTGAGGTTGAAATCCTAGTAGAAATATGTGAATATTTCTTGGTTGAAGTATTAAATCTTAGACATCCAATAGACTTGGGAGAGCATGCGAAGGAATATATTGAGGTGCTCTTTGATAACATGATGAAGATTCTAGATTGTACAAGATTAGAATTCATGATGGGTTGCATTGGACAATTGAAAATGTGGCAATTGATGGTGTATGAAGAAATAAAGAAGGAGAGAAAAGGAAAAAAAAAAAAAACTGATGGTGTATGAAGAAATGAATAAAGTAATACAATGGGTTCAAGATGAAGAAATAATAAAGGAACTCACAAAAATCCATTAAAAGCAACCATGGGAATTGCAGGTTGGTAACATCCAAAGGATGGTTGTAATAAAGGAATTACCACCAAGAACCATGATGATATATAGGGAACTAGTCTAAATATATATTGATGAAGTCAATCTAGTGCCTTGTCTAGAAGATGTAGCAGGTGTGGAGTATAAGAAAATCTCACTCAAGTTAGTAAAGATCTATGGAAGAATTAATTTCTCGGTATAGAATGGTTAGCTTATGGATTGTAGAAGTTCAACTAGTTAAAATATGCATATGATATCCAATATGAAGAGATGAGAGCAAATGAGGAGATAAGGAGAGCAAAAGAGGAAGCTAAGGTAGAACTAGTCACCTTGAAGCAAGAAGCTAAAGCATAAGTGTCTGCCTTAAAACAAGAGGTTGAGACAAAGACAAAGGCATAAGAGGAACATGATTTAATGATTGCACAAAAAAAATTGGAGTGCTCAATCAAGAGAATAACTGGTGGAGGCAAAGACCAAGGAGTTGGAGCATAAAGATTAGCTAATTGTAGAAAGAGACAAGCAACTTGTAAAAGTGGCACAAAGAGCTACAAATGAAGCCTATATGAAGAGGGAGAAAGAAAATTTAGAAAAAATGGTTGAAGTTGTATAGAGGACCAATCATTATGGTATAGATGGAGCAAGATACCATTATTATACCAAAATATTGAAGGATGAGAATGATACACTAGAAATATAGATATCGAAGATGGGAGGAGCACCTATTTGGACACATCAATAATAGTAGCCAAGTCCCAAGATCCAAAATAGACATCGAGGAGGACGAGAACAAGGCTAAAAATAAAAAACCTATCTAAAGTTGAAATAAAGATATACAATGGAAATAACTCACAAATATAGGTGGATGCATTGCATACATATGTATGTTGCACAACCTAATTATCTACAATACATCATGGTCTAGTGAAGCATACAACACACAAACTTGACTTAACCAACATATACTGCCATCACACCTCAACAAGCATCATCAACCAACATCCCTTCACCAATGTAGATGGTGTACATAGAGATACAATAGGACAAATTAATGATTAGTTTCCTAACTACCACCAAACTACCTATATGCATCAAAATATTAAGATATACTCCATAACACATTACAATATAGCTAGCATATATCATGACATACAACACTATGTAAAAAACACTTACATATGGGATCTCTTATTTACATGTATCACCAACCAATACGTGCTACTTGCATCCATGCACATATGTGCTCATACACATGCATTCATTCAAATGTGCACGCATGCATCAATTCATCTCCCTATAGTTGGGACTTGAAAATTGCTTGACAAGTGTGTGGAATCATCTGATGAGGAGATTTTATAAAGTGGAAGGGCCAAAGAAAGGCTTGGCCCTTTAATGATTCAAAAAGCAAAAAAGGACAAGTAGAATTGCTTAAAAAGTTGACCAATAAGAATACCAAATAGCTTAGTAAAAGGTAATCATCCAAATTTCATGGACTAACTCTTTGCTAGGATAGAGCAAGTTTGCAATCAACATATCGAGGAGGAAGTCATCAACACCAATCAGTAAAATATTGATCGCATTCCCTTTGATGATGCCAACCACCACAAGGTAAAGGATTTTACTTATGATATTTTCCAACTAACTAATATCATCCAGAAATTACTTCCAAGGGTTGTTAGATACCAAACTCAAAAAGGGTTTGAAAATATAAACATAAAATATTGAATCTTAATAGAAGTAATTTCTCATTGGAAAGAGACGTGAAATGAGAGCAACATAGACCATAGAGAGTAGCAAATTCAATTACCTATGTTTTCACCTAGAACTAGGTATTAAAGTGGAACAAAATTCCATCCTACAAATATGTGACTAGGAATAACTTGTCAAAAGAAGAGCATCACAATGAACTAGTTAGAGATCAAGAGGGCCAACAACACCAAACACACATGTGACTCAATGTTAATAGCAGTGATGAATCCCATAGAAGCATGATTGAGGGCTTGATCTCTAAATCTACTAATCCATTGACAACGAGTTTGACATGTAGTGGGGTTCACAAGCCAATCAAGTCCTACAACTAGAAGTTTTAGAAAGAGGAGCATCACAATTAATTAGATAGAAATCAAGAGAACCAACTAACCCTACACACATGCTATGACTTAATATTAATAAGGGTGAGGAATCCCACATAAATGAGATAAAGATCTTACACTTCTAAGCTTTCTATCCCATTGGCAAGGAGTTTGGCAAGTGGTAGGGCTCATAAACCATTCAAGTCCCACACCTAGATCAATGTGGGATTATTAATAGATGCACAAACTACACTAAGGAGAGTTATGCATTAAATTAGAAAGAAATTCTATCATAGGAATACCACTAGAAACAACTTGCAAAAAGTAGAACATCACAATGAACCAGTCAAAAATAAAAAAAGAGGCCAACTCCCCCTACACACATGCCACAACTCAATGTTTATAGGGGTGAGGAATCTCATATAAGTGGGATGAAAGGCTTGGACCTCTAAGCCTGCTACCCCATTGGCAAAGAGTTGACAAGTGATGGGGCTCATAATTCAATCAAGTCCTACAACTAGATCAATATAGAATTATTAACACATGCACACACTACATTAAGGAGAATTAGGTATTAAAGTGGAAAAAAATTCTCTAATAGGAATATACCACTACACATAACTTGTAGAAAGAAGAGCATCACAATGAACCAATTAGAAATCAAGAGGGCCACCTACCCCACATACATGTGATATGACTAGATATTAATAGAGTTGAGAAACCCATTATACGTAACATTGAGGGCTTGCATGTCTAAGCCTGCTACCCCACTCACAAATAGTTTGGTAATTAGTAGGGCTCATAAATCACTTATGTCCCACAACTGGGTCAATGTGGGATTATTAACATACACACACATAATACATTAAGGAGAACCAAGTCTTAAAGTAGAATAAAATTCCACAATAGGAATATTCCATTAGAAACAACTTGTAGAAAGAAGAGCATCACAATGAATTGGTTAGAAATTAGGAGGGCCAATTACCCCTCACACACATGTCATGACATGATGCTAATAGGGATGAGTAATCCCATATAAGTTGGACCAAATTCTTGCACCTTTAAACCTACTACCCTAATGACAAGGAATTTGGAAAGTGATGGGGCTCATAATCCACTCAAGTCTACAACTAGATCAATATGGGATTATTAACACACGTACACACTACACTAAGGAGGACCATGTATTAAAGTGGATCAAAATTCCATTATAAAAATATACTACTACAAACAACTTTTAGAAATAAGAGCATCACAATAAACTTATTAGAAATCAAGAGGGCCAACTACCCCCCCACACGTACTGTTACTCATTCATAGGACTGAGGAATCCCACATAAGATGGATTGAGGGTTTGCACCTCTAAGCCTGCTACCCCATTGGCAAGTGGTGGGACTAATAAAATACTTAAGTTCCATAATTGTATCAATGTGGAAATGGAGTATCTAAAGAATATTAAAGACCACTTGCAAAGCAGATAAATGAATCATGAAATTGGTGAAAGTCTTAGTAGCAAAAACTCAATGAAGACAATGAGGAAAGTGAAGTAGTGTAGGAACTTAGGGCAAGGTCAACATGGATTATGTTAGTAGATACCTTCTGGAAACAAGTGCCACAAATGATGGATAACACCTCATGAAAATCATAAATGGAAGGTTGCATTGTGCAATGCATATGTTAACCATTTTTTGTGAATGTCATTTGAGCAAAGACATTACATTATCACTTGTTTCCTAGTTGAGATGTTGCATCAGTACAACACTAAAATCTATCAAAGCAAATATTAGTGTTGGAATACAATTCTTGCAAATCAATTTAAATATCATTGCTTTTGTAATGGTGTTCAGACTTTGAAGGACTTAGGTTGACAACAAGTTATGTTCTCAAGAATTTGAATTACTTCATGGCAAGTGTTAAACCTATTTACATGGTATTATGATGTTAGAGCAATGTATCCCAAGGATAAATTGAATGCTCATAGCAACAAGGGACTTAAACTACAACTACTATGTAATGATGAGTATAAATGTGTATTGGACCTTATGATGTCTATACAAGTGGGAGAGTCGAGAGCCTCTCACATGCCATATTGACTAGCATCGTACATATAGGGGATTATTGATGGTTCAATATGATTAGAAATCTTGTTTGTTGAAAGGATGAAATGTTCCTATAATGAAAGAAAATATATATGTGTGTTTTTTTCCATCACCTTTCATGCCATTAACTTATTTCTTAGCTCAATGCAAGTTCAAGGCATCAATATCACCATATGTGATTGTCCAGTACCACCTAAGCATGGTAGACCAACAATATTTTAGTGGTAAGGAATAAAAAATCACCCAAAAATTAGTACATATTGCAAATGCTATAGTAGTAGGACTTGCCATAATAAGGAAATTGCACATGAAGGTGAACAAACCCTACATAGACAAAACTTCTAAATACTACATCAATTTTGGAGGACAATATTGAGAAAAGCAAGGAAGAGAGCAATAGTGAGCAACCACTATAGTATGAGCTTTGACCTAGGTATCCCTTAAGGAGGTACCTCTACTCTTCTAGTGTAAGACTTTTTGTTTTGCTTTCTAATGAAGATCCTCTTCCACACTCTAGTAGGATGACTTTGGATAGGGGTAATCTTGTTAAGTATCTTGTGCCTATCGCTTAGCCTAGTCATCCACCTACTATGCATGATAATGAGCCCCATTTCATTGATTCATTAGCTTAGAAGCATGCATGGTATTTGAATACTTTGATATTTAGTGAGTGACATAAAGGCAAAGTTCTACGTAGGATCAACTTCAACATATGAAGGTTGAAAATCTTAGCAAGGATGTGCAACTGCCTCAAGAGGGTATGAAGTTGACTCCTTAAGAGTGTGAAGTTGAATCCTTAAGAGTGTTTTAGATGATAAAAAGTTAGATGAGAAAATATCACCACAATACAAAATATATTTGCATACCATTCATGAGATAATGACAACAAATAACTTATTCGAAACTTAGCATACAATAGAGGAACCTAGCTTAGAGATTGAGCACAATGAAGTGCAAGTTGACACACAAGTTGGTCAATAGAAGCATGTTCAAGAAGGTGTTTCTAATTATGAGGATGATGAGGCCTCCATAAATATTTCTTTTGAAGAGGAATTAAAGCAACCAAGCAAGGATACAGTTCTTGAAGTTTGAGAGCAACATGTGGACATTCCATCTCCAAGTGTCCCTCAGATATTGGAGTTAAGGATATTAGAGTTAATAATTTTTTATCAGATTATACATACACCTAATCACATACAACATGACTTGATCATCAATTCTATCCTAGAGTCAAAAAGTTAGTCCACCAAACTAACTTATAAGATTAGTTTATTCTTTAATAGTACTAGACAAGGTAGGTGCACACAATTGGAGGCCATAGGATAGCATGCAAACATTCTTGTTTGGAATCAAACAATACATAGAAAATTAGATGAGGGATGTCATTGGAGAAAATGATCATTATCTATTTCAACCCACCTATTGTTTTTCATTCCACTTTTCCTGCACTCATGCTCATTCATACTAACCAAAGTCAACTTCTTACCTTAAAAATCCAAAGTTACTATGCTAGCCTATACATGACTACCTGCATTCACAAGGAGAAGCATCACTAAATGGAAGAGCAACTAGAGGTCGATAGATGCGATGTTAGGTTCAACAAAATTTCAAACAGAAGTTGGAGGTAGATCATTTGCAATAAAATACTCAACAAGATTGAGTAGATATTACAAAGTTCCACCAATAACTAATGGAATGAGAACAACTTCTTGCTAATCATGACTAGTGTATCATTTTTAAGAAAATACAAAACAAGATAGGTCAAATATTATAGATTTTTGCAACTAATTGGTGGAACACAACCAACATCTTACTAACCATGACTAGCATATCATTGAACTAGCAAAGCACCCTTCAAACTTGAATTTTCAATTGAGCTTTCAATGTGAAGCACTGCACTTGGATTAGAGACAGTGGCTTAGGAGTTACCATTACAAGGAGTAGATGCATTAGATATTTGAGCAAGCCCTTCAATGCATATAATAGTTGGGATCTTAGTAGGGTAGGCCACCCACTTTCACTTCCTACTTATAGCAATATTTTTACTAATTCAACTTGTCCATCAATGAGGAAACAAAGTCTATAAAGTGGAGGTAGATATAGGAAGACAATTTGATCTACATAATCATCATTGATACAATCAATCATAGTAACTTGGATATTGCATGAGTATTTTCTATGTGAACTAGTCATGAGCTAATTTGCAGAGTCATATGCTATGTTTAATATTTGTGTGATGTAACAAAAAGCATGTCATAATATGGGTACCTTTTGTGTCTTATGAGGGTAGTTGCAGGTAGTTAAATGGTTATATAAGTATGATCATTGTTGTTTGTTTACCTTCTACCACATCTTGTTATATACCTTGTTCCTGATCTTTCACAATATTGTTAATAGCATGTTGTGTAGTGCATTGTGATAGTATGTTATCTTCTACACAAGATTTGAAATGTATAACTATGGAAAATGAATAATCCACATGGGATTCTATTTAAGCATGTGTTATATATTGGTCATGGTTAATCCTTGTTATTGTCTTCATTTAGATATCTCATCAGATATTATTATATCTTTGTATTATTGTATTACATTATGCATGACAACTAAATACCCTCAAACACTACACAAACTAGGCCTATCATCTATAGATAAACAATTACATGTTTGAGATATGAAATCACAAAATCCAAGTTACAATCAAGGTTAAGATAACACATGAAACTAGGTAGAGGAAGTAGTGGTGATAACACTTATGACATCATATATGAAATTATCGAACTCATTTATAACATTATATTATGAAATCACACTAAATATTTTGAATTTATAAATATAGAACTAGCATTTTCTCTTTAGGCCATATAGCAACAACTTAGTATCCTTCCTTGCATCAAACACATATAAATACCCTTTGATCAACTTTTAAAATAAATCATTCAAGAATTAAATGCAACTAGTGATCAACAAAGAGAACTTGGTGAAGAGAATATATTAGGATTTGTGTATTTGACATCAATAATTGGTATGTTGATGTTAGTTAAGTAGCTACAAACTTGTTCAATTATCTCTTGACCAAGTTTGAGTGCTAAATTCATATAAGAAATATCAGCAGAGTTACATATTGGATGTTTTTAACTATTTTTTGTGAAGGAACTTGAATTGTTGTAAAAGTATTAACCAGAACTAAATAGTGTTAATTACAGAATATGCATGTTGATTACCATAAATACTCTAGATCTATTGTATATTTTGTTGTGGTACTTTCTAGGTTGAGTGAATGTTGTATTTCTCTAGGCAAAAGTGTCATAACCTTTAGGAGTGAATTTATTTGTCCTGAATTGGTGAAGTCCTTAGACCATTCACTTCACTTGACCTTCAACTGATTTATTATCAATATACACTAATCTTAACATAAGCTATTATCAATTTATGTGTAGACACAAAAACCTAGCCACTTATCATCCATCTTGGTTTTCCTGCCATTTCCACCCTTTATTTACATATATTTATATATATTTAATAAATATATATTTATATAAGTGAATTAATCCTAGCCATCCAATTTCATTTAATCCTATCCATCCATTTCCATCAATCCTTGCCACAACCTAGATTTAATATCCACCCTCCGATATGATTTTATCTCAGCCACACGATTAGTGTCATTGAAACCCTAAGTATGCCCTAGGATTGGATTATTAATAGGAGCCATTTTGATGGCTCAACCCCTAAGAAATCCCTAAGTTTTCCAAGTCCTGAGTTGCCCTAAATCTGAAGAAGTTTCTTGAGCAATTCATCCCTGAGTTCCTTGGAGCATCTGAGCACTCTCGCCTTCTATCCTCACCTACCATAGCCCCTGCATCCTTCGTTGTCCCTCTCATCTTGTCAGATCTACATCTGTAGACTTTCCCCTCAGCCATCGAATGCCCTTGGGCATTTTATATCGCAATCGAGCACCTTCGAGCATTTCCCACTTCACTGCTAAGTGCCTCTGGGTGCCCCCCACCATTATCGAGCACCCACAAGCATTTCCTACAACCACCAAGCACCCGTGGGTATTTTACACTAGAGTTCTGAAGTCCCCCTAGCCTCTAGGTGATGCTAGGGCATCGCCGCACCAATCCACTACAATAGATTTCATCAGATCAGAAGACAATAGATAAGTAAGGTAAATATTTCATTTGTTATTTTATTTTATGCATTTTTAGGTTTTGTTTATTTATTTATATTGCATAGCTAGGGTTTTTATACTTCTTTGTGAAGGCCTCACATTGTGGAGCCCTCATAGTTGCTACTAACCCATTTGTTGTTTTTATTGTGTGTGGATCTGGAAGTGTTACATTAGCATTGTGCATCTTCTTAAGATGGAGTGGCTCGACATCGGATAACTAGAAGCCCACTCACTTATTTTGGGAGTAGAGATGCATTTTGAGACACCACCAACATTGTTTTGCTAGGGTTTTAGAGAACCCTAGCTATTGTAAAATTTGTATCAAAGAATTCAAGAATTTTTATTGTAACAATGGAGTTTTGAGGCTCCCCCCATTAATAAATATCATTCATTGTGCAATATTGTTCTTTGAGTTCTACTTTATATATTTGTTATTTGGTGTTGCATTTTTGTCTCTTCAAATGGCGATCATGGTGGGACCCACTAAGGGTTTTTGTTTTTTATTTGCTTTGCTAATTTATTTGCTATTTTTTTGGCTTATTTTGCAAAATTTTTAGAAGCATGAATCAAGTGTTTTTCACTGGTTAAGGTTTTTGAGGACTTGCAAGAAGTTACAGAAGGTGCACAAACACTCGAAAGTGCTTGAGGACTATCCAAAAAAGCCCAAGTGCATTTCAAAAATTCCTAGGGGTATTTTACAAAGAGTTGGAGCAGAAACGTAGGTTGTTTTTTAAGTCTACTATTAAAACCCTAGCTTTTCTGTTTACGTATTCTGGAAATCTTACATTTTTTTAGGTTTCTAAGCTAAAAGGAACATCATTAATTAATCTGGAGAAAACATTCATATTAGCTTGCATATTAGGTTTCAGATTAGTCATTTGCATCCATACACACTTTCTATTTGAATTTTATGGTTTCTGTTGTATTCACGAATTGAAAAATATTGCATTCTAATTTCATGTGAATTGAAAAATTGCATAATTAGTTTGCATTATAGGGTTAGGGATTCTTATTTTTGTAGGTCTAAGTAGGAATATTATTCAGATACCAAAAGTATCCCCGTACTTGGGTGATTCTATACGGAGGAGTAGACGAACCCCCTAGTTGTCTAGAGTGGGTCTTAAGTGGTGTACTCTACATCCTTTGGAAAAATTGGTATTCTGAGTAGTGGCTTCTGATTTAGACTATAGAAAGTAGTTATCTTTCTAACATTGTATGAACACAATAGCAAATCAAAAATTTTAGAAAGAATCATACACTGCACACTTCACATTTAACAATAGTGGCTAGATTTCATCACCAGCCATTGCTTGAGATTTGGTGACGATGGATTTCATCTCCATCCACCAATATCTACCCTTAGAAACCTTAGGCCACCCCTGAGAAAACTTGTTGGATTTCATCACGAGGAAGAATCTCGTTGTCCCAACTTAGCCATAGTTTTTACCTTTCTTTGGATTAATTCAAATTAGCACATTTGAAACACACAAGATCAAAACCTAAGAAAATGAACTCACATTAAAAGGAGATAATCAATAAATAAGGTAAGACACACGTGTTAAGTAAACTTAGCATTGATTGTTTATTTTTTCTTGTGAAATTTAAATCTTGTGTTTTATTTTACTACATAATCTATATTTTGGTTTATTCGCTTTATGATCTTAACAAGAAAACAAAAGAAAGTATTAAATCAATATAATTCAATGGAACCTTCATCCACCTACCCCACCACTTCTATGGTATATTTCTTGAATGTGACATAGGCAGATTTATCTACAGGTCCCTCACATTCCTTGTCACCCATAGTATTTCATATGGATGTTCCTCAAGTATAGTCAACCTCACCAACCATTGATCATCATATTACCCACATAGATATGGCATGAGTAGAAGCTTTTATGAAGTCTTCTAACTATGTCTTAGAGTCAGTCCCCAACTCACCTAGACAGGATCCTAATTCACAGCGAGAGCTTGTTTATTCCCAACCACCATCCAACTTTACCCATGTGTACACTAACCCTCTTTTTGAGGCATCAGTTGCACCTTCCTCTCATGTGACCATTCCCCAACCCTCATATGCTCCTAGCACTTCATACACATCCACATACACTAATACCTTGTATGAAGTACATGTAAATGTTGCTTCACAAATTTTAGCCTCACAAGTTACCATACCAAGTATAACTTGTCCCCCAACCATATATTCCATACCATCTACTTCCATACCCTCTATTTCTGATAGAGAGATTAATGAAGCATGGGAACACTTGAATAAATTTCTTAAGCAATGTCAAAATGCTCAACAACAAGTGCAAGTGAACCCTAAGCCTTTACCAAACTCTACTTAGATTGTTCTCATTAACCAGGGTCCATCATGGACATCACAGTCTTCTTTGGTTTCTATCACTGTCCCTCCACCAAGTCATACTACTACCCATCCTATTTCCATTGGCCAACCCAACCATAACCCTCATACATCAACTTCATTCTAAAATTCCCCATATTTTCACCATAAATATCCCATTCATCAATTTCCATCAAATTCACCTAGTTATCATCACCAATATCAGCATCATTTAGTCACTCCATAGCATTTTTCCACCCCACCTCAAAATCATCAGGTAATTTAGGGCTTCCACATTCCTAAAGAAGACCCTCGAATTAAGGCCATGCAAAAATAGATAGATCAATTGATACAATATACCCCTGGTTTAACAAATCATAAACCAACTTTACATCAATTGATCAATCAACCCATTCATCCTTCGGTACCATAACTGCCATATCTGGAATATTTTACGGTGCCTAATTTTGACAAGTTCAAGAGAACTGAGGATCCCAAAGAACATGTGAGCACGTTTGTACACATTTGTTTTAGAATTCAAAATGACAATGCTCTCATGCTCAGAATATTTCCTCAAACATTAGGAGGAGATGCCATAGAGTGGTATAACCAATTGCCCAATCATAGTATTTATACTTTTGAGCAATTGATTGACCAATTCTTTGAGCGTTTTATCCTAAATGTTAGAAATAAAGTCTCATTGTCTAATGTCTATGCTTTAAGACAACATGATGATGAGTCTATCTATGATTTTGGAAACCATTAGAGGGTTGTCATTACAAAGTTGCCATTCACCCTACCAATGGATGAGCTAATAAAATTATTCACCAATATTTTCTTAAAACCTATCTCTTGGATGCTTCAACTACAGACGTATCATTCATTTGAGGAAGCTTTAGCTCAGGCTAGTGTCATCGAGGAAATAAAAATCCAAGAGGGCATACTTAAGCCTAATAAAAAAGAATGGAAAAATAAGGGCCAATATAAAAGCAACTATTCTGGCCAACCAAAATCAACACAGGCTACCCCAGCCAGTCAGCCCAATCATGTTAACCAAGTGGTCATGAGCCAACCAGTAATGGCTCAACAACAATCAGTGCAACAACCACCGTAAAAAAATGCTTATCATGCGATACCCTCAATAACTCAAGCCATGCAAAACACAGTGCTAGCTATAGAAAACCATCCCTGACGATAGTCTGTTTGACAAAATCACCAATACACCCCCTTAGCCAAGTCATATGCTTCCATTTTTTGAAGGTTGTATGACACAAACAAACTTGCTTTACCCAAAATTAGACCAGATGATCCCACTAAACGTAGTAAACACTATCAGTAACATCTATTTTATCCTTATCATAGTCAAAATGGGTATGATATTAATAATTGCCATACATTTAAAGACATAGTGCAAGACCTTATTGACTTGGGGGCAATCAAGCTTGAAAACCCCCTTGCTCAACAAAACCAAAACCTTGGTATTTTTCAAACACCACTTTCTCACCATGAGGAGGTGCAACCAAACATAGGAGGGGCTAACACCAAAACTCCTCCTAATCAAGTCAATCATGTCCAAAAATACTGAGGGTTTGTAGGGGCCATTCATGTGGTCACTAGAGGTCAAAGAAATAATCAACAAAATGTAAGGCAACCACCTCAAGTGTGTCACAACCTCCTACATCACCACCCATTCAAATTTTCCCCAATCCTTCATCATCCATCCATATCCCTAGCCAATCAAATCTTCTAAATCCACCTATCAATCATCCACCACGACCAGTTATTTCATTGAGTAGCCAGTTAACCACAAGTCTAAATATGAATTCTGCCAAATTGTCAATTTATGAGTTAATTCAACAATATCCCCCACATCATGAGGCATTAATGGATATTTTGAAATTCATTGAACTACAATCTCAATATTCTAATGCCTTCAACAACTTTGTAGGGAGCATTCAAACATGCATGGAGCCTTCCATCACATTCTATGACTTTGAGATTAAGCCAATCTCATCGAAATCAATAGACCCTCAATTGCATATCATGACTTTAATTGACAAGAAGCCTTTTAAAAGAGTGCTAATTGACACAGGCTCCTCTATCAATATCATCACGACGTCCGTCCTTCACCACTTGAATCTTCCTCCATCTCATATCACCAAGTCATCATTCACCCTAAAAGCATTCAATGATGCTTTATGTTCCATAGTTGGCACTATTTTTTACCCATAGAAGTAGGGGTTAAAATATTACACACTATGTTTCAGATCTTGGAAGGATCCATGGCGTACAATGTGCTCCTTGGAAGACCTTGGATGAGGGAAATGAGATGTGTTCCTTCAATACTACATCAATGCTTAAAGTACATTCATGAAGGATAGGTGCATTGCATACCAACGAATGTTGAATCGTTCAAGTATTGCAATTTTATTTCAAATCCATATGAGTCCATGCTTCCTTCCACTCATTTTTTCCTATCACCATCAGCCAATCCATCTACCACTTCATCAATTTCTTCATCAAAGGATCCCATTTCTGAGGACTCCCTTATCACCAAACCCCCATCATCTTCATCATTGACTACTTGCACATGTGGTCACAATCAATCCACATCATCATCCTTGCCATCCACATCATCATCATCCACTCAGAAACCTTCCCAATCCAATCCATCACCATCACCTAATATTTCACAAGTTGAATTAACAGATTATGAGACATCATCTTCATCATTCCCTGAGCCATCATCCAACCAAGGTCCTTCCATATCTTCCCAAGTCAAGGTCCACCTCACTAATCTTGGTATTGGTGAATATGTGGTCCAAGACATCACCATCACACAACTTACCATTCCTAAGGCTAAGGATTTTGGTCACCCATGTGACCCACCTTTAGCCATAGGAGTAGTATATAACATGGGTTCAACTCCAAATAGCATACATTTTGTGTATGGGTGATTGATTCTTCATCAAATCCAGCACCCCTATAGGAAACCAAAGAACCAACACTTGCCAACATTCCAAACATATGGGGATTTCCATCCCGCTATTTTCACATAGTCAATTAGCAAGGTCATGGCCTAGGATTGCATGAACAGGGAGTGTCACAGTCCATTGATGTTCCATATCAAGAAGTGCATGACCGTTCATGTCTAGGTTACCACCCACTTTCCACCACCTCTTCTCTTGAACAAGCCTTCCAAAGGCTTAATCTAAATTCAGGAGAAGAAGCCCTCCATATCGATGATTCTGAAAATGAAATCCATGAAGAATTCAAACTTATGTCAATAATTTTGAATGAATCTAAAGAAGAATCGGAGCCCATTATTCCCCATACTGAGCAAGATGAGTTTTATCTCAATATGTTCCCCATCCATGAGCCCATATTCCTCTTGCTTCTTCCACAAGAGCGAGCCACCCCTACTAGTGAACCACCACCTCCATTCCATTAAGCCATTTCATAAGCCAAATTTGTAATATATGTACATAACACAAAAAATAGTGGTTTTCACCACTACCAAAAAAACAAAAAAAAATAAAAAATCAACAAAAACATTTTTCTTTTTTTAGCATTGCATCATCTAGTTAAATGCATTTATTTGTGTTGCTTGCTACTATCCAAGTTTACCAAGCTCCTAGCATCGATTCCATCCATTCCATCCAACCTTATCCACTTTTCCCATAAGTCAACATGAATCCTATTGATTTATTCACCCCACTCCGTAATCCATACGATTTGGCTAAACCAATTCCAATTGACATAAGCCTTATTGATATGGACCGGATTTCCTCACCTCCATCCTTTTCTAAATTTGTCTTGTTTGAGGAATTGTTAAGGGCTTCTGCCAACTACATTCCTCCATCCCCTCTACCTTCACCTTCACCTTCACCTTCAAATCCTAAGGTTTTCTAGGCAAACATAGATGAGGATAAGCTTGAAGAGTTTGATGATATCCTAGATGACATTCATCTGATCCCTATGCCCCATCAACTTGAGGAAGGTTCCCATATTTCCATTGAAGATACCATCGATATGGACCTTAGTTCAGACAAATACAACCCCCAAATTGTCAAGCTTGGCAAAATCTTATCAACCGATGAACAAGAGCAATTAATTGCTCTCCTCAAGAGGAAGAAGGACATATTTGCATGGTCTTATAAGGATATGCCCAGCATTGACCCTAGTTTGGTTGTCCATAATCTCACCTTACAACCTGATGCTAAGTCGGTTAAAAAAAACTTAGGAGAATGCATCCTACCATGGCCATTTTGGTAAAAATAGAGCTTCAAAAACTCTTAGACATGAACTTCATAGTTCCTATTGACTATCCTGAGTGGCTTTCAAACATGGTACCCATTTGAAAACCTAACAGGACGTTACGTGTTTACACTGACTTTTGAGATCTCAACAAAGCATGTCCCAAGGATGACTTTCCTCTCCCAAACATCGATACTCTTGTCGACACCTGCACTAGCCATGAAATGCTTTCTCTCATGGATGATTTTTTAGGATACAACCAAATTTGAATAAATATTGATGACCAACATAAAATAGCATTCACTACACCTTGGGGAATTTTTTTTTACAAGGTGATACCCTTTGGCCTCAAAAATGCAAGCGCTACTTATCAACGTGCCATGACATATATTTTCCATGATTACATGCATAAGATTATCAAATATTATGTGGATGATCTATTGGCTAAATGCAAAACTCGACAAGAGCACATTGGTGTATTGGAGAAATTTTTTGATCGACTTCTAGAGCATAATGTAAGGTTGAACCCCAAGAAATGTGTCTTTGGTATTACCTCGGGCAAACTTCTAGGATTCATTATCTCCAAAAGAGGCATTGAGGTAGACCCAAATAAGGTCAAGGCCATCATGGAGATGCCTCTCCCAACTAACTTAAATAAATTGCGTAGTTTACAAGGAAAGATCCAATCAATCCGTTGTTTTATTATGCAACTTTCTAAAAAATGTAGGTCATTCAATCACCTACTACAAAAGGGGTGCCATTCTCTTGGATAGATGAGTTCCAAAAAGCCTTCAATAACATTAAGCAATACCTAGCTTCTTCGCCAGTCTTAGCTCCTCCTTGTCTAGGGATCCCATTCTATCTTTATATCTTAGCAATAGACTTTGCATTAGGGACAATGCTTGCACAAAATAATGAGGAAAATCGAGAGCAAGTTGTCTACTACATTAGTCAAACATTGGTAAGCTATGAAACTAGATATGCTTATGTAGAAAAACTATGCTTAGCGGTGGTTTTTTCCACTAAGAAACTTTGATACTACATGCTTAGTCACACAACATATGTCATAGCTAGAGAAAATCCTCTATGTTATATGATGTTTCGCACTTACAAAAACATCCACACTGCTAAATGGATAATGCTACTTACTGAATTCAATCTTGAATTCATTAGCCAAAAATCCACTAAAGGTCAGGTAATAGCTGATCAACTTGCAAAAGCTCCACTACCTAGTGATCATCCTTTGATTATTGAGCTCCTAGATGATTCAGTATTTGCTATCATCAAACACGAAGAAGATGTTATTCCAGAGGAAGACATCGATATCACACTTTCAAACTATGTCCCCCAACTCTATATCTATCTAACAGTGAGGCCTTCCTTATATAAGCAAAATAGGTTACTTGGCCAACACTCTACCTAGTTGTGCAAGGGACAACTTGCACATTAACACTTGTGTATTTATTACATTGCATAAAGTAACTAGATAACTTCCCCCTAAAGTAATCTAATGTCCTAAGTATGTATCTTGGAAGATACATTTACATGATCCAAATGATGTACTCTATTTCTAACAAGACTATGATAGGGTTAAATGGCATTTTTATTTTGTAGTATTAGAAAAGTTTATATTTGGAAAGAAATAAGTTAGATGGATTAAATTTTGTGTCTCTATAGTATCATATTTAGCACTAGTCAATGGACTAGTAACATAATCATTTAAAGTCAAGAGGGGTCTTAGACAAGGAGATCCTCTAACACCAGTTCATTATTATGGAATTTTTTTTGAGAATGAACCTAAAGAATACATATAAATATAGGCTAATAAGAATAATTAAGGCTAGTGTTAAGATCGACAACATCACCCATCAACAATTTGTAGATATTATAAACCTTTTTGGGAGGGCCGAGAAAATGAGACCAAAGCCTTGAATAACTTATTAAATAAATATAAAAGAGCATTTGCACAAAACTTTAATAGGAAAAAATCTAAAATTTACTTCCTAAACACTCTAGCTAGAATTAGAGCAGGGATATATAGTTTATTTAAATGGAAGAGGTAAATTTTCCAACAACATATCTAAAGATGCCCTTATTTGATGGGAGAATGATGATAGAATTGTGGAGTTATAAGTAAAGTTTAGAATAAACTACCAATATATAAAGGTAGAAGGTTATCATTAGCTAGAAGAGTGCAACTAATCAAATCAGTCTTACATGCCATTCCAACATATTATATGTCCTTTTATATTATGCCAAAATTGATATAAAAAAGTTTAATCTGTATTATACAATCATTTTTATGGTCAGGATTACATGATAGAACAAATTTTCCTTTGGTGAAATGGAGCAAGGTGTATGATGATAAAACTAGGGTAGGTTTTAGCTTAAGAGTTCTTACGAATACAAACTTAGCTCTAAGGGGAAATGTAATTTGAATATTGTACAAAGAGTCAAAAATAATGGGCAAGAATTCTTCTAAGTATGTTGAACCCAATGACCCAAGCTTAATCTTTACTATATTATCAATACTAGATGGTTTTGCACTATGGAATAATTTTAAAAAATCAATTGATCTGGTGATTAAAGGTCTAATATGGATGGTAGGAATTGGATATTTTTTTTATTTGGATGGATACTTGGTGTGATAAAAGACTTCTCAATCTAGATCCAATTTTGAAACCGTTTTGCAATGTCTTAGAGAATAAAAGTTATATTCTAAGATCTCAAATACTCTTTTAAAAAATCATATAATCTATAGGGGATATGATATAAAAAAGGAGGAATATTAGTTGAGTCATCAAATATTGAGGCCAACTTAGTCTATATAGCACCTACCAACATTTTAGAAGTTAGAAGTTTTATGGGATTGACGAGATACTATCAATATTTTTTTTAGAATAACTAATCCTATCACATCTCTATAGAGAAAAGAGAATAAAATTATTTGGACATATAAATGTGAGGCAATATTTCAAGAACTAAAATGACTATTGACTAGTACACCTATTATTGGCTATACCAGATCTAAATAAATATTTTATAGTGTGCATGGATGCTTCTTCTTGTAGGATTACATGTCATTGTGTATGAATCATGGCTATATCCCTAAGGAAGTATTAGGGATATCTTCTTGTAGGATGGACATGTCATTGTGTATGAATCATGAAAATTTGATTATGAAGTGAATTACCTCACATGATATATAGTTAGTTGTAATTATTTATGCTTTTACGATATGGATGTATTGTTTGCAAGGACAAAGATTCAAAATAAAGTTGGATCATCAAAGTTTAAGATTTATTTTCCCTCAACTAGATCTAAACCCTAATAGCATAGATGTATGAAATTTCTCTTTGAATATGATTTTGATATCTCTTATATTAAGAGCAAAGAAAAAAAGGTCATAGATATATTGAGTAGTAGAAGACATATTTGTGCTTCAATAGTGATAACTTTGGAATTTAAAATTAACCCAAGCATAATCTTTAGGGAGATCCATTCTATTATGAAGTTATAGTTGCTAATATTTTTGGTGAATTAAATAAAAAGAAATTTATAGGCTATTCCTTTGATTATGATGGATTGATTAGATTTCAAGTTTTTTATATGTATCACTAAAAAACAAGTTGAGAATTCTTGTATTGAATGAAGCTCATAAGGTACCATATGTAGCCTATCTAAGATGAAAAATATGTGTGTATATGAGAAAATCATTTTTCTAGCCAGGGATGAAGAGAAACATTGTAGAGTCCATTGCAAGGTGTGAGTATGTACAGGTAGAATATCAACGTCTTTCACTCTTATTATATCCCCATGTAATATTTGGATGGAAATGAGATATGACATCCATTGACTTTATTTTAGGATTACTGTTAACTCAACAAAATCATGAGTGTATATTGGTGGTCATAGAAATGATGGCCAATGTTGTACATTTCTTGCCAACAAAAAATACATTGGAATCTAAAGATATGGCTTAGATTTATGTTAAATAAATCCTTAAGTTTCAAGGAGTATCTAAAATTATTATAGAAAACAAATATTTCTTATCCACATCATGCTTATAAAAGACTATTTAAAAAGCAGTGAGTACTCAACTAAACTTTAGTACAATATTTTTAGTAATGATCCTAAAAAAGTGTTTGGGTGCTATATTTCAAAATGATATTCTTGAAAAGATGATCAGAATGGGATAGGTCTTGAGATGGTATTTTCAGTATCCCAAACACTTTCCTAGTCAAGTACTTTCTTCAAGTGTTGTCTATTTTTCTCCTAGAGTCTCGATTCATGAAAACAATGAATTTTGTTTGGCAACCTTCTTAGCAAGCCCTACAATATTTATTATTGATAAAGATTCTATTTGACTTTGTTACTCACTATTTCTAATGACGGACTTTATAGACTCTATTACTAATAATTTCCCTAACTATTATGATTCCTATATATAACTTTCAATTGACTCTATATTAACTGTTATTGACTTTGGCTTTGGCTAAAATGATACCCTACTATTACTTTCACCATAAATTTATTTATCTATTTTGGTTCAATTAATTTTATAATAGTGTAGTCTCTTCAATATCCTCAATTTTTATGGTTGGATTTTTGAATTAGTAAAAAATAAAAAAAAAAAAAATACCCCTCCCTAAAACAAATAAAAAAAAAAACCAAACAAAAATTTTCCCCACCCAAACCCACCCACACACAACCCACCCCCCCAAAAAAAAAACCCACCAAAAAAAAAAAAAAAAAAAAACAAACACCACCTCAAAAAAAAAAAAAAAAAAAAAAAAAAACCCCCCCCCAACAAAAAAAAAAAAAAAAAAAAAAAAAAAAAAAAAAAAAAAAAAAAAAAAAAAAAAAAAAAAAAAAAAAAAAAAAAAAAAAAAAAAAAAAAAAAAAAAAAAAAAAAAAAAAAAAAAAAAAAAAAAAAAAAAAAAAAAAAAAAAAAAGAAAAAAAAAAAAAAAAAAAATAAAAAAAAAAAAAAAAAAAAAAGAAAAAAAAAAAAAAAAAAAAAAAAAAAAAAAAAAAAAAAAAAAAAAAAAAAAAATAAAAAAAAAAAAAAAAAAAAAAAAAAAAAAAAAAAAAAAAAAAAAAAAAAAAAAAAAGGAGCAGGGGGAGAAAGAGGGGAGAGAGCGCAAAAATATATAATAATAAAAAAAATAAAATTAATTATTTAAAAAATATATTTTTTTATTTTTTTATTATTATAAAAAAAAAAAAAAAAAAAAATAAAAAAAAAAAAAAAAAAAAAAAAAAAGATGAGAGAGGAGGAGAAAAAAAAAAAAAAAGGGGGGGGGGAAAAAAAAAAAAAAAAAAAAAAAAAAAAAAAAAAAAAAAAAAACTTGGTTCTTTTTTTTCGTGTTTTTCCAATAATAGTTGTGGGTCTCTGGGGGTTTTTTTGTTCTTTTTTTTTTTTTTTTTTTTTTTTTTTTTTTTTTTTT
Organism: Wollemia nobilis; assembly: GCA_028583015.1. Classification (NCBI taxonomy): domain Eukaryota; kingdom Viridiplantae; phylum Streptophyta; class Pinopsida; order Araucariales; family Araucariaceae; genus Wollemia; species Wollemia nobilis. Next base: position 1,248,743 of record JAQPPZ010002552.1, read on the forward strand.
TTTCTCTTTTTTGTTTTTTTTTTTTTTTTTTTCTTCTCCTCTTCTCTCTTTTTTTTTTTTTGTTTTGATATGATCCCATGTCACCCTAGTTATAGATTATATAATTGAAACCTTAAGTGGGACCTAATTGATCCTTTTTAATTGGTCCCACAATCAAAATAACCTATAGGCTAAGACTTTGATGAGGTTCCCTACCTATTTTCTTATTTGAAGCATCTAAAAATCTCACTTGGCAACTTTACTCAAAATGAACATCGAGAAGAAGTCATTAAGAAGGACATTAGATTGAGATTTCAGTGAAGATATCAAACTATTAGCTTGAAAAGCAAATAGTATTTACTTGATGAATCTTCTAAAAGAAAAAGATATTATATTTTATGAGTGAAAGAGCTATTGACCAGATACTTTGTTGTTTCTAATATACCCTTACATTCGCAAATACCTCCACTCAATGCCATTCCAAGAAGAAGATATCAAGGCTAAAACATGGTTGCTCCACCACCTAGAATACTTTTTGGCATGGAATGATAGAGGTCCCCTTAGAACTTCGATGCCACTGACTATATGGGATAATATTTTAACATCCATGCTAAAGTTTCTCCTATACTACATCGAAGAAGATCTAACCACTCCACTAGATAATCTATAAAATATGATCAACCTGGGTGCACTACATAATGTGATAGAGTGGCTCTAGGATTACTAGTGGTTTCATTCAAAAGTAAGGCTAGAGAATAGTGTATATCTCTTTTTCCTAACTCAATCAATGACTAGGACTAGATTGCTTTCCAATTTGTATAAATATTCAAAGAGAAGATAGATGGAGTATCTCTCTTGAGATAGTTTTCAAACATAAAGAGAGCATCAATGGAGACTATGGATGACTTTAACATCCAATTTCACAAGGCATGTCATATAATACCTAAAGAGATTTATTCCCTCCTAGGTATGGCATTTATTTACTATTTGAAGGCCTTAGATTTTAAGATCTTCATGATGATAATGGCCAAGGGAGGAAACTCTCTTCCAGATGCCTATCAGATAGCCATCTAGGTCAAAAATAATGAGAAGGCTAGCTCCTAAGCCACCTATGTATTTGTATTCCACTATTTAATCTCCATATCAACCTCCTCTAGTCATCCAACCAATAACATTCCATCTAACCTCAATCTCATTTGCAGTCCTTGCTCCACACCCTGCTCTAGTCTCCTCTATTATAAATAACTTTTAGAAGAAATAAGAGTCTATTAAATATAGTTTCTAATGAGATATTAACATATAGAAGGAAACATAGTGTCAAAATAATTTTGGTCTTTCTCTCCAACCATACAATCAAGGATTCAAGAATCATATAAATAGCTATTAGAATCCCAACAAGAACCCAATTTAGCCCTTGAATTTAAATCAAAGGAATACCTTTGAACAAACTTCATCATCAAAATATTTCCTAAACATGGTTAGAGAATTAGATCCCATGTAGAATAGCTATCCAAGAAATTCAAAAACTTGGCACTTTCCAAACCTATATCCTCTTAATACTTATGCTAAAACAAACTAAAATATATCCTTTCATCCATAGTTATCCACTTTCCAAGCTCCAACCAAGAGTGTTTGCCTAGGTATAGTTAATAGTTTGTCTGAACAAGCTTTAGCAACTTGGGATGAAGAAGAAATATACATAATATCTAATGGAGGAGCCATAAGACCACAATTACAGACATATTGTATGACCAAGTCTAAAAGAAAAGTAATGGAGGAAATAGAGGAAATCAATATGCAGGATAAGCTACTGATATGAGCAAATGTTCCTTAGCTATCTATGGTAGAAAAATCAATCCCAAGTGGACACAATTTTTTATCCAGAAGATACATTCTTTAAATTCATTTAATATAATGGATCACCTCAAGAAATCTATTGTGGTCATGACACTCTAGGAAGTAATCATTATGCCAGGACAAATGAAGCACTTAGAAGAGGCATTAAAGGAGAAAAAAACCTCAAATGATCAAAGGTTACATGTTGTTCTATAATTATTTGCTCCTAGAGTAATAAAAAAGAGCCAATGCCATTCTATTTGACTCTCATCTATGGCGATAAATTGATTTTTAATTATTTAGTTGATTTTGGAGCAAATACTATGATCATACCAAAAGGGGTGGTGGATGCATTGGGACTAAGTTATGATCCAATTAGTCAGCATTTTATTCAATTGGATGGAACACCGATCCAAGCCCTTGAGATAATCAAAAACCCCCTCTCACACTACAAGCATATAAAAATATATATATCCATTATCACTTAGTAGTAATTGAGTTCCTAGCCACTTTTGGCATATGTCTATCAAGAGATTCTATTGCCAAAATAGGAGGATACTTATCCTAGGTTGGACACAAATACTACTGAGTGACTAGAATGGTGGTAAGATGAGAATTTTAATAGAACCAATTCATGTCCATCATATAGAGTAAGTTCCTTTAATTATATTAGATGCAGATCGATATTATACCCTAGAAAAAGATCAATTTGAGGTAAAAATATTTGATGGAAAAGTTAATTATAATATACTGAATGGGAAAATAAGTCAATTGGTTGCCAACATGTGCAATTTATATGAAGTTTGTGAACAAAGTAGCATGGGGACATAATTATGTTGGAGAATATTACATTATTTAGTACATGTTAATGTACCCCCATGGTACCGTATAGTACAATTGTAAATGTAAATATTAGAATAAGATGTGTGTCTATTGTTTAGGATTGTGATTTATATATCTCCTTATGTATGTATCTATGTGTAGGATGTGCACAAGTATTATGTAATAATTTGTGCAAATGTGAAGAGTGAGAAAGTGCACATGTGTTGTGTAACTATGTGTGCAAGTGTGTACAAAGTGTCATAAAGTGTGCAAGAGTAAATAGAGATTCAAGAGTCATGTATACAAGTGGTAAGATGAGAAGCCAAAAGGTATGAGAGGTTTATCTTATACATAGAATAAGAAAGGTTGTATCTCCTAGATATGTGAGGAGAGCAATAGTCAAGTATTGAAGAGTCACCTTTCTAAGGTTATATTATGGATACAAAGCTCCATGAGAGATATCAAAAGATTACTTGATGTAATCTATTCAAGCATTGATAATATTGAAGCTTGTATACAATATTTTGAGCAATATTATTGTAAGTTTTCTTCATATTATTTCATGAATGATATTGGCCATAGATAATTGAATGCTCAAATATTGGATAATATAGTTTGATCTTGAATATTGGGACCTATGTTAATCTAGATAAAAAACCAATATTGGTATCAAAGCTACCTCAAGTAGTCTCTATTGCTAGCAAAAAAAAATTGGTGTAAATATTTGAAGAATCTAGAGAGATAAGTTTCACAAGTACTTTGAATAGTTTCATAGGCTAGCATTATAGAAGAATTCTGGTGTGAATCTAATTTTTTGAATTTAAAATTTGTTTTAGGACAAAAATCTAGCATTAGAGAAGAATATGGTGTGAATTTAAATTTTATTAGGAAAATATTTTGTTGATAATTTGGTTGATAAAATGTTTGAATGTTTACTGCCTAACATATTTCATTGAAGGAAAATATTTGGGCTATTAGTGGCTTAAGAAAGAGGTGGATGAATAATTGAGATAAGACATTGAGGAGCAGTTGAGAAGAGGAGGTTAAGTCTAAGTTAAAGCACAGTTGAGATCAGAGGAAGCAACAATCAAAGAATACAAGAAGGCCAAAATACTTTCTAAAGGTAAAAGGAAAGCCAAATTTGATTGCCATTCTATGACAAATAAGAAATCAAGAGTTATAGATAAGCACCTTCAAAAACAACTAGATAAATATATAGTGCCTTGATAAGGATAAATATTGAAGAGCCCAAGTGAAGACATGTGGATTTATGCATCTCAAAGAACATCAGTGCATTTTGGTGAATAGAAAATATTGAAGCAGTTTCAACCTTGTGTTGATATCAAAGAGTTTGAGCACTTGAAATATTGAGTGACTGGTAAAGATATTTGAAAGACTTAGTGCTTAGTGAAGAATACCAAAAGACTAAGTGCCTAGTGAAGATGTTTGAAATGACAACACCTGAATGAGAATAAGTGGATTATTGGAAAACCATTGCAAACTAGAGAGCAAATATTGAATAGAAGTGTCAAGGCGAGCTATTGATGATGTTATGTCTGAAATATCTCAGGAGAAAAAAGCTTGAGCATAATGCTTGTTGAGTAGTCTACACTTGTTGTAGGAATCATCGATAATAGAGGGATAATATCCATTGCCATAATTTCCATGTGGATATTACATGCACCAAGGTACAAAGATTACCTTTCTTCTATATTTTAAGTTTATGAGCGCATGCATTTTTAACTTTAGTAGTTTGGAAATTTGATTTATACTAAAAATAATTATTTTGCATAAAGATTAATTGAAGTGATTATGTCATTAAATAATTATATTTGGAAAATAATTTAGGGAGTTATAAGGATAGTTTATATTTAGAAATTGATTTTTGATAATTGATAAATTGAAATTTACAAATTGGAAGGAAATTTTTTGATTTAAAAAATTTTGAAATTTGAAATTTAAAATTTTGGAGAGGTAAGCATTTCTACTCCAAAGAAATTAAAGAATTTAAAATTATGATTTTGCAAATTAAAGAAATTTAAAAATAATTTAGTTGAACTTTTAGAGCTATAAGGTTTCCTACTCCAAAAGAATTGATTTTAAAAATTGTTTATTTGATTTTGATTTGCAAATTTGAAGAAATTGATTATTTGAAATTTGGGATACATAAGGTCTTCAACTTCGAAGGAATTATCATGGAAGAAATCAAATGTTTAACAAAATAAAATTCTATACACAAAATTTAATGGACAATTTTGATGAAAATAAGGAAATATCAAATGATTTGAATATGAGACTATCTTTAATTCTCAAAAATTCAAAAGACAAAAGGTTCAAAATATTTTATCAAATATCTTCATGAGAAACTTTTTAGAGCATGGTGGAATTCACAAAACACCATTATATTTTCTACTAAAGTATACATTATGATGGATATGGCTTTACTCGCCTTTGAGGTCTATCAAGAGAAAAGACAAGACTAGAAAGATGTTATATGTGACACATATTATTTGAATGCGGCATATGTTAGCTTCAATATGGAATATTTAAATTATAAAATGTATTATTATGATGAATTACTAATACACTACTCATATGTCACACCAATAGCCATACCATTGTTGAAGATGAAGACAAGAAGATCAAAGAAGAAGATTAAAATAAACGAAGCAAAAATTTAAGACAAGAAGACCAAGACAAAAGACTAAAGAAAATAGATTAAAGAGTAAAGTCTTCAATAACCAAATGATGTAATACAGGGGTATGTTGGACAATATTACATTATTTGGTACATGCTAATATACCTCCATGGTCCCTTATGGTACAATTGTAAACATGTAAATATTAGAATAGGGTATTGTTGTGGTCTTGTTTGTCATCAAGCTTAACCTAAACTAGGATTATTATTTGGAAGATTTTGAAAGGCAAGAACCTGCTAATCATAGCCCAAACCAAACATTGGAAGGGTTAAAATACCTTAATACAACCTCCAAAGTATACTGGCATACCTTGTCAACTTAACAAATATTGAATATTTTAAGCTCAAATGAATGTATAAAGAATAGAGATAGAGATGGAAGGGTTAAAAGAAAAGTGAGTTAATGATGGATGGATAAATATAATAGCATAGGCATCCACAGAGAACCTTTGAAAAATTAACTTTCAGGAGATAATACTCAGGATTAACAACATTTGAAACCAGTCATCTTCATCATTAAGAACAATTGCATGCTTCTAGAATTATTTCAAACATCTAGAGTATCAATAATGCAAATTAACATAATTAGATCAATACTCTAACTAATAGAAAAATAAATTATTAGTGGACAGTGAAGATATTATCATCATTTGATATAACACTTGCTACATAATGGAAAAATAAGGTAGAACACTTTAGTTGTAGCCAGTGTAATGCATACAAAAGAAAGAGCAATAGAAGAGGTTGGAGATTGCTTATTAATGAGAATTAAATTGGAAGGAGAAGCATTGAAAGAATATAGCAATCATATGTAAAGAGATAATATTACAATCTTCCATTTGGCATGTTAAACACATAGTGCCAACCATCGTGAGGAGAGTCTAAGCACCAAGAAAGTGAAACAGTCACTATAGAGGAAAGTACAATGATAACTCGAATATTATCAAGGAGATAGCAAGTTATAATGTTCATCTACAAGCACTGTAGGTGTAAAAGGGTAAGTTTTACCAAGGATACAAAGCATCAACAACCAAAGAGCATCTAGGCACCATAGAAGAAGCATCAACACATATGCCAAGTATCTTGTTAGAAGGAAAGTGTCAATATTTACATAAAGTAATGCTTTCTACTTACATTAAAGAGATACATAAAATTTAATACACAGAGAGAAGACAGTGAAGATGAGAGAGTAAAGCACTAGAAAATAGACCATATGCACTACGTTGAAGGGAAGAAAAAGACACAGTCAAAGCTTGAAGTTCGAGCGCAAAGTGCATTGAATGCATCATAATGGAAGGATAACATCATGAGAACATAGGGTGCAGTATAAAGTAAGCAAAAGAAAGCCTTTGGAGCGCTACATTAAAGGAGGTAATAAATATTTAATATAATCTATAACTTTTGCAAAGGATACAAGGCATAATATTGGAGTCAAGATAATTAATTCACTATACTCAAGGTTTTATGATAAAAGGAGAAATAAGGAATAGTTTTACAACCTTAGTAGTATTATTAATTGCCTTATATGTTTTTGAAGAAAGAAGTATTTAGAAAGGTTATGAAATTACCTCATTCAAAGTGAATAGAAATATTTTTACAAATAGTCTAAATTGGAGGCATAAGGATTTATACATTGAAATAGAAATATTATATTTGCAAATATCTTAGTTTTTAAATTTCCAACTAGAGATTTATAAGGAGTTCAACATCGAATTCAAGTTATTAAAATTTATAAACTACACTATTAAAAATTGAAAGATAATAGAATCAAAACATAGAATTGCTAGAAAGTTGGAAAATTTACTTTTGATATTAGTCTCTTGCTCAAATTAATGAGACATAAGTAATCCAACTTAAAGGTCTTGAAAAACAAAGAATCTAATCAAAATTGAAAGTGCATAGCCTAGCCCATCCGACTCCTCCGTTTCACTGATCGATGACGATATTATTTCTCTTGTCCGATGGTCCCCCTTCATGCCACGTGTTGAACCAGACTGATGAAGATGGTGTGAACCCTGTGTGTTCAACGGTCCCCATCTCACATCGGGTTACCATTAACGAGATGATGGGTGTGTTGGAAGCCTTCGCTGATAGTTTGAACCCTGCCATCCTTACTACTAAAAATTGTGATTGTAACCAATTCATCTATGTAACCAAAAAAAATTGAAAGTGCATCAAAAATATTTTTAGCTTTCTATTCATAAATAGGAATAAATAAGGTGGTTATCTTGAAGAGTAAAAGTTGAACATTAGGGAGATAAAAGGAATTCAACTCAAAAAAAAACTAAGAAAGCTAAACATTTTATCAAGACCATACTATATTCAAAATATTTGGGAGATACAAGGTCTTCTACCAAACTCTAGAATTGAAAAAATATTATCAAATTTGATCTTATTATAGGGAGCTAAAATGAATACTACTTAGAGATTTGAAATATTACAAATAAAAATTACAAAGCATACTACAAAAGTTGAAGAATTGAAAGATAGTATTTGATCATATACTCAAAACACTAGGGAGTCATAAGGTAGTCAACCTCAATAGTTTTTTGAAAGTTAAAATATTCTATCAAAACTATTCACAATATATAATACTAGGGAGCTATAAGGAATTCCACTTCAAAAATTAAATTAGAAGAAGCATGGATGAAATAGTGAGGAATGCATTTGATAATGAAGAACTATTTCATGAATTGAAATTTTATTCACAAAACTTAATAGACACTTTTTATGGATATAAATATTTGTCTACTAGTAAAAAAGAAAGATTCTCTTTGTTTCTCAAGGAAGCAAAAGAAGGAAATTTTATGATATTAATTGGTTATCTTAATGAAGTACATTTCAAAGCTAGGTGGAATACTCAAAATATAGTTATATTTACATCATAATAATGTTTGATGATATATCTATCATTAATTGTTTTTGAATTCTTTTAAAACATGAAATAAAATGAACATATTAGCAATGAAATACTAAATCCTGGCCAATACTATTATGATGATATACTAACTCATCATGAAGAAGATATATCACTAGTTAAAATGCAGAAACAAAGAAGAAGAAGAAGAAGAAAGAAGAGGAAGCATGATAGAAAAGAAAATATGAAGATAAAAGAAAATACTTTCAAGTTGAATACAGATTAGAGTGAACTAAAGGAACAAGATGAAGATACAAATTATTTACTTGATTAGGATACAGATAAAGAGCACAATGAAGAAGGCAGAAAAGAAGAGCTCAAGTTCTAGAACCAGGATGAAGACCATATTGAAGACTAAAGTCTTCTATAACCAAATAATGTAATACAGGGGGTGTTGAAATATATTACATTATTTGGTACATGCTAATGTACCATCTTGGGTACATCCCTAGATTAGGAGAGTGTATTAGATTAGGGTTTGATTATTTACTTTAAGCAATGTAATAAATGCACAAGTATTATTAGAATGTACAATGATGTAGATGTGCATGTTGTCCACATGTACATGAGTCTAGAATAGGAATATAATGAGTCATAGGAAGATGGAAGGCCAAGAATCATACTCCATTATATATTGGCCTTTGTAGTAGAGAATGAAAGTTGAGTGAATTGAGTGAGTTGAGTGAGTTAGTGAGAGTGCATGAGCACATTGGAGTAGTGCTCAAGTTAGATACAATGTAGGGCATCAAGAATGGAGCATTTGAGGTCTCCATATTTTGTATAAAGATCCTATTTTCATGAGCTTTCATTAATGGTTATTTTATGAGTATTTTCAGAAGTTTCTCATGCTAGTTATATGCTTAAGATATTGTCAATATTGCATGCTCATTTTATGCATTTTGGTTGCATTTCCTTGAATATATAGCATCAAAAGCTAACAAAAGTTCAAGATTTTACGTTTATTGTCAAGTTCATATTACCCCAGAGCAAATGGGTAGGTAGAGGCAACAAATAATATCTTGGTATATACACTCTACAAAACCTATAGAATAGGAGTAGATTAGGAGGAGAAATTATCATCAATCCTATGGGTGTATAGGACAATATTTAAGCCAACAATGAATCATACGCCATTCCAATTGATGTATGGCCAAGAGGTAGTAGTACAAGTAGAATTCATGATACCCAATTTAAGGGTAGTGGCAAAAAAATGGTTAGGAAACCAGGATAGCCAAGGGGAGGCTTATGGCATTGATTCGACTAGATGAGAAAAGAGTTATGGCATAGTGGGTGATAGAAGTGGCACATTGGAGGAAATTGTGGCACAACAAGCACCTTAGGAAGATGGACTTGAAACTGAATGACTTAGTCTTGAAGTATAATGGTAAGAGAGAGATCAAGCCAAGAAAGCTAAAAATATTGTGGCTTGGTCCCTTCCAAGTAGTTAAAATTATGGAAAATGGTGCAGTAAAGTTGCAAAAACTAGACAGGATAATGATTCCTAAAACCATTTATGGATCAAAATTAAAGCCCTATATAGTAAAAGCTCAATGTCTATTTGTTTCTATCAAAGAGGTGGAAATTGAACAAGAAGTGCTCACAAATGAGGAGAATCAAGCCAAAGTAATCAAATTCATCAAGAGGATAAATAAGATAAGGAGTTGAGAAGGTTGTTTGCAAAAGGAGAGGAATCATAGCCAGTTATAAAACAACAAGAGTTAGCACCTTATCTCAAAGAAACAAGAGTACAGGTGTAGGTACAAGTTTTGGATAGAACAGAAGAATATGAGCAAGATTTACCTATTCTTGAAGATACAAGACAAGTCCAGAATGAGAAATTGCCAATATTAAGTTTGTTAGCTCAAGTAGGAATTATACAACAAATGTGAAAGCATAATATATAATAAAATAATAGGAATTGGTACCGCATCGAAATGAAAGAATAATACAAGTGTACATATGATTCCTTTAGAACAAAGGTATATGAGAAAAAAATATTGACTCCTACAAAAGGATGAGTTAGCACCGAAGAATTGGTAGGGTATAGCCCCTTAGCTCAAATTAGACATGTAAAGCAAAGAATGTGGGAACAAATGTAAAATTTGTAAGAAGAGTAGGAGATCTTGCATAGAAATAATGCAAGAATGAGAGCACAAATCATCTAGAAGTTGGATGATACTATACAAAGAATGGATGAACGAGCAACTAGAATACAACAAGAACAAGAGGTAGAACTTGAACAAAGAAGAATAGTTGAAGAGAGTGCAAGGCAATAAGGAAGGTCACAAGAGGAATTTGAGGATCCAACACAATATCGGCTAAGTAGGGAAGACATTGTTGAGATATTATGGAGATATATTAAGGAAGCACCAACATTTCCAGAATATGGAGAAAGGAACTGGGTGATTGACTCAAGTAGTGATGGCATTCCCCTAGTTCAAATATGAAGCAACAATTCAAATAGTAGTTTTGACCTCTTATGAAGATTTGAAGAACTGCAAATACATCCTAAGGTACAATAGTACTTAGATGTAAATATAAAACTAAGAATACAAATAAAATCAAAAGGTATAGGAGATACTTCGAAGAAGCACTTGAAAGAATCCAAAGATAAAGAGAAGGTGAGGGGAATAATTCAAGTATTGACTCTAACTTCTCAACATAGTATAAAAAAACACTAATTTAGTCTACAACATAGAGATATTGGGAAGAAGAAATATAGACTCAAATATTGTTGGCTATGGATAAAATATTAAGAATATTGAGAGAATTATCTCCAAGTAGTTAAAATAGAGAAGAATCCAATAGGTTGCAAAAAAGGAACAAGTGGGTAACTTAGCCAACTCAGGGAGAAAATCAAGTCCTCATGGGGGCCTAAGGCAACTTGACCAAGGGAAGAGTTTTATTGACCTCCATGCTAGTGGATCAAGGGGAATAAATTTCCCTCCTACCCCTAAGTTATAGGATCAATGTAAAGGACTGCAAGGATCATTCATTTATCAGGCAACAAAAAATCAAGTTGGGCATGAAATTTAGGTTGGACCATTTAGATCACCTCGAGGACCATGTTCAAATTGAAGAAGTCATCCACAATGGCTGAGGGATTGGATGGATCTCAAACAACCTAGATATGGGAGAGGATAGTACCAAGCTAGAGATATTTATCCAATAATTATAGGAAGGGCCATGGCACAAATGTGTGGTCATAAAATAAATCGACTTAGGAATGAGGGAGAGCAAGTTTGCATAATGTGAGCATGATTTCAACAAGTCTATGAAGGAGTTAGAAGATAAACTTGGGTAAAATTTCTCACCAAGTTTGGAAGTAAAATTAGCTCAAGGAAATCCAAGTAAGAGCCATACAAATGAAGCAGATTATATGATATATAATCATACAAATGAGCACAATACAGTAAGAAGTAGTGGAAAGGATGGCCATATAACGCAAGATCAAGAAAGAGACTAACAACAAAGTGACTATATGATAAGGTGTCATATAAGTCAAGTGCATAGGGAGGATTGTATGGCTTACCATCATACAAGTTTGAAGTAAGGGAATTGTACGATGAAGAATGTGAAGAATGAGGATCATATGAATTATATGATGAAAGAACTGATGGAAAAGTAGGATGACATGTCAGCAGGGGATGTCATGCGAGTCCAAGTCTACATGGTCATACGACTTGTATGACGACCCTAACATGTCATCAAAAAGTCACATGTATATATATGTACATTAAAAAAAATTGTAGGTGTACAGGAGGTTGTACAGTAATACTAAAAACCAATAGGAAGAGAAATTGAAACTAATACAAATAAGGAGACATACCATACAGAGTTGGAAAAATATGATTTATTTTCTTTTACAAAAACCCCTATATTAAAATTGTACAAGGAGGGGAACCTACTGTTCAAAGTAATTCAAGGAAAGTTGCATTTAAGGGTTTGAAAAATTATGCAAGGGTAAGGCAGAAGAAATTTGTCATACAAACAAAGTACATCAAGGGGGAAAGCAGGCCAATGAGGAAATCATCGTACGAGAGCATTGAAGGACATACTGCAAAGAGAAAAAGACTACAAATTGAAGAAAGTGTCATACAAAACTTATTGTGAAATTATCATATGAGGGAAGGAAGGCTACCATACGACACAGGGAAGTTGCTATATGAAGAGAGAAAAAGTGATCATGTGACATAGAGACGTCACCACACAGAAGAAGAAAAAGGCTACCATATGATAAAAGAAGGTCATCGTACAAAGGACAAAGACTATTGTATGATAAATAAGGAGCATTGTACAAATTGAAAGAAGTGTTGTACAATCACAAGGAGTGTCATACAAGTACAATTGATTGGCCGTATAGATGATGAAAAACTAACTAAATAGTCAATGTACAACAAAAAGAAAGAATGTACGACCTATGAAGAATGAGTGAGAGAATAGATTTTGGTGAGTGCTTATGAAGAATAGAAGCACAAAGGATTACATGCTTGCTAAATCCATTGCATAGAAGATAATACCCAAGGAGAGAAGAAGAAGTTAGACTCGATGCAAGACAAGAGTTGCTAGAGTATACATAAGAAGACATTACATGGACCAGGAGACACAGTCTCAGAGATGGCAAGGTGATTCACTGGAAAAAGAGAAGGAGAAAATAACTCTAAAGAAAATAATATAGACTCAACCAACTAGATAATATTTTGGAAGTGGTGGTAAGAGAATCCACTAAATGATAAGTTGAAAGTTGCATTGATGCAAGTAGAAGTAAGATGCATTGCACAGGTTCAAGTATTTGATTAAGAAATTTTTTAAGAAATATTTGTTGCACAGCTCACTTAGGAAAAAAAAAAATAATTTCATAAAAAGGTAAAATAAGAAATTTTAGTGAGGAAGGAGGTCTTATTTGTAGAAGAATGGAACAGGATAATTTGAGATATAACAACTATTAAACCTGATAATGCCAATAAGATTTTTGGTTCAATAAGTCATGGGATTAAACCATATGATCCAAATGAAGATAATGAAATAACACAATATATTACTTTACTAATATCTCTCATTAACTAATCAAAGAAACTAAATCAATAATAAAAATGCCTATGTGGCTAGCATAGTGTGTGCAAGGCATGGTGGAAGATATACAATATGATTGGGCATTGTAATTATACAAAATCAAAAAAAAAACTAAGAATTTTTTTATGGCATTCCATGCCATTGGAATAATGTTGAATGTAGTATTGCACCAAGTTAGAAATGCCTAGATTAACAACTCCAATGAAGTTGCCTAAGAATGAACGCATAATTTTAAGATGGTTAAAGTAGTGCCAGTAACAAAGACTACTCTGGTTAAGATTTGGACCAAGAATATTATTCAAAGAGCAGACCTCTTTGATGAAGATTATAATGAATATTCAAAGAAGGAGGTGGCACCATGATGAAGAAATAATATAATATTAGAGCTCAAATTGTAGCAAGAAACTGAAGAAGTGACTATGGGAGTCACCTAGGAAGAACAACAAGTTGAAGAAAGAAGGGAGGAGGAACGATCGTAAATAAGCCATGTTCGAACATGGATATAACATGAGAAAAATAGGTTAATATTGCAAGAATTTTTTTTTAGAAGAGTTTGTGCAACAAGAAGAAGTGAGGGCATAGTCAATCAAAGAGGTTTAAGAAGAACCAGTAGTGATAGGCAATGTGGAGGAAGAATTGCCAAGACTTGCTAAATGGGCACAAGTGAATTTTTGTGCATCAGTAACCATGCCAACTATAGAACTATTTGAGATCTTAGAAAGAGTCCAATATCTATTGAAATAATTAGTGGTGCCAAGAGAAACAAGAGTTAAATATCTAGAAAGGGACAAGCAGGTTTAGATCGTACTCAAATCTCAAAAAAGAGAAATAAAATTAGAAGTATTAGGAGAGGTGGTAGTAGCCAAAGATTAGCCAGTAAAGAAAGTCTATCAAATTTGTAGGAATAAACTATAGTACAACCTGATCAAATGGAAGAGAATAGAGAAGCACAACAAAAAGAGAATAAAGAAGCACAACCGAAAGAGAATAAAGAAGATTAGCTAGAAGAGAATAGAGAAGTACAACCAAAACAAACTAGAGTAGATTTAAATATGGAACAGGAGGAGGAAGAGATATTCTAAGTATTGGAGAAGCATTTCATTATTGAAATGCCCAATTTCAAATGGTTTGAGGAAGAAGGAATGCAAGTTGATGATCAGGTGGATGAATTTTTTGGAAAGATAGAGGTTTTTAACTCTGCAAGACTAAAATTTAGGATATATTGTGTAAGATAACTAAGGCAATGAAAATCCATGGTTTACAATGAAATAGAGAAAGTAATACAATAGGCCCAAGAGGATGTGAGGATAAATAAGCTCACTGAAATCCATGAAAAATAACCATAGGAGTTACAGGTTGAAGTGATAAATATGATTGGAATGAAAGAGCTACCAAAGGGTATGTCAACTAACTATAGGGTACCAAGGAGAGTTTACATAGATTAGGTACATTGCAACATTTTATAGTAGATAAAACTAAGGTGGAGTATGGGAAGATTCCACCAAAAGTAGCACCAGTATATAGCTAAATTAAATTTTTGACTCATTGGATAGATTGGTTAACAGTTGGGTTAGAAAAGATTCACTAATCCTAGTATAATGAAGAGATGGAAATGACGAGGAAAAAAATTCAAGCCATGAAGGAAGAAGCTAAGAAGATAAAAATGGAAGTAAAGACAATAAAAAAGTTGCAACGAAGACTGCTCGCCTAAGGCAAAATAATAAAGATCAATCAAAGGCCAAAGACAAATAGTTTAAGAGCAAGGATAAACAGTTGAAGGCCAAGGATGACAAATTTGCTTCAACAAAGAGAGATATGGAGATGTGCAATGAGATCATTATAAGCTATAAGGAAAAAATGAAAATAAAGTCATAGTTTCATGAGGCTTAAAAAAAAGAGTTAGAGCATAAGGATCAACTCATTGTTGAAAGGGATGAACAATTGGCTATTGCATCCAAGACTAAGGCTAAGATAAAATAGAGAATGCAAAAGAGTGCTACTGAGTGAGAAAAGGAATTGATAGTGCAATTAGCCAAAATGAAGAAGAAATCTAATCACTATGGATTGTAGTTTCTCCATTTTAGTATATATGTAGAGATATTGAAGAATGGATGAGAAGCTTTGTGTCTCCAAATAACAGATATGGGTGGAGCATCTATGGCCAAATCTTAGCAAAAATAAACAAATACAAAAAAGTAGCAAGCATCGATGAGGATGCCAACTAATTTAAAAGAAGAGGATAAATGTAGGCGATAAAACTACTTCCTAGATAAAGAAAAAATAAAAGGTTGTACAAAGTTTTGCTTGCAATTTTGTTAAAATAAAATTGGATGGAATGTATTTGATATTAGCATAAATAAATTTAAATGAAATTAAAAGTAAAACCAGGTGAAATGAAGATGAAATGTAAATGAAATTAGAGATAATGAAAAGTGACTTTAGACTTTAGGAAATTGTAAAATTCATGCAACGTTGGATTTGGGGATGGTGGTTGTAAATGTTGCACTATCTAGGAATTGCTTGGTGCTACCTAGGCAAGCTTCATAAGGCCCCCCTTCCTTCATTTTGGATCAAAGTTAGTTCGAGGAAGTCTCAATCAAGTCTGGGTTATGCTTTGGTTATGTTATTGCAGCGTATGAGAGCAAGTTGCTTGGGCGAATAGAGAATATTGCTATTGTTGTTTAATTGTTGAGGCCATTGTCATTGTTGGCCATAACAGTAAAAATAAAGTGAGAATGATAGGTGTGTTTCAATTATAAATAGAAGTTTCCTATAATGCCTTCCTTACAAATGAAATATTACTTAAAGGAAATATTAGTACGCACTTCAAACAAAATAAATAAGGGATCAGTATACTAATGTGATTTGGAAAGATTGCTTTTTAATGAATTAAAGGTATGGGACTTTAATTCAGGGATGACTTTGTGTCAACTATGTAGAATGAATTTGGAATTCATTCTTGAGGGGACTTATATGGTTCTCTCTAACATTGATACAATTTCTCCAAAATATAGTCTGATGATTATCATAATCACCTATGAGATGTTATAATTCATTAAGATGGCTTAGAGAAATAAATCAATAGATTCCTTAATTTTATCTTGAATTTTAAAGGAATAGTTGGTTTCCTTATGGGTATGAAAAGTACCTTCATATTATATTGATGACTTAGAGTAAGGAATGGGGAATTCCTTATTTGCATCATGACCTTGAAAAAGGGATAGTTGTATTCCTTAGTTGGTATTTGATTTAAAGGGGTCCGACGATGCCCTTATTTATTTGTAATATTTTACATCTCAAGTTTATGAATATGAGGAAAGAACATAGTTTGGAGGTTGGGTTTTTCCTAGGATAAATCATTGTGTCACTCTATTTTGTGGTTTGATGTGTTATTTCTTGTTCCTATTTCTTTTAATTTTAAAAGAAAATGATATATGTGGATGATATGGTTAAATGTTTAAATGGGATAGTTATGCATGTTTCTAGATCACTACAATGATTACTATTTATTCAACAATTTTATTTATGATGTTAAGAATGGATGATGATTTAATATTATGCAATTATGCCATTTACTTCATGGATTAAATTGGTTAAATGTGAATGATGTAAATAATTAGTTTTACTTCTTGTATTTAATGATTGTGTGGATATATAGAAGCTAATAATAGTGGAATGTAATTCCTGTTTAAATAGATCTCTCATGTGATGTTTCAATTCTATGGTTATGATGAATATATTTTATCATAAAGAGGCTCCATTAGTTTATATCCACCTCTTAAACACTCATTATGGTTTAAATTAAAACACATTGGAATTTGGAGAAAAATAAAACCCAAAAGGAGGCAAACTTGGTCTTGAACTATAAACCAAAACAAACCTTATCCCCGGAAAGCTAAGAAGTGGAGTGTGCATTTCCATGCTGGACACGTATTGTATTCAAATGACTTTCATGAATAAGCAAACGAGATACCTAAATGAAGGAATGGACAAACAATTTTTAAGGGGTTTTAAGTTACATAATCTTGCTTAAGATGACATTCAGTGGATTCTATGCGTTTAATCATGAATAGTTATTTGTTATCCTATAGATTCCATCAAAGAGATGTGGATCGATTATAGTGATTTTAGCAAATAATTTTTGGCAGATGTTTTGGGTTACCAAAATAGGAAATTGCAATGAGGAAAGAGGTCTTAGATACAAAATAATGGAACAGGATAATTTGAGATATAACAACTATTAAACCTAGCAATGCCAATAAGATTTTTGGTTTAAGAAGTCATGGGATTAAATAGAGCCAAATAAAGAATGATGAGTTACGATGTGTTATAAATATCATCATGTCCAAACTATCCAATAAAACCAAATCATCATAGATGCCTAGGTGGCTAGTATAGTGTGCGCAAGGTATGGTGGAAGGTATAAAATACGATTGGGGATTGTAATTATACAAAATCAAGAATTTCTTGAGATGACAAACTAAGAAATTTTTTATGGCTTTCCATGCAATTGGAAAAATGTTGAATGTAGTGTCATACGCCAATATAGAAATACCTAGATCAACAGCTCTAAGGAAGCTACCTAAGAATGAATTCATAATTTTGAGATGGGTAAAAGCGGTGCCAATAACAAAGACTACTCCGGTTAAGGTTTGGACCAATAAGATTATTTGAAGAGAAAACCTCTTTGATGAAGATGATAGTAAGGATTCAAAGAAGGTGGCACCACGACCAAGAAAGAAGATAAGGTTAGATACCAAATTCTAGCAAGAAATTGGAGAAGTGACTATGGGAGTCACCTAGGAAGAACAAGTTGAAGAAAGAAGGAAGAAGTAATGATCGTAAATAAATCTTGTTCGAACATGGAGACAACCTGAGTAGGAGAGGCAAAAATTGCAAGAATGGCAATATTTAGAAGAGATTGTGCAATAGGAAGAATTGAGGGCATAGTTAATTGAAGAGGTTCAAGAAGAACTAGTAGTGATGGGCAATGTGGAGGAAGGATTTCCAAGACTTGTTGAATGACCACAAGTGAATTTTTATGCATCACCAACCATATCGACTATAGAGTAGTTTGAGATCTTAGAAAGAGTTTAATGTATATTGAAATAATTAGTGGTTCAAAGAGAAACACGAGTTAAATATCTAGGAAGGGACAAGCAGGTTTAGATCATACTTGAATCTATAAAAAAAATAGAATTATTAGGAGACATGGTGGTAGCCAAAGATTAGCGAGTGAAGAAAGTCTACCATATTTTTAGGAATAAACTATAGTACAACCTGATCAATTGGAAGAGAATAGAGAAGTGTAGTCGAAAGAGAATAAAAGAGCGCAACTTAAAGAGAATAAAAAAGTGCAAATAGAAGAGAATAAAAAAGTGCAGTTAAAAGAGAATAGAGAAGTACAACCAGAAGAAACTAGAGTAGAATTAAATATAGAATAGGAGGAGGAAGATACATTCCAAGTACTGGAGAAACATTTCATTATTGAAGTGCCTAGTTTCAAATGGTTTGAGGAAGAAGGAATGCAAGCTGATGATTAGGTGAATGAATTTTTTGGAAATATGATGGAGGTTTTTGACTCTACAAGACTAAAATTTATGATGGGTTGTGTAGGATAAGTAAGGCAATGGAAATCCATGGTTTACAATGAAATAGAGAAAGCAATACAATGGACCCAAGAGTATGTGAAGACAAAGAAGCTCACTAAAATCCATGAAAAAGAACCATAGGAGTTACAAGTTGAAGTGAAAAATATGATTGGAATGAAGGAGCTACCAAAGGGCATGTCAACTAACTATAGGGTACCAAGGAGAGTGTACATAGATTAGGTATCTTGCAATATTGCCCAATAGACACAACTAAGGTGGGATATAGGAATATTCTACCAAAAGTAGCACTAGTATACAACTAAATTAAATTTTTTACTCATTGGATAGACGAGTTAACAATTAGGTTGCAAAATATACATTAATCCAAGGGGAAGTAAGTTAACCAATATAAGGAAGAGATGGAAACAACAAGAGAAAAAATTGAAGCTATGAAGGAAGAAGCTGAGAAGATGAAAAGGAAAGTAGAGACAATGAAGAAGGAAGTTGTAGCAAAGACTATTAGTCTAAGGAAGAATAATGAGGATCAATTAAAGGCCAAATACAAATAGTTTAAGGATAAGTATGAACAATTGAAGGCCAAGGACAATAAATTTGATCCAACTAAGAGAGATATGGAGAGGTTTAATGAGATCGTTATAAGCTAAAAGGCAAAAAATGGAAATAAAGTCATAGTTTATGAGGCTCAAGAAAAAGAGTTAGAGCATAAGGATCAACTCATTGCTAAGAGGGATGAACAGTTGGTTATTGCAACCAAGAATGAGGCTAAGCTAAAAAAAAGAATGCAAAAGAGTGTTATTGAGTGAGAAAAGGAGTTGATAGTGCAATTGGCCAAAATGGAGAAGAAAGCTAATCACTATGGACTATAGTTTCTTCATTTTAGTATATATGCAAAGAGATTGAAGGATGAATGAGAAGCTTTTCGACTCTAAATAATAGAGATGGATGGAGCATATATGGAAAAATCTTCGCAAAAACAAACATATATGAAAAAGCAACAAGCATCGATGAGGATGTCAACTAATTTAAAAGGAGAGGACAAATGTAGGCTGTGAAACCGCTTCCTAGATAAAGAAAAAATAAAAGGTTATACAAAGTTTTGCATGCAATTTTGTTAAAATTAAATTGGATGGAATGTATTTGATATTAGCATAAATAAAATCAAATGAAATTAAAAGTGAAATTAGGTGAAATGAATATGAAATGTAAACGAAATTAGAGATTAATGAAAAGTGACTTTAGACTTTAGAAAATGGTAAAATTCATGCAACGTCGTATTTAGGGATAGTAGTTATAAATGTTTTGTTGTCCAATAATTGCTTGGAACTACCTAGGTAGGCTTCAATAAGGTCTCCTTTCCTTCATTTTGGGCCAAAATTAGTTCTAGGAAGTCTCCATTAGGTCTAGTTATGCTTAGGTTATGTTATGCAACATATGAGAGCAAGTTGCTTGGGTAAATAAGGAATATTGCAGGAGATTCCCCACCTAAGCATCAAGAGTCATTCCTCCTTCACTAGTGATAGAGCCCAAGATTGTTAAAGAAGTATCTGAAGATGAAGGGCCAAAACTAATAGGGGTGTGTGAAGTAAAAGAAAATTTTGAAGATGTAAAACCAAGTGCTAGAGGGAACGAGTTAGAGCATAAACTAGGGTTTTATTGGAGCAAAATCAATTTATGGAGGAAACATTGGTAGAAATCCAATGACAGTGAATTTCATTATAGAAGAGGATTTGGGGCATATACCCATGGTGGGAGAGAGGGTTTTGAATAAAGTCCATGTAAATTATAGATAAAAAATTGAAGTCATGTAAGAATTTGAAGATTGGGGACTTGCCCTAGGAGAAGCATAATAAAAAGAATCCCTAGTTAATCGGAGAAATGAAACCCTAACCAACACTTTTGGGGTTGGATTTGCTAGAGAAATATATGATTGGAAGTGAGAAATGCCCAAGGAAGTCATTCTAACGTAATAAAATATTGTTTCAGACTTGAAAGGAGTTGTTAGGTGGATGGTGGTGCCCATTCAAATGAAAGAGAAGGTCCTTTCAACCATCCAAAAAAAGGAAATGAGGATCGAACAACACAAGTCCATACAAGGACTATCTAAATTAAGATTGTCAAAGTGGAAAGGCACTCATTCAATCCAAAAAGGGATTATAGTTGCTCAAAAGCTAGAAATCATGTTGGGAAAATATTAGTCGTTTGTGATATTTGGGTCATCCAAGGCCAAGGGATGGCTATTTAAACTAAAAATCAAGTCATATGAGGCTTTGTCATGACCATCTAGAACCAATATTTTTGCTGGTAGTTGACCATAAAGGAACAAAGAGTGGTTTGTCCAACTTATGGGTGAGGTTGACCAATCGATAGAAGTCACTAATCTTGTGTGAGAGGTTATCCAATGACAAAGTTGCTTAAAGCTTGGTCAAGGTCATCTGGTGGATGGTAGAGAGTATGACCTGATTGGTTAGGTTCAAAAAAAGCAATGTACAAGGTAAACCATGAAAAATACTACAAATAGTTGGTATTTTTGGATTCATTGCAAAAACAAATTATTTTGGAGGGGCCTAGTTGATCACTTTTTTCATTTTGTCTTTAGATAACTATTTTTCTATATTAAAAGTTTATTTTCTTCCCTCCATTTAAAATTAAAATTTAGATAATATTCTAAGGGAGAAGAAAAGGGTGCACGTGTTGGGCACATGGTTCAAGAGTGGCATATGCCTACATCAATGCACATGGTTCAAGAGTGGCATATGCCTACATCAATAGAACGCATGGTCACACAAAAGAAGGTGGGTATTTCATGAAGGAGGAACCTTCCCTTTAGCCTATGTGTGGTTGTTTTTTTCATTTTAACGAGTGCCCTAGCCAAGGGGTGCTAGGGGAGTCTCCATTAAGGCTTAGGGCTCTTCAGGTCTATGGTTCAAATCCCATTTACCCAATTTTTTTGTTGAATACTGTGACATCATCTCCTTGATTGAGGATGTGGCACATCTGAATACATGGCACTATATGATGATTTTACCCCTTCTTGCTTATGCATATTGATATGGCTCCCTATGATAACATGCCACTTAATGATGATATAACACCTAACAATAACGTGGCACCATATTATGACATGGTATCGAATTATGACATGTCAATCAATGATGATGTGATAACCAATGATGATGTGATAGTTAATGACATGTCAGGTGATGTGGCATGTAATGACATTGAAAATATTGATATGTCAAGGGTCAACATGTCAAATGTTGACATGGAAGACAAAGTGTTACAGCAAAAGTGGTAAGCATTCCATAAATAGAGGAATAGGATGACAACACTCTTGGCAGTTCCACTTGTACTATGTTCTGGATTGCAACTCCCACGATCCATGTTCAGTCTACAACTATGATATCTACACACAAATAATCCTATATACACTACAACTACTAATGGTAAACACATTGAATATAGATTACACTCAACATAGGTAGAATACAAGTCAATTACATAACTTATGGTATATCATTATAGAATATTGCACAATGCATATACAATCTAGATTCATACTACAATGTCTACACTTATAGATTACCAATATATGGCTCTATTTTCTCCCTAGACACACTAGATTTCCTCAATACATGCAAATGAATAGTCTCACCATCATCTCAAATAAAGTCAAATCTTTATCCTGGTCGTTACCAACAATGACTTCCTAGGACAACACACCACCCAACTGTCTCCATATTCGACGTTCTCACATTACCCTTAATGCACTATAGTCTATTTACAATTCATAAAATAAATGATCAAGTTGCATTATATTGTTATTTTATCTACGTTTTATTTCATTACATATGCATTTAACTTTTATTTACATTACATTTATAATTATTTACACAGTGTATTTTACACTATTTTTTCTTTTGAGGTCTAGAACTGGTGCCTACATCTTGTCTTTCCTCTACTTTGGTTGACATCCTTGTCAACATATGCTTCAGTTCTTGGAAGTTTGGCTACTAGTGTTGAGGTATTAGAGTAGGTTCTCCTCACGTTTCTATGATTGTAGCTTTAATGCCTCATTCTTGTCCTTTAGTCTTTTGGCATAATTAAGGTATCAAGTTCCTTCTATACCATAATGATTCGCCCTCTGCTCCAACTCAACCAACTATATCAAGAGCTCTTTAACCCTCTTCGTAAATGTATCTTCAACTTCTTTATTAGCTTTTTGTGTTGATCCTATAAGTTTCTTGTCTCTTTCTATAATTAGTTGATTTTTTTGCTCTAATTACTTGGTCTTCCCTTTCAAAATTTACCTTCTGATTGAGCACTTAGATTTTAGTTGCCCAATTAGCTCTATTCTTCTTGCATATTATTCTTCTCCTCGACCTATTAGGCCATATTTTGGAAATGTGAGCATATCTATAGAGAAGGAAATTGGGCAATAGATAATTTAGCCAATTGTGATGTTGATCTTTGTTTAGGTAAAATTAAAAATTTAGAAGACAATTGGCTGAGTGAGATTTTATTTATTAATGAAAATGATGTCAAGGAGTTGATTGTTGAAACATAGCACTTTGAGGAAGATGAAGAATATATTTGATAGAAAAGGAAATGAAGAATATTTTTGATAAAAATGTAAGTTAGATATGGTTTAAGTTCTTTTAATCAATTACTATATTATTACATTACAATAGTTTAACAATTATGCATGTATTTCTTAGCAAGATTCAAACGTGGGTCTCCTCCTTGAAAGTTGAGGAATATGACTGGTTGAACTAAAACCATTTAATATGGATATGGTTTAATTTACCTAACAACAAATGTAATATTTTGGTTTTTTGATGGGAGTGGCCCTCAATAGAAGCCCCATATAACTTTTGAAGAAACAAATACAAAAAAAAACACGTGTATCATGATTTTGTAATAGTAGGGGTCATGTTTATTGGATGGTGTAGTATATTTTTTATCATTGAACAATAAGAGCGAAAATATCAAAAGAATATGCAACAAGGAATAACCAACAATCTAGGAATAAAACCATTTCATTATGTGTAATTAATATATATCAGTTACAATAACATGATCTTGTCATCCAACCATAAGAGATGTTTTATTGTCTTCAATATCAATACCAACAACACAACAATACATAATGGCAATCCAATGTTGCAACAATGCTACAATGCTTTGATGATACCAACGACATCATTTGACTACTCACATATGGAATATATACAAAATTGAAAAGGGAGGTAGACAATTACAACTCAAACTGTCACCCTCATATTAAAGTACAAACTGAGTGGAAAAATAATCGTACAATACACAACACAAATTATCTTATCACGTTCACTACAACTATGATGTGTACAAAATAACAACTTGTAACACTACTTGATCAACAATTATTATGACTCATTGATCATCACATGTAACAATACTTAACAAAACTACTTATGTAGAATACAAATTGAACTTGTCAACTCACTTATGTGGCACCCATGTTTATTTGCTGATGTATTTGGTTGCCTATAGATGGTTTTTTTAATACACTGGTGTTGCCTCAAAAAATATAACCAAATTTACAATTGTTAGGATTGCTTGGATTGGAAATTCTAGGTGGAAACCAGTGTCACAAGATTCCAGTTCATGTTCAAATACGTTGGGGTTTAAATTAGGAAGAAATTTGACATTAATAAATTTGAAATAAAGTTCAGGATAAATTTTGGATAGTGTTTACCATTTCAACACAGAAAATGACACAACCATGAAGACATGGTAGAGAAGAATGTTGTAAAGAATATGAATTTAATGAGTACTTGATATGATGTGAGTTGGACTGAATTTATGACTGAAATTCAACAATCAAATTCATTGCATGTTAATATTTGACGAATTTCTAACTTCAACCTCAAAATTTGCCAAATCCTGTTACATAGATGGAAACCAACTCAAACATTCTGAACAAAAGAGCTGGTGAACAAGAATTGGAACAATGATGGATGCTAGAAGGTCAATAAAATTCTTGTGGATATGTTCGCCTCGGTATCATGTCTCAGAGTATATCATTTTAATAGTGTTCAGTTAATAATGTGGTAGGATTGCTTACCAATATTGCCATGACACATGGAAAATTTACAATCAATAGATGCCAAAATTAAAGATCTTGCTAGATCTGTGGATTTAAGTGATTATGTTTTCCTTATTATAAAGGAGGATGACAATCCACCAATTATAGGATAGATAAAGGAATAGCAAGAGAGAATAGTTGGAATGGTTAAAGTACATCTATGGGGTATGAGGCAAACACTGTTAAAATTCAGAATGCTATGTAGAAAATCAAGCATTCGGCTCCAAATGTGGAGCACTTTAAAAGAGTGATGATGGTGGTGGTAAGTAGCATGATGAAACTCCTGCTATGAATGGTGGAAAAGATGACAGAACCTGGTATTGTTTATTTCTTCAACAAAGCAATTCATCAGACAGGCATTGTTTGAGACCTAAGGTAAGGAGGGAATCTCTCGAACAATTTTTTGGAGACTTCTATTTTAACTCTCGGAATGTAATATCTTCTATCTTTGTTTTATTTTTGTTAAAACAGTAGTTGTAATTAGTGGGATTGGATTGGTGTGGGTTTATACCCTTGTTCAAGACTTGTTGGTTACGAATCTGCCACTAGGAAAGGGTTTGGTTTATCTATGCATCCTAGACCCACCCAACAAATTGAAAGGCCGGAAGGAAAGAATGCCTTTCATGCCAATCTCCAGAGAAGGTTGGCTCCTATACTACACTACACTTGGTTTTAGATTAGGGAACTGGAAAGGGATTGGGAAAATGCTGAAAGAAATATAAATAACTAAAAGATATGGAAATGTAGATTGTTTCAAGGGGAAGAACAAGCAGCAAAATTACTAAATCCTACTTGAACTGGTAGCAATCAATATCACAAACATAACAAAAACTAAAGTTGAACACACATTGATATGTATCTTTTAGCAATTCTAGACTTCGTTCTTAATTCACACACTTAAATCCAGATTTTAGAATTTACTGTATGCAAATGAAGAAACAAAATTAACAGAAATAAGCATAGAAGGCATCATACACAGTGAAAAAGTCCAGAATCAGAACCAGGAGTCTTAATATTGAAGCAAGAAGTTCAAATATAGCAACCCTTTAGCAAAATGTTTCCCCCTTTATACATTGCAATGAGCGGCCTTTTATAGAATAATTTTACCCCCATTACATTAATGTACAACCCTCAAAACTGCCAGGGTATTTGGGATTTGACCCCCGTCAGCTGATAGCGTACCTGGAATGTAGTTCACCCATGTTTAGAGTGGCTATAGACCATTTGTGCAGTTGGGAGAGAATGTTTCATCAATGCAACTAGTGCAGCTTGCCCTTTGGAGTTCTTATGGGACCTGACAAGGTGTCCTAAAGGGATGGGTTAAGACTTAAATTCGTGCACCATTAATGCACCTCAGATGCCCACCTACCCCGCTTCTCAAGGTTTGCTTGAAATTCTACCAAGTCTGGACTGAACATCGAGGATCACTCATTTTTGGCTCAAGGCTGAGATTTGTTGGAGGATGGGAACGATATTGAGAATCGCTCAGAGACAGAGTAAAGTTGGGAGTCGTACAAGGGGAGGAGCGAATCCGAGAGTCGCTCAGAAATAGAGCAAACTTGGGAGCTCTGCCTTGGTTCTCGCTTGCTCGAAATGATGTCGATGTTGGGGTTCGCTGGTGAGCAGGAGCGACAATGAGAATCGCTCAACAATGGAGCAAAATCAAGAGTTGGAGCTAAGGGTTGCTCGGTTAATGCTTCATGTTGTAGTTCGCTCGGAGACCGAAGTGACATCGGGGTTCGCCCAATCCCAGAGCGAACTCAGGTCGAGTCAATCCTTAGCCTTTTCTCACTTTATGTGTTGTGATTCGCTTGAGAGATCGAGCAATTTTGAGTTTCGCTATGCTTTGAAGCGATACTATGTGTTCTTTTAACTTTATCCTTTTTTCATGTCTTGGCTTGCAAATCGCTCTAGGGTCTGGCGAGGTCGAGGTGCACTGATGAAAGTGAGCGAGTCTAGGAATCACTCAAAAACGGAGTGAATTGAGGTGGCCCTGCCTTACAAAATTTTAAA
This sequence comes from Wollemia nobilis, assembly GCA_028583015.1. NCBI lineage: Eukaryota > Viridiplantae > Streptophyta > Pinopsida > Araucariales > Araucariaceae > Wollemia > Wollemia nobilis. The sequence goes on from JAQPPZ010002552.1 coordinate 1,275,817, forward strand.
TGCTCTTCCACACTTTGTTGCACCTTCTACCCAAAGCTGGGCATCGCTGACGAGTCGAGTGAACTAGAGATGCTTTGTGCCTTAGCCAATTTTCGAGCAAATCTGGTCTCAAAGAGAGGGAAGAAAGGAGAGAGGATTCGAACATGAAAATGACTCAATAATTTTTCAAAAAAATTTACCCCTAAGTCAAAATGTGACAACATTCCTAACAACTCGTGGGGTATTGAGCTTACCTCAATGCAAGGACCCCATGCCTTCATACTTTGGGTTCAGAGTCACACTCTGCTTCCTCTTCTGATTCACTATTGCCATCTGCGGATTCCTCCTCTTGTTTCTCTCCTTCCTCTATCTCCTCTTCACTGTGCTCTTCGTATTCTCCCTCTTCTTTTGGTTCCTGGTTGGTCTTCGAAGGGGCAAGGCGGTCATGAATGCGCTCATAAGTGGCCTTGACCTGAGTCCAAACCTCTTCTTGGAATAGCTCGCGATTGTGGAGTTCTTTCAGCAGGCGTTTGAAGGTCTCGATCTGGAGCATATCGGCCTGGTCAACCCTCTGGCTCATATCGACTAAGCAGGCGCTAATTTGGTAGAATATGGATATTAATTGGGTCACCTGTGCCTCCAGGATAGGGTCTGCCCAACCGTGAATTTCAGAAGTATCCTCCTTGAAGGCGTCCCATGCCAGCTTCAGTTCATCCCTAGGCAGGTAATTTCCATCATTATCTGTGAAGCTGGGAAAACCGAGTTGTGTGAGGGTTTGGAAATGTGCCAGGAAAATGCTCTTCTCCTTTTCGAACACATCTAGCAATCTCCTGGTCCTTTTGACCTTCTCTAACTAATCAAAGAAAGCATGCAAGGTAGATCTTGCGGTGGTCCACTCTCGGGCAGTCTGGGTCATTGGTGGCACCTGGAGGTCCTTGCACTCGTAAATTTCAACTTCAATGGCCAAGTTGAGCCAACGCTCTGCTTCGCACTCGACCTCCTCTATGATAGACTTGTCTTGAGCGGATGCTCATTGGGCTTCCCAAATAAACATGAGGATGGATAGGGACCTTGAGGCTCTAGTTCAGAAATTCTTCAATAAACTGGCGCGAACCTCCTTCACTCGGTCCCTGGAGAAGACCTCAATCTGCGCTTCTCTCTTCTCAAGTTGTTGCTACGCTTCTTCAACCTGGGCTTCCAGCTTGCTTATCTTGGCCTACGCTTCTTCGCCTTCCTTGAGATGGCGCTCGGTAGCATTTTTATGCTCGGCCACTTCCTGCTCCAAAGCTGCCACTCGCTACCATAGCTGCTCGGATTCATTCTTGGATTCGTCCAGCTGGGCCTGCATCTTTGCTAGGGTTTCCTGCATCTTCAGGTTCTCATTTTCCACTGCGAAGTAGTGCTCCTTTAGGTGCTCATGATGCAGGTAAACTGTGCTTGCTTTGAGCTGGATGGCCCCCACCTCGTTCTCCACACTGATGGTTTTCAAGTCTTTAATCACCCACTGGTAAGTGTAATCAAAAAGCATCATATCCTCTAGGGGTTTTTGAACCTTGGGTATTTTCTTCACTTTATGCAGATCCATCCTCTTCGAATCGAACATGGCATGTTTTTCAACCCCGGTAGGCTCTCGTGCCTTTCTCTTTCTGATGTCCTTAATCCATTTGTATGAGCTCTGCTGCACCTGGATTAAGCTATCCGCTACGGGGTGCTCCTCCATCATTTCCAGTCCTGTTCCATGAGTTCCATCCCGTCAAACATGGGCGTGCGTAGAGGTAAATCTTACTGGGGTAGGGGTTCCGTGGATAGATGAGGGATGGTAGATATTGGGACCTCAGTAACTATTGAGGGCGTGGTGGTCTGGATGGTGGCGGGAGGACTATCAAGGTTCAAAGGCGGATTCTCAACTAGCACTCCTATCGAGGATGAGAGGTTGGGTGGAGGTGGTGGGCCTTGGATAGAAGCGTCTGGTTGAAGGGGGGCAATAGTTTCGAACGCATTAGGGGCAGAAGCATATAAGCCAAATGTTGGCTGATCAGGACGAGCAGAAGTAGAAGGTTGAACTTCTTCAATGAAAGGATGGGACACTACGAGGGGGAGGGTGGATACAGGTTCGCTTCCTAAAGGCAACATAGATACTAAGGTTTGGATGGTGGACAGTACTACAGGCGGAGGCTCTGAAGAGGGGAGAGAGAAAAGAGAGTGCGTACCTACATGCTCTATGAGAGCTGACGTGGTAAACAACTGCGTTATGGGACTCTAGGCCGCCCACTCTTCTTCCTTAGGTGGGGTGTCTTCCTCCAAGTTAACGATTTCTTTCAGGGCTTTTGATGCAATCCCCTTTTGCGATGACACCTCCTTTTGTCGTATCGCTTTCTCCTGCAATACCGCCTCCTTCTACGGCATAGTGGCTGCGATAGACTTGCTTGGACTTGGGCCAAAAGACCTTTTTGAGGGGGTCTTGGCAGATTTTATTATGACCTTCAACTTCTTCTTGGGAGGCGTTGCTTGCATTGCTTCAGCTGGTCGTTTTGATGGTCTATCCTGCTTTTCAACTAGCTTCTGCGTTTTATGTTCAACTATCTGGCCCTCCTTCGCTCTGCTGCTGGATCCCCCACTTTGTCCAAGTGGTTGCTTGTGCTGCCTTAGTGGGCTTTGTACCCTTCTTGGGCTTTGGGCACCTTGAGGCATGAGATCTCCAAACAGGGTTGGCCGCCACGTGGCATGATGGTTATCGTAGAGCATGGAGAACTGGTTATCGCCCACGAGGATTCTTCTTGACGCTTATTTCTTGGTATGGGCCCTCATGACCCACCAGTTCGCAATATTTTTCCAGAGTCCAACCCATACCTTTCAATTTGCCTTCCATATTTTTGAATACCTTGGAGTTAGGATCGTGGGCTGTGTTTCGAGCTAGGTCGTATTTTACCTTTATGTGATAGAAATCTTGCCACAGTGGGAAAGACCACATTCTTTCTATGTGCCATTCAAGGTCTCGCCCTGACGGGTTGTTGCGCTCCTCCATGATTTTCGAGCGGGGGCAGACGTGGAAGCTTTTTATCTCAAGGAAATTTCTCAATACGTCTAGGGTGTCATATTTCCACCACTGGGGAAGCTCGATCAGGCCAAATTTTAGGAGCATTGCCGTGAGAAACTCATTCTTCCCGGTGGCATTGACTTTGATATCGCCCCATTTGAATGGGAACTCGTAAATATGTCCCCACTTCCTCCCCTAGTCGTAGGCTTGGTCCATGTAATCAGTTTGTTACGCAATCTCCAGGGCGAATAGATATTCCGTGGTGTAGTAGGGCAGGAGAAAGGGTTTACCAGTAAACCCAAAAACTCTGATGATGAAGCCCTGTGTTAGCTGAAAAGTGTCGCCCATGTTTCACCGCACCACATCATCTCTCATCTCGCGGGGGACGCGCAGGAAAGAACCATGGGGCAAGGGAAAGAAAAAAAAAAAAAAAAGAAAAAGAAAGAGAAAAGGATCTCCTAACCCCTTTCCTTGTATCAGGTCTTGTAGTCGAGAATGCAAGCTACACGCTATCTAGTCTATCCAATAAAATAATATCGGCTTCGTGTTTGGTCCCATGGCACTGGGAGCGTAGAATTCTCCGTGTGATATGCATTCTGCAAGGGCGACCTGGTAGGGAAATACCACCGTATCAGTGGTGAGCCCAAACACCCATGCCAACATTGTGTACATATCAGTGCTCTTGAAATGCCTCAGAGACATAGGCAATGTTAGCCACCGGTTGGTTGGTAGTGGGTCCCTCAGCTGAGATTCCATGAAACACCGTATCTATGGGTTGTCCTGATATCTGGCAGTCTGCTTGTCGATGTTGATGGATTTGATGGTATAATCCATATTCGATAGCTGCCTAGGAGCGAAGGTGACTTGGATGGTGTCAAAAAAAGTGAAAACATAACTTTTCCCTCTCTATTCCAGACCTTCCTGGTTAGAGGGTTATAATATTTGGTGACAGCAGCCATCAGCTCGGGGTAATTATGCATAGGGGGCACAACAACCAGTACAAGTTGGAATAGTATGCTGGAGTCTTGGGGCTCGTGGGAGAGACCTCATGCCTCTTGTCGATGGTCTACTGTAGCTGTTCAATGCTCTAAGAGAAGGCACCATCCCTAAATTTTGCCAAATTGTCAACAGGTGGGGAAATCACTACCTTCGCTGACCCCGATTCCCCCTTCGACCCTGTTGCTACCTCGGGCTTCTACATCTGTTCTTTCCTTTTATCCTTCTTCTCTTTCTTTTATTTTTCACTCTCTGCCTTCCGCTTCTTATCGCTCTCTGGCTTGTCTGAAGCTCCCTCCTTGGGCGCCTTACCCTTCTCCTCAATACTCCTCTTGCCCATGATGATTTGCAAAGAAACACAGGTGCGTTGTTGCTCGCTAGTGAATTACTCTGTTCTCGGCTTCTAGTGCAGCGCAAGGCAAGCTCTAAGTCAATTAGCAGGGTGAACTGGGGCGTCACACCTTTTATGGGAGTGGATGCGAACTTCGCCATTAATGGTGTATGCTTGAAGTAAATGCCTGGAGCTAGGAGTTGGTAGAGGTAGCCGTTAATCATTGGTGGTCGTGCGCTCCTCCAAAATCAGATGATCCCATGGGGCACAAAATATTTCTTGAAGGCACAAACACCTCGATCTTTGATCCCGAGGCTCTATCCTTTTTCCCTAACGAATCGCTTAGGAATGCGTGCAACCAACTTTATTTATAATGTGTGCTTTGGGAGTATAAATTGTTGCCGTATTTTTTGCGCATCCCGATACTCATCGTGTTTAGTTGTCGCATGGGGCTGAGGTTCACTCAACAGCAAAGCAAATCCCAGCTTCGGGGAGCGTGATGCCCAAACTTGGGCTCTTGCTCTTTGCGCTTTATATATGTAGTTCATCCAAAACTTTGAGCGACTCCTGCCCTCGCTCAAAATCTGAGCGAACTTCGTCACTCGCTCCAAACTTTACCCGAAGCTCGGCTTCACCTTAAAACAGAGTGAACCTCAGCTCTCGCTTCGAAGAAGAGCAAACTATTTTGGTGGGGTGAGGACTTAGAAAATTTTAGTTTTTCGACCCTGAGCTGAGTCTCACTCTAGAGGTCACCCGACTCTCGTCCTCACTCAAAATCCGAGCGAACTCCATCTTGCTTTAGACTTCACCCGAACTGCATCATGATTTTCAACTTGCACTTCGTCTTGACGTTGAGTGATTTCCGGGTTCACATCAAACACTGCCCAAAACCCGTCATCGCTCCAGGGTCGGGTGAACTTTGGCATGGTGGGGACTTTGCATTTCTAAACCTTTTCGCGGTTCGCTCCCAACTTGAGCGAAGCCTATTCTCGCCGCTCAGTTAGGGTGAACCCTGTCTTCTTCAAACTTCGTCGAAACTTCGCCCTCACCCTTGGTCGTGCAATTCTGCTCGAACAGACTCTCCAAAGTGATTAGTCCTTTTGGGACATGGTTGTTTTTCAACTGTATCAACCCCTCATACTCCTCGTCATCAGGGTTTCTACCTTCGATTGTACTTGCTTCATGAACTAAGAAATTGATGATTTGTTCATCGCAGTCAAACACCTGCCAGTGGGTGTCCCTATCAGGCATAGAAGGCCTGTAGATAGTTCTTACCACCTTAGGCTTCTGCATCATGTCATCAGTCGGGGAGTATCTGGCTCCAATAGACGCTAAGACATCTGCGTGCTTGTTCTTTTCCTACGATATGGCTTGGACATTTAGTGACTCAAAGAACTCCAACAGGTCCCAAACCCTATTGCGGTATGCCTTGAGATAGTGCTTTTTTGAGACACACTTGTCGGTGATTTGCTTGTAGACTAACTCTGAATCTCCAAAAATCTGTAGTTGCTTGATCTCCAACTTCTCAGCCTTCTTCAACCCTAAGCACAAAGCTTCATACTCTACCGCGTTGTTGGTGCAACTCCAAGCGAGCCTGTAGCAGTAATATTTTTGTTCTCCAGAGGGCAAAACCAAAAGAACTCCTGCCCCGACGCCATTTTTGCATTGGGCACCATCAAAGAAAAGCTTCCATAGTTCATTTGAGGCAGAGTCCTTGCTCTCATGCACTGTCTCCTTCGGCTTCTCGGGCTTGGTGATGGAATAAGACCCCATCTCCGACTCAATCATAGCATTAAAATCAGTCAAGGAGAACTCATCCTCCATTCGAAGCTACTCCAGGGATTCTTCCACCAGGTCCACCTCCTTTGATTCTTCTATCATCAGGTGGATCGAATCATCCTGCTGCCCCTCTTCGGCCATTTTCTCGATAAGGAAGGTGGAGGGTTTCTCATTGTAGATCTTCACCTTCCTTCCCTTGAATGGGACCTCCATGTGCGAGTAGTCGAGAGAAAGATAACCGCCCAGCCTGGCAGTGAACTCCCTTGAGAGGCACATGCTAAAGTACGACTCAGGTCAACAACTACCACCTCCTGTATCACAACAATCTGAGGCACCTTGTGCAGCTGGATGGGGATATCTTTAATGACACTAACTATTTTCACAGGAGTGCCATCCAGTTGGAAAACACCTGGACTACTCCGTGTGTATTCCATACCCATCTCTTCACAAATCGCCCTCGGCATGACAGTGGTCGCTACACCGAAATCGATCATGCAATTGTGCACAACCCACCCCTCCATTCGAAGAGACAGATAGAACGACGGTGGCCTGTTCTTTTCTGTGGCTGAAGTGGTCAGAGTTTGGGCTAGGACAGGCTGCGTCGGCTTTCCTCCCTTGGTAGATTTCAACGATTCCTGCAGCAGGTCCACCTGCCTGGGGAGTTGTAGAGCATCATAGAGGCTTATCTTGGTAGGAGTCTTCTTCAGCTCCTCAACAATGTTGTAAGCCGAAGCAATAGATAATTTTGGTTCTTTCGTAGCCTCGTACTTAGTGTGGTACTACTGAGTGGCTTCAACCCTCTGTTGCTTCGTCAGCGATGGGTACTTAAGCTTCTCCCTGGCCTGCTCCCTGGTTTCACCTTGAGGTTGAGATACTGGAGCTTTCACCGGCAAGGATTTCTCCTTCGCCGACGGGGGCAAGGGAACTTTATTTGGAGCTTTTGTTGGAGGTTGCTCCTTCTCACGGTGGGTGTACACCTTCAGAGGTTCCATCTGGGCTACATCCACCTCGATCGGCTTCTTCCCATTTCTGGTAAGAATTGAAACTTGCTCGTCCTCGGGGATCATGAGGTTACGGTTTGCCTCCCTAATCATATTAACTTGATCACTAGGGATGCTGCCCGCCAATGTTTGAACATAGTTCTGGTGCACCATACAAGTATCCTCCCCATGTGGGTCATTGCAAGTGGAACACCAGTGCACATAGTCTGAGGTGCTCAGCTCTTCATTGTTTAGAATAGCGACATTCCTCGGGGGAGGTCTATCGGCTTGATCCGCTTGATCTCTTGTGATTGCCGGAGGGAGATATCTTCTTGGCATGAATTCTTGTTGAGCCTGCTTTTTTTTCATAACTGCCATATCATTGGACAACGTTCTCACGGTAGAGTTAAGAGACTGCAGCTCTTGTAAAAGCTTGGTTTGCGGGTCAACAGTCGAAGGAGCCAACAATGGTAACGGTGCTATAGGCGGAGGCAAAGCCGAATATTGCGGGGGTGGAGGAAGTTGTGGAACTACGGGAGGAGGAAGCTGCGGGAAGCTGGGCGCCTAACTCAGATTCCACGAGGGAATCGGGTACATGGAAGGTGCAGATGGGAACTGAGTGGATGTACTGGGGTATTGGTACTGAGGCAAATCAGGGTAGATTGGCATTGTCGATTTTGGTGGGAGTTTACCAATAGCGATCAAATCAGCCTCTGCTTTTTGTGCTTGAGTGTATAAATCTAGAAAAGTGTTGACACCAGAATACCAAATATTCATACTGAGGTCTGAGTTGAACGCTCTGAGGAAATAGAATGTTGCTTGCTCAGGAGTCGACCGAAGGCCATCAGGGACTCTCTGCCAGATCTGAGCAAATCTGACATTGAAATCAAAGACCTCCTCCTATGGATATCTCTGGATGGTCATGAACTGGTGGAGCAAGGAGTAAGGGTCCGCCGATTCATTGAACCCTTGTATCAACCTTCCTGCCAACTGGTCCCATGTAGCAATAGTGTTGGGCAGCAAAGATCTATACCAGTACAGAAGCTTCCCCCTGAGGGATAAGACTAGCAACCTCACCATGATGTTTTCTTTCGTGATACCGTGAATGGTAGCTAGAGCGACAATGTCCTGGACATGCTCTTGCACCGTTTTTCTAGTGTCCTCATAGGTAGGAATGGCCTTGAGCACTGCAACTGGGATTTGAGCTTGTGTTGCAAGGTTCAATGGCCCTGAATGGTTCCAAGTTGCAAACTGTCTTGGAGGATTAGGTTGTTGATTTTGCTGCTGATTCTGCTGGTGGTTCTGATTTTGCGCCATATTTGCGTTCGGATTTGGCTAATTAGGAGGCAGCAACAACAGGTTCGGCTGAACAGGAGCTCCCGAAGCACCTAACTGATCGTCAGGTAAAATTGGAGCGCCTTGATGGTCTGGAGAGTTCGGAGGATTTGGAGGATAGTTGGTTGTTGTGTTGTTTGAAGTTAGATCTTGCTCGGCAACAACGGCTTCCTACAATGATGCTTCGTCCAGGGAGATATTCGACCTGACTAGCCTAGGACGTTCTCCGAAGGCATTGATGTCAATCTCGTAGTACTCGGTCTCTTCTTCTGCGTTTCTAAATCTCCATCTCGTACGCATGAAGACGTGGTTTTCTTAGACTGGTCTTCAAAACTTGGAGGTATCCGAGTTTAGCAGAGTCACCAGATGTTCAGATTTGACAGTATAGGAGCGAACATCACTTCCTCAATACTGCTTATGAGGTGGAACGATCGGGTCCCACCGGGCGTGCCAGAAAAAACTGTTGGTTACGAATCTACCACTGAGAAAGGGTTTGGTTTATCTATGCGCCCTAGACCCGCCCAACAGATTGAAAGGCCGGAAGGAAGGAATGCCTTTCGTGCCAATCTCTAGAGAAGGTTGTCTCCTAAACTACACTACACTTGGTTTCAGATTAGGGAACTGGAAAGGGATTGGGAAAATGCTGAAAGAAATGTAAATAAATGAAAGAGATGGAAATGTAGATTGTTTCAAGGGGAAGAACAAGCACCACAATTACTAACTCCTACTTGAACCGACAACAATCAATATCACAAACATAGCAGAAACTAAAGCTGAACACACACTGATATGTATCCTTTAGCAATTCCAGACTTTGTTCTTACTTCACACACTTAAATCCATATTTTAGAATTTATTGTATGCAAATGAAGAAACAAAATTAATAGAAATAAGCATAGAAGGCATCATACATAGTGAAAAAGTTCAGAATCAGAACCAGGAGTCTTAATATTGAAGCAAGAAGTTCAAATACAACAACTCTTTAGCAAAATGTTCCCCCCTTTTACATTGCAATGAGCGGCCTTTTATAGAAGAATTTTCCCCCCATTACATTAATGTCCAGCCCCTGAAACTGCCAGGGCAGTTGGGATTTGACCCCTGTCAGCTGACAACGTACCTGGAATACGGCTCACTTGTGTTTAGAGCGGCTCCGGACCATTTCTGCAGTTGGGAGAGCATGTCTCATCAATGCGGCTGGTGCAGCTTGCCCTTTGGAGTTCTTCTGGGACCTGATAGGGCATCCTGAAGGGATGGGTTGAGACTTAAATTCGTGCACCATTAATGCGCCTCAGATGCCCACCTACCCCGCTTCCCGAGGTTTGCTTGAGATTCTGCCAAGTCTGGGCTGAACACCGAGGATCGCTCATTTTTAGCTCAGGGCTGAGATTCGCTGGAGGATGGGAGTGATATTGAGAATCGCTCAGAGACGGAGCGAAGCTGGGAGTCGCACGAGGGGAGGAGCGAGTCCGGGAGTCGCTCGAAAATAGAGCGAACTTAGGAGCTCTACCTTGGCGCTCGCTCACTCGAAATGATGTCGATGTTGGGGTTCGCTGGCGAGCGGGAGCGACGCTGAGAATCGCTCGACAATGGAGCGAACTCGGGAGCTGGAGCTAAGGGTCGCTCGGTCAATGCTTCATGGTGTAGTTCGCTCGGAGACCGGAGTGAGACCGGGGTTCGCCCAATCCCGGAGCGAACTCGGGTCGAGTCAGTCCTTAGCCTTTTCTCACTTTATGTGTTGTGGTTCGCTCGAGAGATCGAGCGATTTCGAGGTTCGCTATGCTTTGAAGCGATACTGGGGGGCTTTTAACTTAGTCTTTTTTTCATGCCTTGGCCTACAAATCGCTTCGGGGTCTGGCGAGGTCGAGGTTCGCTGATGAAAGTGAGCGAGTCCGAGAATCGCTCGAAAACAGAGCAAATTGAGGTGGCCCTGCCTTAGGAAATTTTAAATGCTCTTCCGCACTTCGCTACGCCTTCTGCCCGAAGTTGGGCATCGCTGACGAGTCAGGCGAACCAGAGATGCTTTGTGCCTTAGCCAATTTTCGAGCGAAGCTGGTCTCGGAGGGAAGGAGGAAAGGAGAGAGGATTCGAACGTGAAATTGCACAACAGTTTTTCAAAAAATTTTACCCCTAAGTCAAAATGTGACAACAAGTCCCTGCCCCAATGTGATTGTATTTGCTTTCTTTTTTTTTTTAGACTAAGCTGGGTAAGTAATGCAGAGGTGGACTAGATAGGAGCCCTAGTTTTGGGTGGTTTGTGGGAACATTGGGCAAACGTAAATGCACTCCAAGTAAGGGTTGTCTTGAGATGTTGTTAGTTTCCAACTTGGTTGGGAGGCAACTTATGCTAGCTTGGGTCTTTGCTTTCCATTTTAATAGGTATGGGAGGCTAGTCAGTTAGCTGAACTTTGAATCACACTATTAGAGTATTGTTAGGTCTGTAACAGGTTGGGGACTTTAAAGGCAACCTGGTGGTTTGTTTTGTTATGTTGATACTTAGCTATGCATCTGTGGAATACAGGCAGACCTATGTGTGCAACATTATTTTAATATAAATATATTTTTACTTGCTTTGAAAATAAAGGGAGGACATAAATGGAAATTACAAGGCATGACTAGGTTTTTGCTTTGGCTATATCCTAATGATATATTTTCATTCTCAAGGTCTAAGCAACCTGATTTTGCCCTTTGTAAGGTAGGAGCTATGACTCCATTATTACAGTTATTGCCTTTTATACTGGCAGAACTGTTGTATGTCTACCTTGGCTATGTACAATGTCTGCTTATCTAGTCTATTGCACTTGTTATGTAGGATAGGATGTTGTCGTAAGTTATTAATGGTGAGATATTAGAAGTGGGAAGCTTCTAGTTCCCCTGATAGCTTCAAGACCAGGAAGCACTCACTGTCCCTGCTAATATGACTTTTCAACGTTTAAAGAATAGCTTATTTAACTTTGTAAAGCATTCTGCTTCTAATTCCCCTGATAGCTTCAAGACCATGAAGCACTCACTGTCCCTGCTAATATGACTTTTCAGCGTTTAAAGAATAGTTTATTTAACTTTGTAAAGCATTCTGTGTTGGAGAAACAATTATGTATTCACAAAATTTGATTAGTTACATTGTAAAATGAAATAACTATCAACTGTATAGACATCTGTGTCATTATATTTTTTACACAACTTATTATTAATAAGATATATCTCTTAGTTTGTCTATGCTGCCTCCTCCCTTGTGTACGACATACTTTTAGAGCAGGTTATGGTGAACTTGAGTGCCAAATGAAATTGGTGACCCTAAATGTCAAAGGAAGATTGCTGCAAGCAGCCACATTCCCTTATTTTGGCCAATTGAGATCTATATATTTATTTTAGAGTGGCAGAGATTGCACTTGTGACGATGTTAAATGGTTTGTGCTTGACCTGTCTAAGGAGAACCAGTGTCAATACATTGAAGAGGACTTGCTGCTTCTGGATTCTTGTACTAAGAAAGGATGTAGAATCAGAACCACTAGGTCTCTAGTTTGTGTGGAGATTGAAATTAAGCAAACACAATTATTAGCTGCTGACCCTGGGCACATCTATAGGAGAAAGAATTTATAATTCATCATGGACAAAAATAACTTAAGGATAAAGGATCTAGTGCTGGGCTTTGGGAAGCTACTATGGGCAAGATGGGTAAGCATCTCTTAGAGGTGATAGCAGCACTTAAAGCAATGACTGGCTTTATTTGGCAACTGTTGGTCTCTATCAAATATGGTCACATTCTTTTGTATGTGTCATCTTCTGACACTTGCATTACAGATGTTGAACCTTCCATAAATATCCAGAAGGAAGTGCCCACAAATTCCATGGAAGAAAATGTGGGAAAACATGAAATTTTATTCATTTATATTGGCCCTTGTGTCACCAAAGAAACCATGATTGATATTGCCTGCATTTGAGGTTATCAATCAACAAAGTGCGTATGTGAGTACAGATGTTTCTTCAAGTTTCTGGATAGCTCTTTACTGGAGATGCAGTTTATGAGAGTGCCCAAGTCAGAACTGGAGTGCAAGGGAGCCAACAAGCCTGAATGTCTTCTCTATTTGACCATTTTGTCTGTTCCGGGTTCACTGTTAGCTAGTTTTCTAGGTTCTTAAGGTTACTTTACTGTATCATCTTGTAATTTTACAGTCAGGATTTGTTTAACCTTGTTTTACCTTTCCTTGGATACCTTTCAGTTAGTATGGCGGTAGACAGCATAATGCCTCAGACTCTCAGAGTATGATTTTGTAAACAAAATGGATTCAAGTAATGGCAGTAGGCATTGCAGAAAGTTCTGTTTTATATTTGCTTGACATAGAAAAGGCTATAATAAATGGATTTTATTTTTGTTCAGAATTTATTTTCTTAGTTCCTATTGGTGCTTCTTGTTGTGGCAGTGCTTCTTGCATTCAGATCTGATTGGAAATCGCCCATCAACAAAGCAATTCAAAGAGAAACTACCATGATTTCTCAATGCGTTGCCATCTGCAGATTGTTCCAAAGGGGGTCATGGTGCTTATACTAATAGTGTTGATCTTGAAGGTAAATGCTTTTGGGATTTAACTATTAAAATGCATAATGCCATCTATTTAATTGTGAATATAACATTCATTCTTTTTTTTAATTTGCTTAATAGGATACGAAAGTGGAGTAATTCCAGCATCAGAATTCCGTACATATCATACACCTTTAAACAAACAGGTGTGATCTTGTTTAATGTTTGTTTGGTTAAATAGAGCTCATTTGCAAGGGAATGGATGCTATTTACAATGGTATATATGTATTTATGGTTCAATCTCTGTTTAAATGATGGCAGTGTAATCTGTTTGCAAGAAGAAATTTGTGTTCTATATCAGTTATGGCATCATGGGTTTCTCTTTGTAGTCTTATTGCTTGTACTCTGTTTTGACAGAGAGATTTTATATATGGAATGAAAGCTGCAAGAGAGTTCGCTGCACGAGTTTCAGATTCTCTTAAGGTAAGCACCTAAATTCTGAAAGGCAAGCTCATTGTTGGTGACTTCCGTAATCAGTAAAACAATCAAAAGAAATCAAGATCTATTGGTTTCCTAAGATAACCAAAAAGAAGTGTTAATGGGACTAGCATAACCTTGCTGACCAACAGGAAATTGAAAAGAAATGATGACATATTAATTTCCAGATGATCATGAAAGGTGAATAGTATTAAAGGTTGGGAACAATTCTATGTTGTATATCAAGGGAGTGAACATGGCATATCTAACTTAGTCTAGGTCTAAGCTAAATGAGATAATAAACGGATGTAACATTCTAAAACATTATATCAAGGTTCCACGAGCCTGGGGGACGGGGGGACGAGTTTCGGGGGACAGCGGGGGACGGTGGGGGACGGCAGGCCGATTTTAGGGGACGTCTGGTATAATACTATGAAAATTGAATTTTTTTAGAAATTTAGAATAATCTATGTTGGAATTTAGCAATATGATTTATGTGTGAGCAAATTAAGAACCGCAAAAATAAAACATTCATGCAGACAAAAGAGAACACCATGATTTAACGAGGTTCATTACAATGCTCTTCAGCATTATCCCTGCATTCTAAAATGCAAACTCTGGCATTCTTCTGATGCACTCCCATGCTCTCATGGCACACCCGCGGTGCTCTCAAGGCACACACACCTATTCACAATCCCATCAATTTATACATGTTCCTTACACCCAATTTAGCTTTAGTCTGGTCAATAGATTCCTTCTGGTCGTTCCCAACTGATGCCTCACGATATCCCCAACAATGATAATAATTTTGGACTTTGCAATAAGCTCCAAAATTAGTTTTGCCATTCTCTGGTTTTTAATCGTCCATGTAGTCAATGTTATTCATATCCGTTGTAACTGCCATTTGAGACTCGAGATGCCAACGCATTCTGCATAACCGTTGAGGATGGAGATAGGAACAAGCTCCAACTCAAAAATCTCCCACTTGGAGACTGTTATACCAAAGATTTATACCTCCTTCAGATTGCTATATCAAATGCTTTGAACCACCACAACCGGATTAGTGTCAACCCTGCACCTTCTCCTTGTGATCACCAAACAACCTAACAATCCACCATGCATTTTTCATGCACCTTAAAAACCACACCTGAGGATTTGACCTCCTCCATATTATCTCACCGTCATGTTCTGAACCATCACATTTCCAAATTGATGTCAACCTTGCATCTTCTCCTGTGATCAATGAACAACCTGACAATCTCCAACAATCTTCATTGCTCCCACTGCTTCATCAATCTCTGCTCTTTCGCAATCAGGAACAATACATTGGAAACAATCGTTTTCCAATTTGCAAGCTTCCGTATACAGAACCAAGGAAGGGATAAGGGCAAGAGAGGTGGCCAGTCTCATCTTGCAACATATCCGATTTCCTAAGTTCGAAATACAAGCTCAATCTGGTTGCATTTCCCAGCAACCCATCTTTGTTGTAACTCCCAGCTCCCACTCAAACCGCAATCCATCAGACTTGCCAAATACCCAACATTAAGCTCTGATACCACTTGTTGGGATTTAGCAATATGATTTATGTGTGAGCAAATTAAGAACCGTAGAAATAAAACATTCATGCAGACAAAAAAGAACACCATGATTGAACGAGGTTCATTACAATGCTCTTCAGCATTATCCCTGCATTCTACAATGCAGACTCTGGCATTCTTCTGATGCACTCTCGTGCTCTCATGGCACACCCGCGGTGCTCTCAAGGCACACACACCTATTCACAATCCCATCAATTTATACATGTTCCTTACACCCAATTTAGCTTTAGTCTGGTCAATAGATTCCTTCTGGCCGTTCCCAACTGATGCCTCACGATATCCCTAGCAATGACAATAATTTTGGACTTTGCAATAAGCTCCAAAATTAGTTTTACCATTCTCTGGTTTTTAATCGTCCACGTATTTAATGTTATTCGTATCCATTGTAACTGCCATCCGAGACTCGAGATGTAAACGCATTCTGCATAACCGTTGAGGATGGAGATAAGGAACAGGCTCCAACTCAAAAATCTCCCACGTGGAGACTGTTCCGTATCAGCTACACCACTACTGTACCATACCAAAGATTTATACCTCCTTCAGATTGCTATATCAAATGCTTTGAACTACCACAACCGGGTTAGTGTCAACCCTGCACCTTCTCCTTGTGATCACCAAGCAACCTAACAATCCACCTTGCATTTTTCATGCACCTTCAAAACTACACTTGAGGATTTGACCTCATCCATATTGTCTCACCGTCATGTTCTGAACCATCACATTTCCGGATTGATGTCAACCTCGCATCTTCTCCTGTGATCAATGAACAACCTGACAATCTCCAACAATATTCATTGCTCCCACTGCTTCGTCAATCTCTGCTCTTCCGCAATCAGGAACAATACATTGGAAACAATCGCTTTCCAATTTGCAAGCTTCCGTATACAAAACCAAGGAAGGGATAAGGGCAAGAGAGGTGGCCAGTTTCATCTTGCAACATATCCGATTTCCTAAGTTCGAAATACAAGCTCAATCTGGTTGCATTCTCCAACAACCCATCTCTGCTGTAACTCCCAGCTCCCACTCAAACCGCAATCCATCAGACTTGCCAAATACCCAACATTAAGCTCTGATACCACTTGTTGGGATTTAGCAATATGATTTATGTGTGAGCAAATTAAGAACAACAGAAATAAAACATTCATGCAGACAAAAGAGAACACCATGATTTAACGAGGTTCATTACAATGCTCTTCAGCATTATCCCTGCATTCTACAATGCAGACTCTGTCATTCTTCTGATGCACTCCCGTGCTCTCATGGCACACCCGCGGTGCTCTCAAGGCACACACACCTATTCACAATCCCATCAATTTATACATGTTCCTTACACCCAATTTAGCTTTAATTTGGTCAATAGATTCCTTCTGGCCGTTCCCAATTGATGCCTCACGATATCCCCAGCAATGACAATAATTTTGGACTTTGCAATAAGCTCCAAAATTAGTTTTGCCATTCTCTGGTTTTTAATCATCCATGTAGTCAATGTTATTCATATCCGTTGTAACTGCCATCCGAGACTCGAGATGCCAACGCATTCTGCATAACCGTTGAGGATGGAGTTAAGGAACAGGCTCCAACTCAACAATCTACATGTTTAGAATTCTACACACAACAAAAATAATATTAGGATATTCATATTGATATTAGTTACTAAGTGCAGCCATTTAATTGTTTCAAAAAATATAACTTGAAGGTTCAGTGAAGGATATCAAGTGCAATCTGCCAATCTCTAACAGTTAACCAAATTAGTTGCTATTGTTCAAGTAATGAATGCCACATTATTCAACTTTTACAAGTCATCATTTTCAACAATGTACTAAAGAACATAAAGAACAGATTAAAGTGAAAGTTACAGTATTCTATAAATATTAAAGCAAAATTTACAGTATTCTAAAATAAATGGATTTGTCATTGAAGTCAATGTCCTAAAGCAAAAGTTACAATTTTCTTATTGAAGTCAATGTCCTAAACTCAATGGGATTTGTCTCTTTGTAAGAATAAGACAAGTTGATGCCAAGCATTCCTCATCCCGTATTTTCTCAATGGAAGTGTATGCAAAGCGGACAATTTAGGCCACTTTGCAATAAATCAATAACCATTTATAGCAACAAAGGAACACACGTAAAAGCAAAACAGTGAACATGAATCTAATTGGATGCTATCTGTTTTACAAAATATTCATTCTTGAACATTAGATAAATCAGCAATAGAAGCATTTTGGACCAGGCTCTTTTCCCCACCAAATAAAGTGCCATTCCAATAAGAGTTATCATGCCACTTTTACTAGCCAACAACTTCATCATGTTTTTACCTTACATGATTTTCTGAATTATGAACCTGAATTAAGACATGCAAAGCCATAATCTAAAAATGTTTTCAAAAATGCAATCAAGAGGCATGCTGTTCTGAGTTGTAAAACTTGCTTGTTTCACTTTTTAATATCCTACAATTTAACTATTTTTTTTCCTTGTTAGCTTCCTTCTCAAAAGATACTGATTAACCTTGCTTAAAGGGATTTTGTAAATTTATGCTTATTAATTTTGTATTCTTGGTTTTTCTTTGGAACACTATTTCTAGCTCTCTTCAGACTATTGTTACACAATGTAGTATTTGAGTCCAAATACCTGCTTTGATCATCTGCAGACATTAAGAAACTTCCTTTCTTTCTAAGTAATTTTCACTAGTATGAGTAGGGTCTCTCTTTGTTACTCTTTATGTTATTCAGTGATTTCCGCTTATTATATCAACAATCTTTATCCCTCACTTGTAATTTTAGAATACTGTAACTTTTGCTTTAATCTTCATAGAATAGATTGGCTGAGGACTTGCTTTAGAATACTGTAACTTGTGCTTTAATTTTCATTTGTGGAAAGTCATCATTTTCAACAATGTACTAAAGAATAGATTGAAGAACACAAATGTCTTACAATATACTAAAGAACAGATTAAATTTTTGTTTTTAGTTTTTCTTTTGGTTGAGGATGCCCAACCATGGGGGACGGTTGGGTCCCTTTGGGGATGCCCAACCGTCCCTAGGGGCGGCCTAAGCATCGCCAAAGGGACCCAGCCGTCCCCAAGGATGCCCCAAAATAGGGGACGGGGGGAAATGTCCCCAATGCCGTCCCCCCGTGCTAAGGGATGCGGACGGGGGGACACGTACCTCAGGAGGGGGATGCGTCCTCGTGTAACACCACATTGTATTCAATTGTGTCCAACACAAAACTGGAATTTCATAAATAACATGTTGCAGGCAACTCCAAGGGGAAAGGTCAAAACCAAAGCATCTGAAAAGAAAGAAAATTGTTTTTGGCCAGGAGTATGATTTTTTGTTTCTGTATTAATCTTTTTAAGATGTGGAGTGCATTTGCATGCTTCCTTAGACGAAGAACTAAAAGATCGCTAAAGATGGAACTCCAATTGGTCCCCAAGTAAATGCTTGTGAACTGCTGTGTTTGAAAACCTCTTGGATGTCATCTTCTTTTTTGTAATATTTATGTCACAGTTGCACTGATGCACAATCATGTATGTCTGCTCATTATATTTCAAAATTTTCTGTAGTTTCTTAGATAGGTGTTGAACAAAAAATAGAGTGGGTGCCTGATTCCCACACCTAGGTCATACTTAAAAAAGGGCTTTCATTATCTTGACTTAGTAAGTGCCTTAGTTTAGTAAGGTTTTATATCTATTGTGGAGCAGGGTCCATGGTCTTGATAACACTATTCACTCGAGACTTCCAATTGTACATGGTTTTAATTTAATAGTTTTTCTTCTATGTTATTAATGAATTTGTTTTTTGCTTTTCTATACTTCCAAGTTCCTAATTTTACTTTTTGAGAGTTGATATTCATGCAAGTTTTGTCTATACAGTTAGGATGCAAATTTAAGGGGAAAAGTGTGTACAATATTGATCCAATTATATGATTACTGCTTATATACAATAATAAAATATTCCTCTTGAAATATTGAAAAGTGTTTTTTTATTAGGATGAAGCTATCTTGCAGGAACAAAGCTATGTAACATGGAGTTTTTGTGTTAGGAACGACACAGTATGATGAGATGTGTCTTCGGGATGGCGGGAATTTTGTCCTAAAGACATTTAAAAAAACAAATTTGAGGCCCATGTTATTATTATTATTATTAAAGCATGAATATGCAACATAACATGATGTAAAAGCAAAATACTTAAATGACACTACTTCAAAGGGTCAAACGTCAAACATCCATATAACGGTAAAACATAAACCATAGGAAATTATGACTTTCAATTCATTATAGTTGAAACTTCAAAACATTAAAAATTTGGAATTTCAACTATAGTCCAAGTTCCAACTACGTAAGCAAAATGCCAAAATGAAGTAGAATTTTAAAACCATGGCAGAATTAGTGAAACCAAAATCATTGAAATGTAAGGGCCTTTAATTATCCTTGGGTTCATCTGCAATACCAAAGGTGTGCTTAGCATCCTTGCTATTTGAGTCAAGGGACATAAAAAAAATAAATTTAAGCCTCAAATTGGATTTTTAAAGAACAAATATGCAGTATAACATAATGTAAAAGCAAAATAATTAAATCACACTACTTGAAAGGGTCAAACATCAAACTTCCATGAAACAGTAAAATAGAAATAGAAAATTAAGAATTCTCAATTTATTAGAGTTGAAGCTTCGAAACTCTAGAAATTTGGAATTTAAGCTATAGTCCAAGTTCCAACTACATAAACAAAATGCTAAAATGAAAGAAAAATCTGAAACCAGGACAGAAATGGTGAATCCAGAAACATTGAAATGTGAAATCCTTAAATCATCTTTTGATCCAGGCACGTGACCTTTTTGGGGCATGACTTGCCTGAAATTGCCCGAAAAATTTATATTATGGATCCTAACTACATTGTTAGGGGCATAACTTTGTGCTCCGGACTCTGTTTTGATCCATTCAAGAAGCATTGGAAATATTAGAGGGAGAACAACAATTTCAGCAGGCAACTCTGTCATAGACAGAGATGACGACAACTTTGTGGAGAAAATGCTTCAGAGGCTCTCAAAAATACAAAACAAAATATTTACTAAAAACAGTAATTTTCTATTTTTAGATTTTTGTAGCCAAAATGCATCTCTAGCTATGTTGACACATTAGTAGAAGACAAAACAGAAAAGGACAAGTCATATGTATGTAATTTTCAAGTAAAAGCACTTTGTAACTTATGGAAGGTTAATCACCACATTTTCATATGGGTGACCTTTTAACTCATGGAAGGTGAACCTCCACATTTCCATGTGGGTGACCTTCCATATCCAAAACGGTGAAATTCCAACATACCAAAGATATTGTATAAAGAGAGATTCATCCCTGATTGTAAAGATATGAGTAATGGATACAATGTCATAGCCTCACATTTCTTCTCAGAGATTTCTTGCATTGTACTCTGTTGTCTGAGCAATCAAATCATTATGCTATTTTGCTTTTGCGTTATGGTTTGTTATACTCCATTATTTCTGAATTGCACTCTTTCTTCATGTTCCTTAACTTAAAATTCTGAGTTTTGGAATAGTTGAAATTGATGCAGGAGCATCCAATGATCAAAGGAAAAGCAAAATACCGCAAAGAAGAAAAAGTGTCGCGATATCGCGACATGTTGGCAAAGAAGAAAAAGTGTCGTGATATTGCGACATGTTGCATTTTCGCGGCTGAGAGCAACAAGAGGGAGCAAGGAGGCAAAAATGTCGCGCAAAGGAAAAGCAAAATACCGCAAAGAAGAAAAAGTGTCGCGATATCGCGACATGTTGGCAAAGAAGAAAAAGTGTCGCGATATCGCGACATGTTGCATTTTCGCAACTCAAGAAAGGGCAGGCAGGCAGCTGAAATAAGAAGTGTGACAGTGAACGGAAGTCAGTACGGCGGTTACAGGGGCCGTTGCAGAGTGAAATCATCAAGCGGTGGATATACCAAACGTCATCATTGGTTGACAGGCGGACAGAGTAGACAGTGGCAGCACTGAACAACACGTGGCACCAAGGGGGCCACAAAATGGAAACGAAGAGTCACACTAGAACTTTTAAAAGGGGAAGCAAAGGATGCAGAAATGCAGGGGAAATTCTCTGTAAAAAAGGAAAAGAGACTGAAAACTAAGACTGCTGCTATTTCTGTAAACCTTTCCAAGTTTTTGAATAAGAATTGGGTTTTGCAAAGCTTGGCTCTCCATCAAGTGGTATCAGAGCTTAGGGTTCCTGAGTGTGTGAGCAGATCGCCGAAAGTGAGGCAGTTTGCACCAGGATATGTGGAAGGGTTGTGAGAAGAGATCTTAGGGTTACTGAGTGTGTGAGCAGATCGTCGAAAGTGAGGCAGTTTGCACCAGGATCTGTGGAAGGGTTGTGAGAAGAGAGCTTAGGGTTCCTGAGTGTGTGAGCAGATCGCCGAAAGTGAGGCAGTTTGCACCAGGATCTATGGAAGGGTTGTGAGAAGAGAGCGAGGAAGAATGCCTCCACGAAGAAACCGTGGTGGTGGGAGAAATGTGGTACCTGAAGGAGATTTCAGAGCTTTGCAGAGGCAAGTGCAAGCCCTGCAAGAGGAGTTGCGAAGAGGGGTTGAGCCAAGGAGAGAAGACCATAGTGAAGATGAATCTTGGGAGGTTGATGATCCATCAGATGAAGAAGAAGCAATGGATCTTGCAGAAGCTAGATTATTTAGGGCCATATCTCTGATCGGGAAGAGGCCAAAGTTTGATGTCTCCATGTATTCTGGGAATCTCAATCCAGAGGAGTTGATTGATTGGATCAATGATATGGAGGAGTATTTTGAGTATGAGGAGGTTGTAGATCCAGATCGGATCAAGTTTGCAAAAACGAAGTTGAAAGGCCATGCTAGCATATGGTGGAAAGAAGTGCAGCTAGAAAGAAATAGAAGAGGAAAGGAAAAGATAACCAAATGGGATCGAATGGTAGAGAAGTTGAAGAGGCAGTTTATTCCTGTAGATTACGAATTGGATCCTGTTGAGGAAAATGCAGAGTTTGAGACAGTCAAGCAAATCTGTCAAAGAATATACAGAGGAGTTTTACAAGATCTCAATTAGAACTGGCCATTCAAAGGCTAATAAGGAGAAAGTGGCTCGTTACATAAATGGGTTAAGAATGAATATCCAAGAAGAACTCAGTTTGGTCAGGATGACCACCATTGAGGATGCATATCAGTTTGCCTTGAAGGTTGAAGAGAAGCTGAACAAAATATTTGAAAGCAAACAAAGAGGAAGAGATCATAGAGAAAGAACTGGTGGAAGAATAGATGGAGGACGAGATGAGAAGAAAGAAGAAGCTAGCAGCAGTCAAGATCAAAAGGGAGATAATGATTATAGATCCCGTGGTCAGAACAACTACCCAAGAGGAAGAGGTAGATATAGTCGAGAAAATGGAGAAAGAGGGTTTCGTGGAACCTGCTTCAACTGTGGAGGAGGACATCGAGCATATGAGTGTCCACATCACCAAGAGAAGCCAAATAGGAGGCCAGCGGGTCATGCCAGAGCTGCTGTAGCAGATGAAGGTGCTGAATCAGAACATTCTGAGGAGGCAGAGAGAGGAGAAGTTATGGTCACAAGGAGAACCTTCTTGAATGAGGAGAAAGAATCAGACCAGAGGAGGAGCATGTTCCGCACAAGGTGCAAATGTTCAGGTAAGGTATGTAATGTTATTATAGATAATGGTAGTACTGATAACTTGGTCTCTGAAGAAATGGTTACTAAGTTATAATTAGAGAGGAGGAGACACCCGCATCCATACCGGATTGCGTGGTTGTAGAAGGACCATAGGGCATTGGTCAGTGAACAGTCCTTAGTCAAGTTTAATATTGGGAGATACCAGGATGAGGTCCTGTGTGATATCCTGCCTATGGATGCTTGCCATATGTTGTTGGGGAGGCCATGGCAATTTGACAGACGTGCGGTGCATGATGGGCATGCGAATACTTACTCTCTGACGAAAGATGGAGTGCGTCACAAGTTGAAGCCATTGAAGGAAGTGGATGAAAAGGTATGCAATAGTGCTAGAATCTGTTTGGTAGATGGTAGAAAATTTTTGGATGGCCTGAAGAGGGATTCTATGTGTTATGCATTAATTCCTACTGTTAAGAAGGAACAATATATGGATATTCCAATAGAGGTTGAAAGTCTGTTAGAAGAGTTTTCTGATATTGTGTCGGATAATGTGCCTGAGGGTTTGCCACCAGTGAGAAAGATTAGCCATCAAATTGATTTGATTCCAGGAGCTAGTTTACCCAATAAGGCAGCCCATAGAATGTCTCCCGTGGAGAGTGAAGAGTTGAACAGACCGGTTCAAGAGTTGTTGAAAAAGAAGGTGACAGAACAGTACAGAAGTGAAGGTCACTTCTCAATCCACCCCGGGTGTCTGATGCAGGAGCATCCAACGAAATTTGGGAAATTCCTTCAAGGCAAAGGAAAAGCAAAATACCGCAAAGAAGAAAAAGTGTCGCGATATCGCGACATGTTGGCAAAGAAGAAGAAGTGTCGCGATATCGCGACATGTTGGCAAAGAAGAAAAAGTGTCGCGATATCGCGACATGTTGGCAAAGAAGAAAAAGTGTCGCGATATCGCGACATGTTGGCAAAGAAGAAGAAGTGTCGCGATATCGCGACATGTTGGCAAAGAAGAAAAAGTGTCGCGATATCGTGACATGTCGCATTTTTGCGACCAAAAGAGAAGAGAAAGAGCAAGAGAGAAAAAGTGTCGCGATATTGCGACATGTCGCATTTTCGCGACCAAAAGAGAAGAGAAAGAGCAAGAGGGAAAAAGTGTTGCGATATTGCGACATGTCGCATTTTCACGGTCCAAAGCAAGGAGAAAGAGCAAGAAGGAAAAAGTGGCGCGATATCGCGACATGTCGCATTTTTGCGACCAAAAGAGAAGAGAAAGAGCAAGAGGGAAAAAGTGTCGTGATATCGCGACATGTCGCATTTTTGCGGTCCAAAGCAAGGAGAAAGAGCAAGAAGGAAAAAGTGTCGCGATATCGTGACATGTTGCATTTTCGCGATGCAAGAACAACCAAGCTGAAGACATAGAAATGTCGCGATTTCGCGACATGTTGCTTTTTTGTGACTCAAGAAAGGGCAGGCAGGTAGCTGAAATAAGAAGTGTGACAGTGAATGGAAGTCAGTACGGCGGTTACAGGGGCCTTTACAGAGTGAAATCATCAAGCGATGGATATACCGAACGTCATCATTGGTTGACAGGCGGACAAAGTCGACAGTGGCAGCACTGAACAACACGTGGCACCAAGGGGGCCACAAAATGGAAACAAAGAGTCACACTAGAACTTTTAAAAGGGGAAGCAAAGGATGCAGAAAGGCGGGGGAAATTCTCTGTAAAAAAGGAAAAGAGACTGAAAACTAAGACTGCTGCTATTTCTGTAAACCTTTCCAAGTTTTTGAATAAGAATTGGGTTTTGCAAATCTTGGCTCTCCATCAGAAATTTTGAGTTTCAGATCATCTTTGGGATCATCTGCAATGCCAAAGTTGCCCTGATCATCATTGCTCTTTGAATCAAGAGACTCATGCATTGAGATTCTAAGCAATCATACTTGCTCCCCAAGCCATAGTTTTCTTGGGATAAACCATGGGCTCTCACTCCCTTTTTTAACTATTTTTTTCCTTTATTTGAGGCCAATATGGGCTGAAGGATGTCTGGGATGCCTAGCTGTCCTGGGATGGTCTTGGGTTTGTCCTGACATCTTCCAAATGTCTTGGGAAGCTGCGGCATCCCAGAGATGCCAAAATGTCTTTGTGGTGTTTTGGCATGTCCATGGCTTCTTATAGACATCGTCCTGGATGGCCCTTTTTCGAGGACATTGCCAGGAAGGATTGGGATGGCCTGGGGACAGTCCTCAAGAAATCCCCAAAATGTGGGACACTTAGGGATGTTTTGTCCTTGCCCCTGATGTGCACAGGGTATTGTGAAACGGTGGCCTTTTTTTTTTGGTACATAGGAATGAAGTCATTAGCTCTTTCGTTCAGTCTTTCCCATCAGGTTGATATCTCTTTGGATGATTTGATTAGGTTACATAAGCATTTCTAGTGATTTGATATTGATATAGCTGGTAGTGGATCATATAGACACATTATTTGGATGGTTTACGATTAAAGGTGTCATTCTCTTTAATCTATGGTTAGTAGCCCTATTATTCAAACTAGAAGGGTACACATGTTTTGTGAGTATCAACAGGGCCACACTGTCTCTTTTGTCTATGTTATAATTTAATGCTGATAAGTAATGTAGTTTTCACAATCCATTCCTAGGAGTAGAAACTGTGGTAAACAAAGCAACATATATGCTTTTGTTGGATTGATAAAAGATAATAAATTAACATCATTCATTCCAAAAAATAGTGTAATGTCTTCCTCTAGTCTTGAAAATTGTATTTTTATTTGTTTCTAAACAATTTAACATAAATACTCTCAATACGTATTTACTTATACACTGTACTTGACATAAATACCTGTTAATGAGCAATATGATACTTATTTTCCAATTGAAAATATAGCTGCTTATACACTGTACTTTTACCTAGCATAGTCGTGATATTAATCTTAATTAGGCTTGAAATTGTCATGCAGATTTCAGTTTTCCCATATTCTGTATTCTACATTTTCTTCGAGCAGTACTTGGACATTTGGAGAACAACATTGATTAACCTAGCTCTTGCACTTGGTGAGTGTTTTGCTGCAAACATTATATTTCTTTCCTACGATTGGATCCCCACTCTAATACCAGGTTCCTTCTTGTGTGGGTATAAATGTTTTGATGATTTATTCAGATGATCTATGGTTAGAACTCATAATTTTATACTATTGTGCAACTCTACAGTTTGTTTTTTTGCTTCATGTTTTGAGTGTTTCTGGAATTTGTCTTTCACATAGCATATAACACTAAATGGTTTGCAATTATTTCCACAAGATAAAAACTTGATATGAGTTGTTTTAGGAGAATGTAATTTGCTCCCATGTAATTGTTCTAACCCATTGGACATAACATGCAAGTTCATATTTTGATGGCATCACAGGATCCACTAAGGATGCACCACTCACTATCAAACTTGCCTCATGTAGCTTGTCTATCAGGCTTTTGTTCTGTCTCCACATGATAAGTGATGGAATGTTTCACAAAAGCTCACCCTTAGCCTCCTTGTCTTGCCCAACTTCTGATAGAATATCTTTGAAATAATTGATTTTGCTTCCTTCTTGATCTCTTTTTTTTATTCAATACTTCCTCCATTTGGAGTTGAAATATTTTTGGTCTGATGAAAAAAATTGGTATTTCTTTCTATCACCTCTCTTTTGTGACTTGTTAGGATAATCAGCAAGTAATTGTTTTTCTTGCACATAAGTGTATTGATCCATTTTGTTGATTTCCACCATCTCTTGTTAGTCCTTTTGCTTGGATTTAATTCCCTTCTTTCTGTTAAATATGTTGCCAAAGGATTTGATATTCCATATTTTCATTTGCCCCTTCACATATTTCAGTTTTTATGTAAAACTGTGCATACGTCATCCTTTGAACTTTGCTTCTTCCCACCACAATGTAACCATTTAGAAGAAATCCCAGCCTTGGAGCCATATAGACTCACAACAAAATGGCTTTGGATGACCATTTTGAGTAGATCACATCTCAAGAGAATTGGTTTGTGATCTTATTCCGCTTGCAAAGAATGTCTGAAAAGATTTTATGCTCTGTTTTTAACCATCCATTAAAAACACTTGTCCAATCTTTCTGCCATACAAGATCTCTCAATATGTGTATTTTCCCATATACATTGAAAGCTTGAAAGAATAGCATCTCAAAAAGGCATTTAGGCTGACAAAGGAAGCAAAATCCTCCATAGATCTAGACCAACCAGTATTAACACCCTTCTTTTCTAAAGGAGAATGCTGGACAGCGATCTTAGTATTCCAGTTTTCTCTAGTTTATACACTTTATTTTAGTTTGCTTTTGTTAAGTACTTTATTTGGTTGCTACAGTGCCTTGTAACAGACTATTTCTCCCATTGGCTTATTTTGGTCATCTGTGGACATTAGAATTGTTGAAGAGCTTTAAGTTTGTTGCTTCATTCTACTGTTTCATAAGGTCCAAAAAACACAGGCAGCAACTATGACAAGCATGGAAAACCATATCCAAGCAACACAAAACTCAACTACAACCATTATGCAAATCACAACTGAACTTTTCATAATTAAGATTGGACCTGATAGATGAAACTGAATGCCTCTAAAAATTGCTTGTACTCTTTGTGAATTATGATCATTTTCAAATGAAGTATGTCATATTAGAGAATAATCTCTCATGAGTTTTCTAGCTGTTGGTTTCTTAGTGTAAGTATTGAATTGTTTTCCTTTACAAATGATGATTGAGTGACTGAAATTATCTATGTATTTGTGAAACAGGAGCTGTGTTCATTGTTTGTCTTGTAATTACGTGCAGGTTTTGATCTTGTCTACCACCTGTTTCCTTAAAGATATTTTATTTCTCTATGTGGACCAGGAAAATACAATGATTTTTTAAGGAATTTCTCTTATTTTATGATTTGTTTCCTGCAGCTTGTGGGCTTCGGCTATAATCTTGCTTGTATTGGCAATGATTATATTGGATATCATGGTATGTTCTAATCTTTTTTTTTTGTGTAGCAAGTTTTCTATAAATGCTCTCTGCAGCAATGGCCAAATTAGGAAGGGTTTAAAATTGCCAGGACGTTCAACCTACCTAATTCAAGTTGCTTGTGGACAACTAATGATGACTAATTTCATTTATTTAAATAAATTATAGGTATTATGTCTGTAGAGGTACAGAAAGGTCATAAAGCTGAAGAAGAGAAATGAGTTAAGTAAAGCACAACACACATATCCTATTAGCTTTCTACTAATTATTTTTGGCCTTTTCTCTTTAAGTCTTGTCTGTACATGTCGTAAAGGTGTAATCGTATTTTGTTCTATAAATAACAAACCTTAGGTTTCACTACTAGACCCTGGATTCTGTTTGGGCATGAGGACCTTCTGCACAATGTTGCTAGACTCAATAGTAGAGTAAGACCCAAAGCGTATACCAGTGTTATGTTTTTGAAGATGGATATAATGGATGTGATATAGAAATGGACCACAGCCCAGTGTACAATGGATGTTATATCATCCTTTTTATAAAATGATAATAGGCTAATAATAGCCATTCTACAAAAGTTTACATGATTTTAACACTTGATGCTTTTAGGACAGATTCTAGAATCTTGGACTTTAATCTCTTTTAGTATGTATCTTGATTAACTATAATGAAGACAATTCACAGGTCTCCCTTAAGAAATGTTACTATAGTTTACGTTTTAGACTTCAGTAGAAAATAATATTCATCTTGTCTACAGAACATGATTATTATTATGCAAATTTGATGCTTCTCTGAAGTGAAATTGGGCCTGTGTGGCTGTTAATATTTCTTTGTCAGCTTGTGTATTGACTAGTCTAAATCAAAATTTTGGATGTTGGACAGGGTCTGATGGCACTTCTGAGCATTCAATTAAATGCAATCTCTGTGGTGAATCTTGTAATGTCAGTTGGCATTGCAGTTGAGTTTTGTGTGCACATTACCCATGCATTCTCTGTAAGTATATGCTGTTCAGGTTCATGTTTCGAGCTTTTAGTTTTGGATGTTTCAAGCTTGTTGCTCAACTGAGATCTTATGTCCACTAATATGTACTTTACAAACTAGATTTTGTATCTCGTGTTTTGTTGAGTTAAATTTTAAAGATTGTCTTCATATAAAAGAATATGATGCAATTTCGTATAGTGAGCAAAGGAGTTAATAGTGTTCCAGATTGCACATGTGGAAGGAAATTATATTTCTCAAACTTAGGAGAACCCTGTGAAACATACGTATCTCATTCGATGCAAGTTAACCTATTTTTTATTTTTAATGTGGAGACATCCAAAAAATCCTGGGCCTTTCCCTGTCTTCTGTATCTTTACTGCTGTTCTCCCCATTTATTTTTTCATTTCTTATGTGTTTTCTCTCTTATTTTTCTCATTGTTTTTCGTTTTCAGAAACCTCTATTTGTATCTCTCTGTTTTATAGAATGGTTTCCATATCAGAACCTAGGATTATCTTTGGTTTGTGACCTTTGTATATATGCATAAAGAGAATAGTAAATGGTAAGCATGTGAAAAGAGCAGCTTTCCTCTAATAGATTAGAAGGAGAATGTTTGTGGCACTTGGAAATAAGTTCTTATAAACATTTCAGCACCTCTGCAAACAGAGCTGAGATGCATTGTTCCTACATTTCTTACAGAACATCTACTGCTGACTAATTCTGTCTCCAATAAAAGGAAGCACTCCTAGTGCATAAAATGTATTCCAACACTATACATAATTTCAAAGGACACATTTATTCCTTGAAAAGCATAAAGATGCAGTCAGCAAGCATACAACTCTATCAGAAACAAAATCCTTGCTCTATAAATATTTTTGAGCTTTTTCTTGCTGTATTCCACATGACACAGTTGGATATGTTCGGGCCCAGATACAAACAAAAAAAATGTGGCATCAAATGCCAGACAAAATTATGCTCCCAAGGTTAAAAAATATGTGGCATTACAATAAATTCTTAGCAACTGGCTATGACATAAGTAAAGAGTCCTTTTGCTTCTGCAGTATCATTGCAACAGAAAATAGTTATATATCATGGAGAAATGCTGCGCTCTATTGCCTGTAGTTGAGTAAAAACAATAGAGTCCAAAATAAAACAAGGATGCTTGTCCTTGATAATCATGGAAAATTCATTATGTGTAAAGTCCAGTCAGCTATAGTTAAAGAACAGAAAATGTCTCCATTTTTAAATGTTTTTGATATATTGAAGAAAAATCTGGAAAGCAGAAGCCAGAAACATGGTTGCTTTCTTTTCACTCTGCCGTTATCTCCATATTGTGTACTATATGATAGCCTTGGGTACTCTGGTGTTCTCTACTGAGGTGCAATTGCATTTGTAGAGACCTTGGATATTTGTTTATGCATCTTCTTACACCATCTGGTTTCTCAATTCGTAAGTATCTTTTGCATGCAAATCCAAAGTAATTTACTTTGAAAGTTTACTGTTATAGGATCAGGCCCCAGGGTCTTAGTTGCAACTTCTGTTTTTTCACTATACAAGAATGGACCAACTTTCTGGGATGAATCAGCATTTTTCCATCTGGGGCCTTTGCGACCTTGTTGCTTCCCTATGCTACTCACCAAATGTTCCAAAGAAACAGTTGGAGCTGTGACTGTAGAATTATTTGTTGATTTACCTGAGTTAGATACTAAAAATGTAATGTTACATAGCTTATCGATGGAACTTTGCTTTCCTATCCAGTTCATCAAATGTTCGAAAAAACCAGTGGAAACCTTCACTACATTTATTTTTTGATTTACATGGGAAAATGTGATGTTATATATGCTTATTGATGGAATGATCTGCACACATGCTTCTTTCTTGCCACTGTTTTATCTTCGTTAGAGTGTCCCATTTCTCATCATTCACTACTGTGGATGTTGAATGATCGCTCAGTACCTTCTTGACTTTTTTTCGACTTTAATTTTTTATGTTGATGATGTAAAAAATCTGCAGACCATTGATCATAACTAAACTTCACACTACAAATGCCATGAAGATCAGATTTAAATTAAATTCTCTACTTTTAACCTTCCTATCTGCATTTTGTAAGTGTGCCTCCAATCATTTGTAATAGGCTTTGTCTAGTTCTATTAGGGTCTATTATTCCAATCATTGATCTATTCCCCTGGAGGTTATAGATCATTCTACAGCTTTTGATATTGTAACTTGTGTTGTAATTCTTGGAACAAAGTCTATCCTAGAATTGAATATGTACTTTTCTAACAGGTGAGTGAAGGAAGCAGGTCACAGCGTGCAACAGAGGCCCTCACAACCATGGGAGCATCTGTTTTCAGGTAATGGAATATTAGTCTGTCTTACTGGAATAAGGTTTGTCAGACAGCGAGATTACTTAACATCAACCTAAGTTCTGCCTTTAGTCTATATAAAGCACTTTCAAGATTCCAATGGTATGCTGTTTTATTATTGGAGACTTCCTAATAAATTGATATCTTTGCAGTGGAATAACAATTACCAAATTTGTTGGGGTGCTTGTACTGTGCTTTTCACGATCAGAAATTTTTGAGGTCTCTCTCTTCCCCTCTCTCTTGATCATCTCAGGGCATGTTTTTGTGGTCATGCATTATATCAACCTGCTTGTCTCTTCATTACATATCAACATCTTTGCCTGAAAGTTATTGAAGTCCAAATGAAACCACAAAATCAAGATTGCTTTATCATGCGTGAATATATGCTCATGTGCCATTATAGATAGGAAATCTGTGAAGGTGGCTTGTCATCGAGACAAGAACTAGACAAATGAATGTAGATGAATCAATGCTTAGATAGTTTATAGTTCTTCTTCTTCCAAAATTTGGTTTTATATCAAAGTGATTTCTAATGATGTGAAAGTTTTTATCTAGTTATCAATCATAGTTTGTAAATTTGATTAGCTTTCCATTTATACAGGTTTACTATTTTCGAATGTACCTTGTGCTTGTGATACTTGGGTTTTTACATGGTCTTATCTTTCTACCGGTAAGTTTCAAAATGTCATTTATAGTTGTTGCTTTTATTCAATTACATTTTTTTCCCTGTTCCTTGGCCATTTCCAACAATGATGATGCTTTGTTTGCTACCACTCATAGACAGTTTCTATTGCTTAGCATGTGTTTCAATACACAATACTGTAAAGGAAATTACTATTGGTTGCAGTCTTATTACCCATGATCATATCGATTGTGATGAGTACAAAAATTGCTAAAAATAGAGTGGCTTACAAATTGCCAAAGTACTGAGGGCTCTTGCAAAATTAAAAAAAGTCATGAATTTGACAAATTGGCAAGACTCATCATTTATCATCTTTTTCACACCAAGTACACTTTTTGGGGGAACAAGGAAACGAGGGGGTGCAAACAGCTGGAAGGCATCCCCAAATCCTAGCAAAATGGGGACAACAAATGATCTGTCAATGGCTCTGGTTTTGTGCGTCCACACCTGTTTGAGATTAAGAAAACATTTAACAATAGACATATTAGAAGCACCTTTGGATTGAAGATATGGTGGTTCTGGTTGTTGTTGTTGTCCTGTGTGCACGTGCATGGGACCACACATGTGCGAGATTAAAATACATTTAACATTTGACATATTATAAGCAACTTTGGATTGATGGTATGCGATTTATTCTAATCAAGTCTGAACATCATAAGATCCTAGGAGCAAAATACTGAAACTAGCTAGAATGAAGGACTTCTCAAATTCTATATCACAGATAGATCAAATTCATTTTCTTCCTTATGCCAATTGTTTTATGAAATTACCATGTAGTATCAAGCTTCCCTGCCTTCATTCCACTCAGTATTACCATCAAGGCTGGTGTAAATTTATGACCAGCTTCTCCATGATTGATGCTTTTTTGAGCTGTTGAGAATTCTGTTAGCATTTTTTCTATTTAGGTAAATTCCTAGTATAGTACCAGTTTTATCCAAATCTTAGGTAAGTGAAGAATTCATCTCTTCTCTAGGTCATAAGGGCCTGCTAACACCTGTGAGTGCTTATATAATACATATGAACAGTCTGAACAAGGAAATGGCCCAAAATGAAAAATGTTTGAAATAATAAGATGCGACTCAACTCTTCAGTTTCCAAAACAATCATCATGAAAAACGGATGGGAGACTCACAATTTTATTAGGTTTAGGGCAGACTTTTTTCTTTAAGAGTTTTTCTTTTTTGCTGGGCCCATATGTCACTGTTGGGGACGTCTACATGGCCCCTTAGGGATGTGGAAGGAAAACAGGATGCAATGAGGACGTCCCCATGTTTTAACTTTTCAATGGGGTGACTTGCTATCATCCCCACTGTGACCCCATGCCCCTGTTGAACATAGTATATCATGCGCTTGATAAAAGGAATGAGACCCAAGGGGTACACTGTTGAACTAATAATATAATAAAGTGTAAACTTTTCCTTGCTTGTACAAGGGTGTCTCTTATGCGCAAGCGGCATGGTTGCTTGGCTGTGACCTTAAAAGTAATCTCTACCTTACCTTGGCATAAGGGAGGTTTGCTACAGAACAAAGCAAAGTTCTGTTTTCACAAGCAACAAGTAGTCAAGTGTGGAAGCAAGACGAGGAAGATTATGTATCTAATTTGATGTGAAAATTGAAGTTGTAAATCAGATCAACATCAGATGATGGTGGTCCACAAGTCCTAACTACACACTAGGAAAGTAGTCGGAATTGTTTACTAATTCATCCATCTTTTAAATTTCCTAAACTCAAATATTGTTTCCAGAAATGAGTTAGATTGATGACTAAGATTGTAGTTCTTTGTTTTAGATCTGCTCAACATGAGCTCTTGCAAAAGGTGCATAGGAAACAATATTGTATGTTCAGATTTTATGAACTATCTTGCAATTTATCTTAACATTCTATAGAAATTTGCAATTGAGGGTAATCTCAGCTACTTTTACTAATCTGCAAACAAATAACTCTAAGAACCTCAAGATGCAACATTTCCAGTCCAGCGAGTGCAACATAGGTCAAATTTGGTTCTTCTGGTGGTGAGAGTCCATACAACGAATTCATTATTTTAGTATTTGTTAGAAAAAGAATAAACTGTTGAAATAGGAATGTTAATTAGTAACTGCGGGTGCATAAAGACTGTTATGAGTGAGGATTGTGTTTCCTTGTGTCAATATATGATAATTGGCAAATGTCAAGGCCATTACTGCACTTTTTATGAAGCTTGGTTCTCAAAAATTCCAATTCTCTTTATGGCTTGTCCCAAAATTGCTTGGAAATTGTTCCCCTCACTGGCTATTTGATCTTTCTCTTGAATTAATACATTAACAATAGCTTGAGCAACATATCCTGCAATGTATGGCATTCAGAGTGATTGTGTTCTATTGGGTTTTCCGCTGGAGCATTTTGTATTCCAACTGCTTTTCCATTTTCTCCACTTCTTAGTCCAAATCCTTGGCTTCTTTGTCTGCATTGACATATCAAATGGGAATACTCTTGCCAACTTCTTCCTCCAACTAATTCATGCCTTTAACCCTGATTTGAGACATGTCTCAAGTCATCACTGTCTTGTAATCATTGGATATTATTTGACTTTTGGGTTTCTTCGATGTAGGATGGTAATATGCAAGTTGTAGCTGTAATTGTGTCTTATCCATATGAGAAAGAAGTTCATGTGTGGCCAATTCATCATCAGAGTCCTCTTTGCCTTGTTCAGACAGTTTTCCTTGTTGCCTTCCTTGCAGATCTGGAAGCTTGATTTGTAGTCTTGTTCAGACCACCCTTCGATAGTTTTCGAATGGGATGCAATTGAAGAGGAAGGGATGATATACAATGATGTAAAGTAGATGTAGATGGCCTGGTTAGGTGCCTTGCCATGGTTAATGGCATGTAAGCAACATCAGTGGTATACTACAAGGAAAAGGAAGCAGTGGCAGGGGGAGTGGTGACATCTATCACTTGTATCAATAGAGGCAGAGGAGATGGCACTAAATGTAGGAGGAAGAAAGGTGCCTGAGTGGACTCCCACCTTAGGAATTGTAGCAAATGTTTCCTTTGAAGCATGAAGTGATGAAGGCACTAAAGATGTACGGAAAAAAGGATGGAAGCGGTATTTAGATATGAGTAGAAACTTCCAGTGGAGGTATGGCACTTTGGTCCACTGGCAATGTGCCAGAGCTAGATGGCTTGTTCTGACAACTTGAGAAACATCTAAAATTCAAATAATAGTAGTATAGCTTAAGGTCACAATAACTGCGGTGGAAGAGTGAACATTCAAATGAGTATCAAATGGTAGAACAATATCAGGGTTTCTCTTATTTTTCTTCCTTGGAGTAGGATGTTGTGTACATGAGCCTTGCTTGAAAGGTCCTGTAGGCAAAGGTTCCATATTCCGCAAAAAGGAAAAGATAGAAGGTTTAAGCTTATCAATCCATTTGTCAAGGCATGTACGCAAAACAAACCCTATTTGTATTAATCTGTTAAAACTTTTGCGTACATTTAGATATAGGCAAAAGAAGCCTAATTTCATTTACAAAGACCTACCACAATCCAAGCTCCAACTATGGTTTTTAGAAAACCTAAAAAAGATAAATGTCGGTCAACCAACTCACCGCCTAACATCTCCTAAAAAACACTTCTCTTCTGGAATCGCAGTACAAGATCAAATGTAGGTTATAGTGAGAGCTTAAAGGCTTATGCCAATGTATACAGGAAAAAGTTTCAAAAGTTCAAATCCAATGTTAAACTCTAAACTCAGGTAAGTTTCAGAGCTTTGTTCTCATCTGCCACCGTCTGGTTATTTTGTTGGTGGTCTATTTGTTTTTTTATTGCTAGGATGGAAGGCTTCCTCCACTTGGAATATATAGCTAGTGTAGCCGCCTTTTGTTAAAAACTCTCATGTATCAATGATCCAGTTGTTGAAGAAAGCATTCTTCACAATCTCAGTCTGTACCTTTTGCATTCCCTTCTCTACTTTTTCAGTAATGGCCTTGACATTCGCCAATTGTCCTTCTTCCTTGTGGCTCCAATAACAGGTTTCTTGTCATGGTTGACATCTCCAAACATATAACCTCGTGGGTTTGCGGATATAGCACTATCAAGATCATATTCCCGTGGGTAATCTTCCTTGAAACTGAACATTTTCAGCACAATGTCAATAACTTTGAACCCCTCACTGGTGTTCAAATTAAAATAAACAAATCTAACAGGAGGCCTAACAGTAGCTGCTCTGTTCTTGACATAGAACTAATTAGCATCCAGAGTTGGCACGTTTCTCCAATATTCAAGTGTGTACAGCCTATCTGTGACAACTTGGGGGAATACATAGGGTCTCAATAGTGACCCATAGAATTTGAGGACTGCAATCTTCCCAAGAACGATCTCTAAACTGAGCATTGGTGAATGAAACATTGCTTGGCACAGTGTAGACAATTTTGGGACAGGGTCCCTGACTATGTACGAAAGGGCCGTCTTCAACAATTTATTTGCAAATTCAATATAGGGGTTATTATATTTTATTTCTGTTCATTTTGTTGCTGATTGCCAAATTCCCTTCGCATCCATTTGAGTGAGTTTCATTCCATGAATGATGTCACTGTATTGATGAGCAAACAGGTATACATGGTGGGATACAAAGTGGAAAGGGCTATTCAACTGAAACTGAATAAACTGCTGTTGCAATTTACCTGATAATAGTTAGATTCCATGAATAATTGAGAGGTTCAATGTCCCATGGTTTGAATAGCTCACTCTTGTTTAAGGGGCCACAATGTGGGATCTAGATATTATCCAATATGTCTCTCGAGAAAGACCTTTTTCCCCACTCCTGCATTGAAGCTACTGCCATACCATAATGTTTGCTTATTCTCCTCTACTTACGTGTGTCCTTGAATGTAGCAAAAACCTTTCTTGTTTATTTCTAACACTTCAATTCCTTGGTTCATATCTGTGGGCTATTGTTGTGTTCAACTCAAGTGCCTTGTATCTTTCAGGACCTAGAGATGGAGCGAACTGAGATATCGATGGCCGAGCATGTTTGGAATTTATCCTGTAATGGGTTAATTTTTTGTGTGTTGTTCCCCAAAACTTCTTTGCTGTAAATTTACCTTAATGGGTATTGCTTACTTCAAAATAGTCATTAGTGCACAGGACCAATGCTTGAGGAATATTGTCATGCTAGGCCTGCTTTGGAAACGTTTAAACACTTTGCAAAGAGGCTTCAGAAATATATTTGAATTAACTTTATATCAAGATTCTGACATCATGCTTCATTAGCTGCATTACTTTAGACTCTCCCTTTTCTTCTTTATTGCTCTAATATACAAAGTTTAAAATGGAGGCGGTGTTCTAGCCTTCAAAACACTAAGAGTATGCTCTTTCGGGTTTAGTCTTTCAGACTTTGGCAAGAAGAACCTGTATGCCTCAAACCACTCTACTATGTTGTCAAAATCACTCATCATGGAGCAACAAAAAGATAACTACGGTGATAGATTTTTATTATCACAACATAGATGTTGAATGTTAACATCTCTCTGATTGCAAAAGGAGGTAGGTGGTGGTCAGTTGTGACAAAAGGATGGATACAGTCCCCAGTGAAGTTTTAGGAGTTTCCATCAGTCTTTCTAGTATCTCCTGTAATGTCAGGAACTACATAATGCTGCTGCTTGACAACACACTTTCTTCTGAGGCTAAATTGTTGATGGTGCATATGTGGTAGCTATCTTGGACTCTTCAGTCAAGTCCCTTGAAAAGTCGATTGCATTTTAGAATGGCTTATGTTTCTGTCCAAAGCAATTCTTTTCTGTTGTCTTTCTCAGACTGTATGTATTAACTTGCCAACTTAGCTTAGCTACACTTCCGCGATATTTCAATTTGTTCTGCAATTTTTTTTATTCTGCTTTGGGTATGATCATCATCACCCTTGTAAATTTGGCAATCCTGACTTTTTAGCATTGATGTTGTTTGCAGGTATTGCTGAGTTTGTGTGGTCCTCCTTCCATTAGGTCTTTGTTGAACGAGGAGCAGAATGACCACACAACAAACTCAAGTACCAAACAGAATTTGAGATCATATAAAATGGAAAATGAGCAGTCATCAGATTCATAAATTGTCTCATATAATTCTTTGTGACCTATGATATTTAGGAATCCTTCAGGGTGTTATAATGGCATGTACTTACTTTTAAATATCTCTGGCAATAGCCACAAGGTAAATGCTTTGTTAATTTTTTGAGATGGTAAGCAAATATAAGTATATCTTTATTTATCTACAAAGATAGCTAAGAAAGGAGCATGAAGAAGTAGAGTTTTACTAATGATGATGGAAATATTGATGCATGGAACATGTACCAAGTAACAAAAACAAAATTTCAGTCATTAAAAACCAAGTAACAAAATATTAATCACCGAATTTAGTTCCAGGTACTTAATTACTGCTGAAGTCAATTAACTACATCTTTGTCGAACTCTCAAAAGTTTCTTTTTTTGGGGAACAACTACTTCCATTTCTAGTATATTGTAGAAATTAATTCGATGTTGATCAGCAAATCTTATGCTATGATTGCTACATTTAGTTTGAATTCCTCATAGATTATCATTCATTTTTTTCTCTGAATGTGATATTCTGTAAGACGGCATAAATTCTTAAGCATGCAGTCAGATGCCAAGTTGAAGAGAGATCTAGGAGAATCTAGTGGTGTCTGACCATTGTGTGGGGCTTGGGCTTCTAGTAAGAATGCCAATTGGAACTAAGTGTGCATTTTAAAATTCTGATCTCCTAGGATCTTGTAACTTATAATGTATGTCACATCTATAAAAGTTTTAGCGACATTTTATAGATTCTTTCTACAGATATTAAATGGGAGATTGTAAAACTTCCAAGTGAGTTATTTTTTAAATTATAAAACCAAAATAAGGATTTGTGTATAACAAAAATTTAAAGACCTCGTAAGGGAATACTATAATGAAAATATAGAGGGCTAGTTGAAGAATATGTTTTTATAGATGTGCCAATGGTAATTTAAGAGGAGCTCAATAAGGAAGCAACGAACAACAATGGCCAAAGAAATTATAGTTTATATGGATTCAAAGGCTTAGTAAGGTGGTTGAGGTGACACCTTATTAAATTATTTGGAAAATATTAATGGATTTTAATTTTTACATTAAGAATGATCTGATTTTCATAATAGCCAGGGATCTCTAAAGGGGTACGCTTTGAAAGCACCTCTAAAGGATAATGGGCAACCTAATAAAGTAGGCAATAAAATTTTAATTAGAAGACAAAAGCTCTTTGATCTTATTTAGAAGTATGAATTTGTTTTCTTATCAACCTCTAATGCCTATTGAGGGAACACAGTTAAAAAAGCAATGTACAATAACAAACAAATATATTTTAGAGATGGATGCATTAAGATTCTTTTGTAGAGTAATTTAAAGCACATTGTTACTTGTATTTTAGGATGGTTAACTACAATGTATTTATATATTAATACAAATGCATATTAAGATTCTTTTGTAGAGTAATTTAAAGCATGTATTTATATATTAATACAAATGCATATTAAGATTCTTTTGTAGAGTAATTTTTTTTTATTAGATAGACGAAGGAGTTTTGAAAGGATCTCCAAACCTTGTACAAAAGAGATTAAACCCCATCCGAAAAGAGGGAGCCAAAATTACTTACATCCGGTAATAATCGAGGAATGACCAATCAGAGGAGTTACCCCTTCCAAAGCCAAACCAATACATAGGTAAGACCATTTAAAACTTAAAACAAATTGAAATCAAATCAGGATGTCAGAGATAACCAACCAAACACAGATCAGTAGCAGGACCTAAACCACAAACCGAGCCATGCACCAATTCCATTTCCCCCATGAGGTCGTTGCTTTCCCAGGCCTGCCAACCTGTCAAGGCAAGAATTTATTCCACATTAGGGGCCTTAATGGGCTACCTAAACATCGTACATTGGAATCCATCAGAAAATATTAAGGTCATCTGGTGGATGGTAGAGAGTATGACCTGATTGGTTATGTTCAACAAAAGCATTGCATAGGGTAAACCATGACAAATACTACAAATAGTTGGTATTTTTGGATTCATTGCAAAAAAAAATTCTTTTGGAGGGGCCTAGTTGATCACTTTTTTCCATTTTATCTTTAGGTAAATATTTTTCTACATTAAAAGTTTGTTTTCTTCCCTCCATTTAAAATTAAAATTTAGATAATATTCTAAGGGAGAAGAAAAGGGTGCACGTGTTGGGCACATGGTTCAAGAGTGGCACATGCCTACATCAATAGAACGTATGGTCACACAAAAGAAGGTGGGTATTTCATGAAGGAGGAACCTTCCCTTTAGCCTATGTGTGGTTGCTTTTTGCATTCTAACGAGTGCCCTAGCCAAGGGGGGCTAGGGGAGTCTCCCTTAAGGCTTAGGGCTCTTCAGATCTATGGTTCAAATCCCATTTACCCAATTTTTTTGTTGAAGATTGTGACATCATCTCGTTGACTGAGGATGTGGCACATCTTAATACATGGCACTATATGATGATTTTACCCCTTCTTGCTTATGCATATTGACATGGCTCCCTATGATAACATGCCACTTAATGATGACATAGCACCTAACGATAACGTGGCACCATAATATGACATGGTATCGAATTATGATATGTCAATCAATGATAATGTGATAACCAATGATGATGTGATAGCTAATGACATGTCAGGTGATGTAGCATGTAATGACATTGAAAATGTTGATATGTCAAGGGTCAACATGTCAAAGGCTGACATGGAAGACAAAGTGTTGTAGCACGAGTGGTAAGCATTCCATAAATAGAGGAATAGGATGACAACACTCTTGGCAGTTCCACTTGTACTATGTTCTGGACTGCAACTCCCACGTTCCATGTTCAGTCTACAACTATGATCTCTACACACAAAGAATCCAATATACACTACAACTACTAATGGTAAACACATTGAATACAGATTACACTTAACATAGGTAGAATACAAGTCAATTACATTACTTATGGTATAGCGTTATAGAATATTGCACAATGCATATACAATCTAGATTCATACTACAATGTCTACACTTATAGGTTGCCAATATATGCTCTATTTTCTCCCTAGACACACTAAATGTCCTCAATACATGCAAATGAATAGTCTCACCATCATCTCAAATAAAGTTAAAGCTTTGTCCTGGTCGTTGCCAACAACTTCCTAGGACAACACACCATCCAACTGTCTCCATATTCGACGTTCTCACATTACCCTTAATGCACTATAGTCTATTTGCAATTCATCAAATAAATGATCAAGTTGCATTATATTGTTATTTTATCTACATTTCATTTCAATACATATGCATTTAACTTTTATTTACATTACATTTATAATTATTTACACAGTGCATTTTGCACTATTTTTTCTTTTGAGGTCTAGAACTGGTGCCTACATCTTGCCTTCCCTCTACTTTGGTCGACATCCTTGTCAATATTTACTGCAATATGAATGTGGTAGGCACTACAGGACTTTGGAGAGATAATTACACTTGCAATTACTGAGGCACGAAAAAGACGTGGCCTACATGGAAACACAGTATTTCACTGCATCAATATTGAAGCAACAAATGCTGACCCATTTTGTGGTATTTTGCTTTTCCAATTAAATTTTTGTCTTACCCAGAGTTGAAAGGGCTTCCATACAAATTTGAAAGAGAGGCATTTTGGCATTTATTATGTAGGGCTATATATTGGTACATTTGGTCCTTACCCTCCAGAAGTAATTCAGCTAAGACGTAGGTTTGGTCAATGGCAAGACGATGAGGCAAC
Source organism: Wollemia nobilis (assembly GCA_028583015.1). NCBI lineage: Eukaryota > Viridiplantae > Streptophyta > Pinopsida > Araucariales > Araucariaceae > Wollemia > Wollemia nobilis. The sequence goes on from JAQPPZ010002552.1 coordinate 1,317,334, forward strand.
TCCAAGGGCGGGCTTCAAGTTGGAGTTCTTTGAGTATGTTGAAGTTGTGAAGCTAACAGGGGACACGATCATACCTGTTGGGCAAGTAAAATGCTTTGAGCAATCTTTTCTTGCATTGAAACTCAATCTTGTTTTGTGTGATGCTTGTTTTCAACATGCATGATTTAATTATGTTACTTACATATATATGTATTCATTCTAATACCATTGGAAATTTATCCCAGGTTACTTTCCGTGCAAAAATTGGCAAAGAAAACCAACTTTCTCATGGAGACATTTTCCCAGAGGAGCTCGGAGTGGTATGGTTATTGGATCTAATGAAAGTGGAACTATTTTTTGCATTAGTTTGAATTTCATATATTTTAGTAAATAGATAAAATTTAGTCTATGCACATAATACAGGTTGCAAGGTACAAAGGTCAAGAGAGGCGTGCACAGTCTGGATTCCGTAACCGAGAGTGGACAGATGCAGAACTTCTGCTGCTTGATGGAAAGGTAAATGCCTTTTTTTTCTCAGAGAATGGTTTTATATGGATATAAGATTCATTAGATTTAGTATGGCAGTATTAACTAATTCTTGTCGTATTTAGGGTTCTGGCCCCACTGCTGGTCCACATCTTGGCTTTTTGTTATATGTTGTTCCTGAACACCCCTTTCTTGTATTGTTCAATCGGTTGAACCTTCCAAAATGAGAGGCAATGTTTGTATGTGGAAACTACCCAAAAAATGACAGTGTTGCTTGATTGATCTTGAGGTAATAAAATTTTCTTTGAACAATTTTCAAGCTTATGATAAATCCAGCTTTTGAATGTAAATATAATCCTCTTGATCTTACATATTCTATCTGGTCACATGGATCAGACTAAGAATTTTTTGGAAAATATGAGGAATCAACATGCCATATTTGGTCTCTGAACTCTTGTTCATGCTACATTGAGCCGAGTTTGTGGGTGGAAACTGAAGGCTTGTGTGTGCAGAATTAGCAGCATGAAAAAGATTTTTTTAAGCTGGAAGGTGAACTTTGTAAACTAAGTGCACATGGGTGTTGTATGTGGGAATCTATTTCTTATAGATAGCCCCTTTGTAATTTTTGGCTATTGTTTATAACCCCTTTCCACTTATGCCCTTCTAGTTGAAAACATGGCAGACTGCAGATTCTAACCTGGTCTTAGTACTGTTGTTTTGGATGATGTATTTTGGCATATGAAAACCGATGGAAATACTAAGAATAGTGAATCAGATTTCTCGGGAGATGAAGAGGACCTCATAGAAAGACTATATAACTTGCTGGGTCACAGTTTTTTTTTTTTCTTCTTCTTTTTTAGCTCTGGATTGAATATTTTTATCGGGGAAATATATTTTTATTTTTTCTTTTTAATTAGCTGGGTATAGAAGTGACTAATAATGTTATAAGGTGAGTTGTACTTATTTGAAATTAATTGCAGGTGGTCTTTGATAGCTTGAAGGCTTCCTGGTCGAACTGCTGAGGAGATTGAGAACTATTGGAAAAAAACGGAATTCGAGTGAATAGACATGATTCGCCACTTGGGCTTTCATCTGCAGTAGATATATTTGGGTATCTGGTTTTACACTTGCAAGGCAGGGGTCTAAACTCTAAACTCTGCACAAAGCGCTGCTGAGATCAAGCTGTTTATTTGTTTGTATATGCGTGTTATGTACAATTTTGAGATTGGGTATTGTTCAATGACAAAAGGCCCGATTGAGGTCTTCTGTATTTTTATTATTTTGAGCAGGCACATATTAGGATGATTCTTAATATTATTATTCCAATCCCCTGTTTTTCTGTTTTAAGATGTAAAATGGGTGCTGCCTTGAGTTCTTAGTCAAATGTATGTTGTAGGATTCTTAGTCAAATGTATGCTGTAGGATTCTTCTTGCATTGTGCAAGTTGATTAAATTAGAAGTGACTTATAAGAGTGGATGTCATTGATGAATCTTGCAAAAATTGTAATATGTAATCAAGGGACGTCATTGGTGGTTTCAGCATGATGATTTCATCCTCTGGGAGTAATTTGTTTTGGTTATGCAAAAATTTTACTAAGGTTTTGTTCAGACCATTTGATGGCATATCATACACGATCATAATTCTGTGAGAGAGCTAATTCAATCCATGTACATGTAATTGGAGTAATTGTTTGGACCTTATTTTTTAATACAAGGCACTGGAGTCCTTATATGTACATGTCTAGACATACATGTTTCCCTCTCATATTTGGCAAATTGAGGTTTGAGTTTGTTCTAATTGGGTAACACATATGGTTATATGCCTAGCAGTAAATGCACTTGAAGTTACTAAAAAAATGATCTAGTTTTCTCTCTTTATCATTGGAGAAGACAATTCATCTAGAGTGTTTCTTACAAGTCTGGAGATATATCAGGCCATCCAATTTGATAGTGATGCATGCTAGATGCAAAGTAGACTAGTCTCGGTCGAGACATATAAGACCATCCAATTTGATAGTGATGCATGCTAGATGTAAAGTAGACTAGTCTCCCTATGTGAGCAGTCAGAGAAGCAACAAAAGCAACATTGGTATCTAAAATTAAATATTCATAGTGCATCTAAAATTAGCCACTTAAAGCTAATACAACTTAAATGACGATGGTTTTAAATGTTATAAATCAAATATTTCAAATATTGGATTTTTGATGAATAAGTGTAGGATCAAAGTGGAGAATTGTGCCTAACATTAAAAGGAAAGTTTGTAGCAATCTTGATCTTGCAAATTTGGTTGGTATAGGAAATTATTTATTTATTTGTTTGACTTAAAAGAAAAGCTAAAGAAGGGCAGAGCTTGAGTGATTTGCACTCGTAGAGATGGTTATAATGTATAATACAATTATTGAGGTCCATATTAATTTCACATAACAAATTTTAAAAAATAATCAATGTTATAATATAATAAAATATTAAACACTATAAAATATATTATTGTAAATAATTAAATAATAATAATAAAAATAAATTAAAAAATAAAAAAAATCCTGAGGTACTCCTCACAATGAGTTTTAGGGCAGATTGTAGCCCAGATACTTCCCTCAGTTGAGCGTATATATTAAAATTATTTAATTAAAATAATATATTATAATTATTATAACTATAAAAATAAAAATAAAGAAAATATATATTTATATAAAATTAAAAAAAACCCACCATATAGTGATATTATAACAAAATAAGATAAGAATTGTGTAAAACATAAACAAACCTAAATTTCCACCTTAAAATTTTAAAAATTAATTTATTAAACTAACATCATTAAATATAAAAACATAACTAACTAAGTAGATTGGTTATGTTTCACTCAAAAACATATAGGGATTATGAATAAACCGTTTAATCAACCAGTAATCATTCTAGCTTGCTTTGAAAAAGAGGTGATCAAAAAATAAATATTCATTCCAGTCAACACTCACAAACCATGCTCATTTTAGATTTGATTGGGCCAAATCAAGCGGAAAAGGCATGGGTCTCCAAGGTTGATTTAATAGCTTGTCTTGCTGTCATGAAAAATGAATTTCTGACGCAGCCAAACCTGGTTACCCGACTCAAGAAAACACACTCGTTACACTCTATGCAATCATACCGCCAGTTGGAGAACCAAAATACACATTCTGCCAATTCGTTTTAACATCCAATCTAACTAGATATGCAAAGGGAGAGTATAGCTGGAGATTTTACATAATACCAGCAACTTGGGTTACTCAATATATATATGTCAACACTGTTTTGTGACAAGGGGTTTCTTACTCAAACTTGAATTTAAATTATTTGTTTCCCTAACATGTTTTACATATAGCTCTGTGCAGTAAAGACTAAAGACAGTATAACCCAATACATTAGTATCCAAAAGTTTAGTATCTACCGGCAGGGCGACGACGATCCACCTGAGGCTGACGTGCAGCGAGGCCGATGGGCCGTCCACGTCATCATCTTCTGATGGAGCGGCGGGAGAAGGAGAAGAAACGATGGCCGCCCCTGAGAATCTTCTGAGATTGGCTTCAGAAAATGTTCTCAACCTTGCGGAAATCTATGCGATGGTTGAATCCTGAAAAGGCGGTCTGCTCACACAAGTGACGATCCAACTCCTCTTACAACCCGATGAGACCCGCTGAACCGCGGCAGTTAACGCCGTTTTCAATTGGCTGTAAGATTTAAAAGCTCGGAAAACCAGAAAAGAGATCCACAATTGTCGAAGCTGAAGCTGTCGTATGGAGAATCCGAATCGAAGAAAATGTCTGAGAAGCTCAATTCATACTTTTGCAAATAGGAACCCACCTAAAAAGAGGAACAAACTCAATCGGTCTCTTTAAAACAAAACAAAACCAAAAAAACAACCGTTATGGAGGATTGCGTGCAGAATAAGAATAATATATATGGAACAAGACTTAAGGACCAAGGAACCCGGAGATCGTCGTGAAACAGTGGATTCCGGTGATCGTGATCCTCGTGAAACAGATATATGTACGTACTTAAAGGCCGTGGATTCCGGTGATCGTGATCGTGAAACAGTGTCGAAGCCTAGTGCTATAACATTAAAAGGCCGTGGATTCCCATGACCCCACCACACAGAATACAGAATGAAAATTAAAACCAAAGCACCTCAGAGCCCATGACATGGACCATTAATTACTATAACGTACATTGATTTGAATTTGATTCTCTTAAAAAATATCTACTCTATTTTTGTTAGATGAATTTGATTCTCTTAAAAAATATCTACTCTATTTTTGTTAAATGAATTTGATTCTCTTAAAAAATATCTACTCTATTTTTATATTTAAAAAGGTAATCCCAAATGGTGTGAGCAAAGATATAATGAAGCAGTAAATGATCTAATGTTTCTAAATCCTTCTCATACAAGGCATATTTGAAAGGTCTATGATATCCTCTTCTTTGTAGACTCTTTCTCGTTAGTATCTTGTTTTGAACTATTAACCAAAGGAATGTTGAGGCCTTAGGGAGGGTTTTTAGTGATCAAATATTCTTTCAAGGAAAACCTTTGGGAGTAAGAAAATTTGATTGCTTTAGATCCTCGTATCCCAACTTAGCATCCACCATATTTTGATAGATTCCACCATCTTTCTAAGACCAAGGTTATGGTGTTCAATACTACAAAAGAGGCTCTATCCCGTCTCCACTTCTTTTTACAAGGTTGGGAGGTTGAGATCGCCATCTCATATGTGTACTTCGGGGTTCTCTTCACTAGTCCCACTTTTGATATGAAGCTCGCCACCTAGGCTCGAGTGTGTAAGGGGTATGCAACTCTATCTTTCCTCAAGAGGAATTGCTTCAAAGCACAATTTTAGGATATACCTGTGAAAATGAGGATCTTTGAGGCCTTGGTCAAGCTAACTATTACTTATGGATCAGTAGTTTGGGTTCCTAGTCTTGGCCCAATTGAGTGGTCACGGGTTGAACAAGTACAAACACTTTTTTTTTGACGATTCATTCGTTGCAAACGCACAGTCCCTCACTCTATTATTTTGGCAGAGTTTGGGGCCTATCCTCTTCAACGTGAGATTATCTTCTTGATTATTGGTTATCTTCATAGGATTCATACTTTAGGAGATACCCTTATGGGTTGTATATGGTACTCTTACCTCACCCTTTTCTCCTCGATGAAACTCTCTCTGAGTTCTCGAGGAGGCTAGAGGAGCTGGTATTTTTAGGTCTTTGTTCTCTTGGCCAGCATTCATATATAAATATATAGGTTTCCTCTTATTCATTGAGTATTCTCCTCCCCTCTCGGTATAGTAAGGAGAAGATGCTCCATGAGATTCGAAAGGATGTTAGTCTCCAATACACTAGATGCACATGGATCTCTCCTGTTGCCCCTCTTTCCCCCAAGCTATCTTTCTACCATGAGCATTTCTTACAGATTTAAGAGGGTAGAATAGTTCCTCCACAATACCTTTAGCAACACACAATGCATAGTCTTTCGATCCCGATTGGGCAACTTAGGATGTGTTCTCACCAACTTCGATTGATTCAGATCACCATCTTTTGATGGAGGAGCAAGTTTACTTGTTTTGCTCCTTAGGTGAATTTGAAACCCTGCAACACTTTATTTTTTACTGTCCCATTTATTACGAGATCTAAGGTAAATTACATTACCTTTTTAGGGACAACTCTCGGTCTGTTTCTACCTTGTTCAAATACCTAGACCAACGGTGTCTCACACTCTTTCTTGGGGAGATAACTCAGTTTTTTCAACATAAAATCTCTCCTCTAGATGAATTTTAACCCCATCAACATCGACTCATCACAATATACTTCACCAACTCTAACAAACCAAGTGACATCAAACAAAAATTCCCTACTTCATCCAATTTAGATGGAAGTAGGATAATTAGACAATGTACCCACAATTTTTTAGGGTCCTAAACTAGCGATGGATAGAGATATATCATGGACTTATTCAGATCTGATACTTCGACCTCGATTGTTAGAAAATATTAGTTTCTAGGGGTTCTTGGAGCTTGCCTCTCCTAGGTTGCTCCCTTCCCCCTCCCTCTCTCTCTCTCCATTCCTCTTGGTGTGTACTCCACTATTCTAGACTACAACCCTCTCCTTCTCTTCTTTCCCTTCTCTTTTTCCTTTATTTTTGGTCCAATTATTGGGTTACATCTTATAGTTATCTTAGTTTCTTTTTTTGTTAGGATTTTTAGCCTACTAGCTAGTAGTAATTATTGTCCTTATAGTCCCTTGGGTCTTTTTTTGGCCCACCACAAACATTAATAATATTTTATTTTATTTCTCCAATGGGAGCATCACTTGATGGTGGTGAATGTGGAGTTGTCCCCATGTATGGTATTTGTTAGTTGATTTCTCTTATGGGTCCCATGTTAACTCTAGGATCTATTATCTACAAAAAAAATAATTCCATGTTAACTTTAGAGTTAGTTCTCTACAAAAAATAGTCCCATGTTAGCTTTAGGTTTTGTTCTATGCTCATCTCTTACTACCTTGTTTTCATACTTTCATGCATAGTCTCTACATATCTTATGAGTAGTGCTATGAGAGTCTTGAGCCATTATACCACATATATCCTTGGATGACCCTAGAGCTTTGGAAATTAGGAAGAAAAATTTTGGGTGAAATGCCCTAGTGGTAGCTTGGTGAATGATGACCCAACCATTTGTTGTATCCTCTCTTGTGGGAGCATCGCTTGATGGTGGTGAGTGTGGAGTTTTCTCCATGTGTATTTTTTGGTAATTGTTTTTTATTTTAGACCTTATGTTAACATTGGGGTTCATTTATTATAAAAAAAAACCTTTGTTAACTTTGGGGTCAATTCTCTACAAAAAAAAACCCTATGTTAGCTCTAGGTTTCATTATCTGCTCCTCTCATACTACCTACTTATCCTACTTTATTACATAAATCCTAAACACCTTGAGAGTAGCTCTAGGTGAGAGTCTTGTTCCAATATCCCACATATATCCCATGATGGACCTCATGGTGTTATATACAACACAATAGACACCTAGAAATTTGCAAGTCAAAAAGTAGACTTTTGGGTGAAATACTCTAGTTGTAACTGGTCAAAAACGACCCAACCCTCAAATGGGTGAATCATGGTCCAACCATCTTGTGGGAGTATCTCTTGATAATGGTGGGTATGGAGATATCTCCATGTGTGGTTTCCATTGTTGATTTATCTTATGTTAACTATGGAGTCCATTCTTTATAAAAAAAATAGCTCCATTTTAACTTAAGGGTCAATTCTCTACAAAAAAAAGTAGCCCTAGAGGAGGGACTCACGATATTAGTGAAACTAGATGAGAAAAGGATGATGGCATAGTGGGCAAAACAAAATGCCCAATTATGGAGAAATTTGTGGCATGACAAGCATCTATGGAAGAGGGAATTAAACCCAAGTGACTGGATCTTGAGATATAATGGTAAAAGAGAGATCAAGCTAGGAAAGTTGAAGACTTTATGACTTAGACCCTTTCGAGTGATTGAGATGATGGATAATGGTATAGTGAAATTACTAGAATTGGATGAGATAATCATTTCCAAAAAATTTAATGGATTGAGTTGAAACCATATCAAGTGAAATCATAAGTAAATATGGTTGCTTTCAAGCTAAGGAGGAAGGATGATAAATATAAAGGAAGGCTGGTGATAGCACCACATCAGTATTCATAAGAATTTGAAGGGATAGTGCTTTAGGAAGGAGAATCAAGTCAAACCAAGCAAGAAGAAGGTGCATATGGAGAAGAAGATAACCAATAATTATCTAAAACTAAGGTAATTATTTGGGAATTTAAGAGAGTAGCTTGTGATAAAACAAGAAGAGTTGGAACCTCTTCCTACCACAATAAGACATGTACGTGTTCATGTACAATTCTTGATTATAAAAGAGGAAATATGGATTAGATCATCGACAGATGATGATGTGCAATGATTAGAGTATGAACCATAAAATTATGGAAATGAGCATGAGAAAATGATCCCACTAGCAAAACTTGGTATGTAACAACAAAGGATACACCTTGAAACACATATGTTTCAAGAGTATGAGGAGTGCAAATTAGGGTATAGATTTCTCATGAGATAGGAAGGATTATTCAAAACTTGGACATAATCAAATCAAGTAGACAATAGGTTTTGAACAAAATGGAGCAATGAAGGTGGAACAAATAAGACCTCACAATAGACACGAAGTGGAGTAGGAGTAGGTAGCATAATAGACACTCACAAGAATGACCTCGAGATACTCCATATGAGAAACAAGTGGAGGGTTTGTAATAGAAAGGAAAGGAATGAATTTCAATACATATAATGAACATTACATGACAACAACTAGTGGGAGAATATTGCCACAATTGATAGAGGGTAAGTGTAGATGATTGCTCACTTAAATATATGTTTAAGAAATTAGGTTTAAGTTGCATACTACAAATTACAAATTTTGACAAGGAATTATTTAAGAGCTACTTGTTGTAGATGTTGGAGCTATACAATCCACTATAGAACACCAACAAAGTGAAGATTAATGACAAGAAAGTATAGGTAATATTTTCACCTAACAACTTTCAAAATTCCAAAGAATGTTTGGATTACTGAGTCATGGAATCCCAGTTAAAAAGGAATTAATATATTAGATCTAGTAGAATAAAATGATCCTCGAAGTCACCAATATGACCCTAAATGAAGTGGTAAAGATGAAAAAGCATGGGAATAATGGAATAAAGCAACAACAACTAAAGATAATGGAGTTGTAGTATGCCATGAAAGTGATAGTGTCTAGGTTACCAGAAGAGAAAAGATGTTCAAAGATACCTACTTGGCTTGTACCATATGTGCAAGGCCTTAAGAAAGGTGTCAAATATGATTGGCATTTCTTGATGCAATTCTTGAAGAACTTTTCAATGGTATTTCGCACTCTTGCATCGTTGATGAATGTTGTAGCATAAAAAAAGTTTTAGTTTCTTGGACTAGATCCTCAAAGGAATATAGTAGAGTAGGATCCAATGATCATGGCATGTTTCAATGTAATGCATTTGCAAAGGTAAAGGCAAGTACTCTAGTAAAACATAAAATATATTGAAGAAGAAGGAATTGCTAGATGAGGAGGTAAGTGAGGATTTAGAAAATGAATAAAAGCAACAATCATTATGAGAGAATATGTAGAGGACCCGGGGCTTCCACGCTACTGCTCGGCATGCGAGGGCTCAACGTGGGAACTCCTACGAGACTGCTTGAGGGGGCAGTCGCATCTTTTGATGGAGCGACGACAGGGCAACGAGAGAAGTAGAAGAAACGATGGCCAATGGCCAATGGCCACCCCTGAGAATCTTTTGAGATTGCACCCTTGAGAAAATATTCTCAACCTTCCAGAAATCAACCGTGGTTGCACCCTTGGACAGATATCCGATGGTTGAATCCTAAAAATTTGGTCTACTCACACAAGTCGGAGAAGCACACGACGATCTAGCTCCTCTTACAACCCAATGAAACCTGATAAACCGTGGTAGTTAACACCGTTTCAATTGGTTGTAAGATTTAAAAGCTCAAAAAACCAGAAAAGAGATCCACAATTGTTGAAGCTGAAGTTGTCGTATGGAGAATCCATAATTGTCGAAGCTGAAGCTGTCGTATGGAGAATCGAAGAAAATGTCTATGAAGCTCAATTCATACTTTGTAGGCTTTTTGCAAATAGGAACCCACCTAAAAAGAGAAACAAACTCAATCGGTCTATTAAAAACAAAAAATGAAAAAACAACCATTATACATTGTATAGGAATGCATGCACATAGTGCATAATAATATATATGGAAGGAACAAGACTTAAGGACCAAGGAACCCAACCCGGGTTCTCTTTCCAACTGGACTTATTCCACAATGGTTTAAGAACTAGTAATGAAACAATGTCGAAGCTAGTGCTATAACATTAAAAAGTCATGGATTCCCATGACCCCACCACACAGAATGAAAATTAAAACCAAAGCACCTCATACCTGAGAGTAAAGAGCCCATGACATGGACCATTAATTACTATAACGTACACTGATTTGAATTTTATTCTCTTAAAAAATATCTATTGTCTTTTGTTAGAAACGTATCGAGTAGGTGCATGGAATTCCCATATAGAACAAATGCGTAGCCACAAATGTTGTTTTTATCTCATGCACTCTGTAACGGATTGTAATGGAGGGATTTTTTTGAAAAACCAACATCACAAGGAGGACATGGAAGACCCTGGTGGATGTATACCACCAGTGTTTTCTCCACAAGATCTAGTGATTTGAGTAGTAAATCTCACTCAATTTCACACACAAGAAATGGTAGTTCAAGTTCACCACTTACAAGGCAGTCTAGGAGGAATGCGTCAAGATTGCAACTAGTCCCTAAGATAGAATGATGAATGAGAAGGTGAATAAAATATATGCTACAAAATGCCATAGAAATGTAAGATCAGAGTAGTTTGCATGAACTACTAGACATTATCACATCAGTACTAGAAAGAGGTAATGTATGAAATATGGGAAGATCATTAGGTCTTCCTCATTGTCCATGGTTTCCTAGACAAGGGAGGCATTTGGTTGGCTTCCCTCCTGGTAGTTTGCAGGGAAGAATCTTCTCTTCAACTATCCCTATGCCACATGATTAGTGGGAAGGCCAACAAGGATTTTTTTTGTTCATGTACAAAACAACCATAGATGATGTAAATAGTAGGTTGGTCTATCATGACCACCTCTTAGTTCACTTCTAAACTGAAGATGCCACAATAGATAGTTGAGGAATCAAGAAAGAGTACAAATGGACCTCAAATAGCCTGGAGGAAGGACTAGGCAGTTCCGAGTCATGGAGGTCTACCTAGAAGGGAGAATTTATGGAAGTAACATGCTTGTAAATGGATTTTTACAAAAGAGAAGGTGATGACAAGGACCAAGGAAGGAGCAAGAGTTAAGAAATGAAGTACCTGATTAGCTGCGATAGGTAACAAAATGAACATGTATTGTTGAAATAAGCAACAAGATGAAAAAAATTCATACAAATGAAGGTTGTACTAGTGAAGGCTATACTAATGAAGGTTGTACCAATGACTATCTTACTAATTCAGGCCATACAAATAATGCATATGATGGTCCGATATGAGTAGATAATGGAACAACATGGGAAAATGATCACCGTACAAGTTAGATGGAAAATTAGGCAGATGCTCACCCATAGCAGTAAGAGAGATCCATTAATAGACTACGTGATCAAAGTAGTAGTTCCCATGATTGTACAAATCATATGGTTCATTTAGCTACAAAAAGGCACATTTTAATTTAAAATAAAATTAGAAAAGGAGAAAAGAGAACAAGACAAAAAGATAAAAGTATATAAAGTAGTTACATGCAAGGTGGTGAGGTGGTGGCCAAAAAATAGTTGTATGGGCGACAACTACCTCCAGTCAATATTATAAATAAATGCATATAGGGAGGCTTGAGTCATTCATTTGTGCTTAGTAATTGTAGAAAATGGAGGACGTATTGCATCAAGGATGAATGACAGAGCAACAAGTTGTAGAGAAGTGCATAGTATGTAGATATTGTAAGAGTTGTTAACAAGAAGAGGAGACACTAATGAAGGAATATGCAACTACCACCGATGAAAGAAGTAAACAAGAATGAATCCTTAAAAAATCACTATGCAAGAGACTAAAGCCACAAAAGGATTGTTTTGAAAATTTTGTACAAACGAGAGAGGGCATGAGAAAATTTTTAGTTGCAACCAAGAGAATTTACAGATACAATCAATAGAAATGACATAGACTACACAAATATATGCAAGGAAGGTTATCATATGAGTGGTACGTAGAAGCTATTGAGTGAACTAAAAACCTTGTGCTAAACAAGTCATTAGTAGACAAAGGTTATCATACTAGTTAGAGGAAGGGGGTCATACTAGTTAGATTAGGGTGTTGTACCAATTAGAATGGGCTGCCATACCAATCAGAGCAAACTACCATGCTAGTTGGAAATAAGACGATAGGTACCCTACTAGTTGGAAGTAAGATGATAAGTATTCTACCAATACGAGCAACAAATAGTAAAGGTCGTACAAGTAGTAGTAGACATCTAAAATAGCAGTTGTAGTTCAAGATGCAAAAAAGACCAAACATCTAGGAGAGGATGGAGTAGGTAAAACTAGAGCCAAGAAGGAAATCCACCCAGCTCAAGAAGAAGAGAATAAGGTGCTAGAACAAGTGTAATAAGTCTTGTGGACCATATACAAGAATGAGAAAGAACATGATTTTGACACAAAGTGGAGTAGGAGTATGTAGCATAATAGACACTCACAAGAATGACCTCGACATACTCCATATGAGCAATAAGTGGAGGGTTTGTCATAGAAAGGAAAGGAATGAATGCCAATACATCTAAAGAATATTACATGGCAAAAACTAGTGGGAGAATATTGCCACAATTGGTAGAGGGTAAGTGTAGATGATTGCTCACTTAAAGCTATGTTCAAGAAAGCAGGTGTAAGTTGCATACTATTAATTACAAATTTTGACAAGGAATTCTTTAAGAGCTACTTGTTGTAGATGTTGGAGACATACAATCCACTATAGAACACCAACAAAGTGAAGATTGATCACAAGAAAGTATAGGTAATATTTTCACCTAACAACTTTCAAAATTTCAAATAATGTTTAGATTACTGAGTCATGGAATGCCAGTTAAAAAGGAGTTAATATATTAGATCTAGTAGAATAAAATGATCCTCGAAGTCACCAATATGACCCTAAATGAAGTGGTAAAGATGAAAAAGCATGGGAATAATGGAATAAAGCAACAACAACTAAAGACAATAGAGTTGTAGTATGCCATGAAAGTGATAGTGTCCAGCTTACAAGAAGAGCAACGATGTTCAAAGATACTTACCTGGCTTGTACCATATGTTCCAGGCCTTATGAAAGGTGTCAAATATTATTGGGCATCATAGCATATTAAGAATTTCTTGATGCAATTCTTGAAGAACTTTTCAATGGTATTTTGCACTATTGCGTTGTTGATGAATGTTGTAGCATAAAAAAAGTTGTAGTTTCTTGGACTAGATCCTCAAAGGAATATAGTAGAGTAGGATCCAATGATCATGGCATGTTTCAATGTAATGCATTTACAAAGGTAAAGGCAAGTACTCTAGTAAAACATAAAATATATTGAAGGACTTGCTATATGAGGAGGTAAGTGAGGATTTAGAAAATGAATAAAAGCAACAATCAGTATGAGAGAAGAGGTAGAGGACCTAGGGCTTCCACGCTACTGCTCGGCATGCGAGGGCTCAACGTGGGAACTCTTGCGGGACTGCTTGAGGGGGAGGTCGCATCTTCTGATGGAGCGGTGGTAGGGCAATGGGAGAAGGAGAAGAAATGATGGTCGATGGCCGATGGCTGCCCCTGAGAATCTTCTGAGATTGCACCCCTGAGAAAATATTCTCAACCTTCTGGAAATCAACCGTGGCTGCATCGTTGGACAGATATCCAATGGTTGAATCCTGAAAATTTGATCTACTCACATAAGTTGGAGAAGCACACAATGATCTAGATCCTCTTACAACTCGATGAAACCCTCTTAACCATGATAGTTAACACCGTTTTCAATTGGTTGTAAGATTTAAAAGCTTGGAAAACTAGAAAAGAGATCCATAATTATCGAAGTTGAAGCCATCGTATGGAGAATCCACAATTGTTGAAGCTGAAGCTATCATATGGAGAATCAAAGAAAATGTTTGTGAATCTCAATTCATACTTTGTAGGATTTTTGCAAATAGGAACCCACCTAAAAAGAGAAACAAACTCAATCGGTCTCTTAAAAATAAAAAATGAAAAAACAACCATTATACATTATATAGGAATGTGTGCACATAGTGCAAAATAATATAAATGGAAGGAACAAGAATTAAGGACCAAGGAACCCAACCCGGGTTCTCTTTCCAACTGGAATTATTCCATAATGGTTTAAGAACTAGTAATGAAACAATGTCGAAGCTAGTGCTATAACATTAAAAGGTCGTGGATTCCCATGACCCCACCACACAGAATGAAAATTAAAACCAAAGCACCTCATACCTGAGAGTAAAGAGCCCATGACATGGACCATTAATTACTATAACGTACACTGATTTGAATTTTATTCTCTTAAAAAATATCTACTGTCTTTTGTTAGAAATGTACTGAGTAGGTGCATGGGATTACCCTATAGAATAAATGCGTAGCCACAAATGTTGTTTCTATCTCGTGCACTCTATAAGAGATTGTAATGGAGGGATTTTTTGAAAAACCAACATCGCAAGGAGTACATGGAAGACCCTGGTGGATGTATATAAAGTAGTTACATGCAAGGTGGTGAGGTGGTGACCAGAAAATAGTTGTATGGATAGAGATATATCATGGACTTATTCAGATCTAATACTTCGACCTCGATTGTTAGAAAATATTAGTTTCTAGGGGTTCTTGGAGCTTGCCTCTCCTAGGTTGCTCCCTTCCCCCTACCTCTCTCTCTCTCCATTCCTCTTGGTGTGTACTCCACTCTTCTAGACTATAACCCTCTCCTTCTCTTCTTTCCCTTCTCTTTTTCCTTTATTTTTGGTCCAATTAATGGGTTACATCTTATAGTTATCTTAGTTTATTTTTTTTGTTAGGATTTTTAGCCTACTAGCTAGTAGTAATTATTGTCCTTCTTATAGTCTCTTGGGTCTTTTTTTGGCCCACCACAAACATTAATAATATTTTATTTTATTTATCCAATGGGAGCATCACTTGATGGTGGTGAGCGTGGAGTTGTCCCCATATATGGTATTTGTTAGTTGATTTCTCTTACGGGTTCCATGTTAAATCTAGGGTCTATTATCTAAAAAAAATAGTCTCATGTTAACTTTAGAGTTAGTTCTCTACAAAAAATAGTCCCATGTTAGCTTTAGGTTTTGTTCTATGCTCATCTCTTACTACCTTGTTTTCATACTTTCATGCATAATTCCTACATACCTTATGAGCAGTGCTATGAGAGTCTTGAGCCATTATACCACATATATCCTTGGATGACCCTAGAGCTTTATAAATTAGGAAGAAAACTTTTGGGTGAAATGCCCTAGTGGTAGCTTGGTGAATGATGACCCAACCATTTGTTGTATCCTCTCTTGTGGGAGCATCGCTTGATGGTGGTGAGTGTGGAGTTTTCTCCATGTGTATTTTTTGATAATTGTTTTTTATTTTAGACCTTATGTTAACATTGGGGTTCATTTATTATAAAAAAACCTTTGTTAACTTTGGGGTCAATTATCTACAAAAAAATCCTATGTTAGCTCTAGGTTTCATTATCTGCTCCTCTCATACTACCTAGTTATCCTACTTTTTTACATAAATCCTAAACACCTTGAGAGTATCTCTAGGTGAGAGTCTTGTTCCAATATCCCACATGTATCCCATGATGGACATCATGGTGTTATATACAACACAATAGACACCTAGAGATTTACAATTCAAAAAGTAGATTTTTGGGTGAAATACTTTAGTTGTAACTGGTCAACAATGACCCAACCCTCAAATGGGTGAATCATGGTCAAACCATCTTGTGGGAGTACCTCTTTATAATGGTGAGTGTGGAGATAACTCAGTTTTATCAACATAAAATCTCTCCAACGGTGTCTCATACTCTTTCTTGGGGATATACATCAATTTTGTCAACATAAAATCTCTCCTCTAGATGAATTTTAACCCCATCAACATAGACTCATCACAATATACTTTGCCAGCTCTAACAAACCAAGTGACATCAAACAAAAATTTCCTACTTCATCCAATTTAGATGGAAGTAGGATCATTAGATAATATACCTGCAATTTGTTAGGGTCTTGAACTGGTGATGGATAAAGATATATCATGGACTTATTCAGATCTGATACTTCGACCTCGATTGTTAGAAAATATTAGTTTCTAGGGGTTTTTGGATCTTGCCTCTCCTAGGTTTTTCCCTTTCCCCTCCCTCTCTCTCTATCTCCATTCTTCTTGGTGTGTACTCCCCTCTTATAGACTACAACCCTCTCCTTCTCTTCTTTCCCTTCTCTTTTTCCTTTATTTTTGGTCCAATTACTGGGTTATGTCTTATATTTATCTTAGTTTCTTTTTTTTGTTAGGATTATTAGCCTACTAGCTAGTAGTAATTATTTTCCTTCTTATAGTACCTTGGGTTTTTTTTTGGCCCACCACAAACATTAATAATATTTTATTTTATTTCTCTAATGGGAGCATCACTTGATGGTGGTGAGTGTGGAGTTGTCCCCATGTATGGTATTTGTTAGTTGATTTCTCTTATGGATCCCATGTTAACTCTAGGGTCTATTATCTACAAAAAATAATCTCATGTTAACTTTAGAGTTAGTTCTCTAAAAAAATAGTCCCATGTTAGCTTTAGGTTTTGTTCTATGCTCATCTCTTACTACCTTGTTTTCATACTTTCATGCATAATCCCTACATACCTTATGAGAAGTGCTATGAGAGTCTTGAGCCATTATACCACATATATCCTTGGATGACCCTAGAGCTTTGGAAATTAGGAAGAAAACTTTTGGGTGAAATGCCCTAGTGGTAGCTTGGTGAATGATGACCCAACCATTTGTTGTATCCTCTCTTGTGGGAGCATCGCTTGATGGTGGTGAGTGTGGAGTTTTCTCCATGTGTATTTTTTGGTAATTATTTTTTATTTTAGACATTATGTTAACATTGGGGTTCATTTATTATAAAAAAAACTTTTGTTAAATTTGGGGTCAATTATCTACAAAAAAAAACCCTATGTTAGCTCTAGGTTTCATTATCTGCTCCTCTCATACTACCTACTTATCCTACTTTCTTACATAAATCCTAAACACCTTGAGAGTAGATCTAGGTGAGAGTCTTGTTCCAATATCCCACATGTATCCCATGATGGACCTCATGGTGTTATATACAACACAATAGACACCTAGAGATTTGCAAGTCAAAAAGTAAACTTTTAGGTGAAATACTCTAGTTGTAACTGGTCAACAATGACCCAACCCTCAAATGGGTGAATCATGGTCCAACCATCTTGTGGGAGTATCTCTTGATAATGGTGAGTATGGAGATATCTTCATGTGTGGTTTCCATTGTTTATTTTTCTATAACAGAGACTAAAAAAAAAAAAAAAAAAAAAAAGAAAAAAAGAAAAAAAGAAAAAAACAAAGGAGAAATGCAAACACAGGAAAAATAAACCCAAGTGATTGGATCTTGAGATATAATGGTAAAAGAGAGATCAAGCTAGGAAAGTTGAAGACTTTATGACTTAGACCCTTTCGAGTGATTGAGATGATGGATAATGGTATAGTGAAATTACTAGAATTGGATGAGATAATCATTCCCAAAAAAGTTAATGGATTGAGTTGAAACCATATCAAGTGAAATCATAAGTAAATATGGTTGCTTTCAAGCTAAGGAGGAAGGATGATAAATATAAAGGAAGTTTGGTGATAGCACCACATCAGTATTCATAAGAATTTGAAGGGATAGTGCTTTAGGAAGGAGAATCAAGTCAAACCAAGCAAGAAGAAGGTGCAGATGTAGAAGAAGATAACCAATAATGATCTAGAACTAAGGTAATTATTTGGGAATTTAGGAGAGTAGCTTGTGATAAAACAAGAGGAGTTGGAACCTCTTCCTACCACAATAAGACATGTACGTGTTCATGTACAATTCTTGATTATAAAAGAGGAAATATGGATTAGATCATCGACAGATGATGATGTGCAATGATTAGAGTATGAACCATAAAATTATGGAAATGAGCATGAGAAAATGAGCCCACTAGCAAAACTTGGTATGTAACAACAAAGGATACACCTTGAAACACATATGTTTCAAGAGTATGAGGAGTGCAAATTAGGGTATAGATTTCTCATGAGATAGGAAGGATTATTCAAAACTTGGACATAATCAAATCAAGTAGACAATAGGTTTTGAACAAAATGGAGCAATGAAGGTGGAACAAATAAGACCTCACAATAGACACGAAGTGGAGTAGGAGTAGGTAGCATAATAGACACTCACAAGAATGACCTCGAGATACTCCATATGAGCAACAAGTGGAGGCTTTGTCATATAAAGGAAAGGAATGAATGCCAATACATCTAATGAACATTACATGGCAACAACTAGTGGGAGAATATTGCCACAATTGATAGAGGGTAAGTGTAGATGATTTCTCACTTAAAGCTATGTTTAAGAAAGTAGGTGTAAGTTGCATACTACAAATTACAAATTTTGACAAGGAATTATTTAAGAGCTACTTGTTGTAGATGTTGGAGCTATACAATCCACTATAGAACACCAACAAAGTGAAGATTGATGACAAGAAAGTATAGGTAATATTTTCACCTAACAACTTTCAAATTCCAAAGAATGTTTGGATTATTGAGTCATGGAATGCCAGTTAAAAAGGAGTTAATATATTAGATCTAGTAGAATAAAATGATCCTCGAAGTCACCAATATGACCCTAAATGAAGTGGTAAAGATGAAAAAGCATGGGAATAATGGAATAAAGTAACAACAACTAAAGACAATGGAGTTGTAGTACACCATGAAAGTGATAGTGTCTAGGTTACAAGAAGAGCAATGATGTTCAAAGATACCTACTTGGCTTGTACCATATGTGCAAGGTCTCATGAAAGGTTTCAAATGTGATTGGGCATCATAGCATATTAATAATTTCTTGATGCAATTCTTGAAGAACTTTTCAATGGTATTTCGCACTATTGCATCGTTGATGAATGTTGTAGCATAAAAAAAGTTGTAGTTTCTTGGACTAGATCCTCAAAGGAATATAGTAGAGTAGGATCCAATGATCATGGCATGTTTCAATGTAATGCATTTGCAAAGGTAAAGGCAAGTACTCTAGTAAAACATAAAATATATTGAAGAAGAAGGACTTGCTAGATGAGGAGGTAAGTGAGGATTTAGAAAATGAATAAAAGCAACAATCAGTATGAGAGAAGAGGTAGAGGACCCAGGGCTTCCACGCTACTGCTCGGCATGCGAGGGCTCAACGTGGGAACTCCTGCGGGACTGCTTGAGGGGGCGGTCACATCTTCTGATGGAGCGGCGGCAGGGCAACGGGAGAAGGAGAAGAAACGATGGCCGATGGCCGATGGCTACCCCTGAGAATCTTCTGAGATTGCACCCCTGAGAAAATATTCTCAACCTTCCAGAAATCAACCGTGGTTGCGCCGTTGGATAGATATCCGATGGTTGAATCCTGAAAAGTTGGTCTGCTCACACAAGTCGGAGAAGCACACGATGATCTAGCTCCTATTATAACCCTATGAAAACCGCTCAACCATGATAGTTAACACCATTTTCAATTGGCTATAATATTTAAAAGCTCATAAAACTAGAAAAGAGATCCACAATTGTCGAAGCTGAAGCTGTCGTATGGAGAATCCATAATTGTCGAAGCTGAAGCTATCGTATGGAGAATCGAAGAAAATGTCTATGAAGCTCAATTCATACTTTGTAGGCTTTTTGCAAATAGGAACCCACCTAAAAAGAGAAACAAACTCAATCGGTCTCTTAAAAACAAAAAACGAAAAAACAACCGTTATACATTGTATAGGAATGCATGCACATAGTGCATAATAATATATATGGAAGGAACAAGACTTAAGGACCAAGGAACCCAACCCGGGTTCTCTTTCCAACTGGACTTATTCCACAATGGTTTAAGAACTAGTAATGAAACAATGTCGAAGCTAGTGCTATAACATTAAAAGGTCGTGGATTCCCATGACCCCACCACACAGAATGAAAATTAAAACCAAAGCACCTCATACCTGAGAGTAAAGAGCCCATGACATGGACCATTAATTACTATAACGTACACTGATTTGAATTTGATTCTCTTAAAAAATATCTACTGTCTTTTGTTAGAAATGTACCGAGTAGGTGCATGGGATTCCCCTATAGAACAAATGCGTAGCCACAAATGTTGTTTTTATCTCGTGCACTCTGTAACGGATTGTAATGGAGGGATTTTTTTGAAAAACCAACATCGCAAGGAGGACATGGAAGACCCTGGTGGATGTATACCACCAGTGTTTTCTCCACAAGATCTAGTGATTTGAGCAGTAACTCTCACTCAATTTCACACACAAGAAATGGTAGTTCAAGTTCACCACTTACAAGGCAGTCTAGGAGGAATGCGTCAAGATTGCAACTAGTCCCTAAGCTAGAATGGTGAATGAGAAGGTGAATAAAATATATGCTAGAAAATGCCATAGAAGTGTAAGGTTAGAGTAGTTTGCATGAACTACTAGACATTATCACATCAGTACTAGAAAGAGGTAATGTAGGAAATATGGGAAGATCATTAGGTCTTCCTCGTTGTCCATGGTTTCCTAGACAAGGGAGGCATTTGGTTGGCTTCCCTCCTGGTAGTTTGCAGGGAAGAATCTTCCCTTCAACTATCCCTATGCCACATGATTAGTGGGAAGGCCAACAAGGACCTTTTCCTGTTCATGTACGAAACAACCATAGATGATGTAACTAGTAGGTTGGTCTATCAAGACCACCTCTTAGTTCACTTCTAAATCGAAGATGCCACAATAGATAGTTGAGGAATCAAGGAAGAGTACAAATGGACCTCAAATAGCTTGGAGGAAGGACTAGGCAGTTCCAAGTCATGGAGGCCTACCTAGAAGGGAGAATTGATGGAAGGAACATGCTTGAAAGTGGATTGTTACAAAGGAGCAGGTGATGACAAGGACCAAGGAAGGAGCAAGAGTTAAAAAATGAAGTACCTGATTAGATGCGATAGGTAACAAAATGAACATGCATTGTTGAAAGAAGCAACAGGATGAACAAAATTCATACCAATGAAGGTTGTACTAGTGAAGGCTATACTAATGAAGGTTGTACCAATGAGTGTCTTACTAATTCAAGCCATACAAATAATGCATATGATGGTACGATACGAGTAGATAATGGAACAACATGGGAAAAAGATCACCGTACAAGTTAGATGGAAAATTAGGCAGATGCTCACCCATAGCAGGAAGAGAGATCCATTAATAGACTACGTGATCAAAGTGGTAGTTCCCATCATTGTACAAATCATATGGTTCATTTAGCTACAAAAAGGCACATTTTAATTTAAAATAAAAATAAAAAATAAAAATAGAAAAGGAGAAAAGAGAACAAGACAAAAAGATAAAAGTATATAAAGTAGTTACATGCAAGGTGGTGAGGTGGTGACCAAAAAATAGTTGTATGGGCGGCAACTATCTTCAGTTAATCTTATAAATAAATGCATACAGGGAGGCCTGAGTCATTCATTTGTGCTTAGTATTTGTAGGAAAGGGAGGACGTATTGCATCAAGGGTGAATGACAGAGCAACAAGTTGTAGAGAAGTGCATAGTATGTAGATATTGTAAGAGTTGTTAGCAAGAAGAGGAGCCACTAATGAAGGAATATGCAACTACCACTGATGAAAGAAGTGAACAAGAATGAATCCTTAAAAAATTACTATGCAAGAGACTAAAGGCACAAAAGGATTGTTTTGAAAAATTTGTACAAACGGGAGAGGGCATGAGAAAATTTTTAGTTGCAACCAAGAGAATTTACAAACACAATCAACAAAAATGATGTAGACTACGCAAATATATGCAAGGAAGGTTATCATATGAGTGGTACGTAGAAGCTATTGAGTGAACTAGAAACCTTGTGCTGAACAAGTCATTAGTAGACAAAGGTTATCATACTAGTTAGAGGAAGGGGGTCATACTAGTTAGAATAGGGTGTTGTACCAATTAGAATGGGCTGCCATACCAATCAGAGCAAACTACCATGCTAGTTGGAAATAAGATGATAGGTGCCCTACTAGTTGGAAGTAAGATGACAAGTGTTCTACCAATGCGAGCAACAAATAGTAAAGGTCGTACAAGTAGTAGTAGACATCTAAAATAGCAGTTGTAGTTCAAGATGCAAAAAAGACCAAACATCTAGGAGAGGATGGAGTAGGTAAAACTAGAGCCAAGAAGGAAATCCACCCAACTCAAGAAGAAGAGAATAAGGTGCTAGAACAAGTGTAAGAAGTCTTGTGGACCACATACAAGAATGAGAAAGAACATGGTTTTGACACAAAGTGGAGTAGGAGTAGGTAGCATAATAGACACTCACAAGAATGACCTCGAGATACTCCATATGAGCAACAAGTGGAGGCTTTGTCATAGAAAGGAAAGGAATGAATGGCAATACATCTAAAGAACATTACATGGCAACAACTAGTGGGAGAATATTGCCACAATTGGTAGAGGGTAAGTGTAGATGATTGCTCACTTAAAGCTATGTTTAAGAAAGTAGGTGTAAGTTGCATACTACAAATTCCAAATTTTGACAAGGAATTCTTTAAGAGCTACTTGTTGTAGATGTTGGAGACATACAATCCACTATAGAACACCAACAAAGTGAAGATTGATCACAAGAAAGTATAGGTAATATTTTCACCTAACAACTTTCAAAATTTCAAAGAACGTTTGGATTACTGAGTCATGGAATGCCAGTTAAAAAGGAGTTAATATATTAGATCTAGTAGAATAAAATGATCCTCGAAGTCACCAATATGACCCTAAATGAAGTGGTAAAGATGACAAAGCATGGGAATAATGGAATAAAGCAACAACAACTAAAGACAATGGAGTTGTAGTACGCCATGAAAGTGATAGTGTCCAGGTTACAAGAAGAGCAACGATGTTCAAAGATACCTACTTGGCTTGTACCATATGTGCAAGGCCTCATGAAAGGTGTCAAATATGATTGGGCATCATAGCATATTAAGAATTTCTTGATGCAATTCTTGAAGAACTTTTCAATGGTATTTTGCACTATTGCATCGTTGATGAATGTTGTAGCATAAAAAAAGTTGTAGTTTCTTGGACTAGATCCTCAAAGGAAGATAGTAGAGTAGGATCCAATGATCATGGCATGTTTCAATGTAATGCATTTGCAAAGGTAAAGGCAAGTACTCTAGTAAAACATAAAATATATTGAAGAAGAAGGACTTGCTAGATGAGGAGGCAAGTGAGGATTTAGAAAATGAAGAAAAGCAACAATCAGTATGAGAGAAGAGGTAGAGGAGGTTGGTACATTTGATTGAAGAAGATGCTAAAGAGGAAGAGTAGCAGTCTATGGAGTAGACTGCACAAGGAGGAGCTATGCCACAGGCATAAAATTTGGCAAAAATTATGGATATGGAGAAAGAGGTATGGGATGTAGTGGGTGCAATTTAGGTGGAAGCAGTGAGTGAGATGTAAATGGAGTGAGTGGGAAGAATTTGAGCAGCATATAAACCCATGTGCATCACCTCAATTGTGAGAGGAACCATTGTTTGAAATCATATCCACAATAGAGGAGCTATCAAGGGAAGAACTAGTTCCATCCAAAGTACTAGAAAGAGGAAAACAACTAGCAAGGGAGGACGTAGTTCCAGTAGAAGCAAAAATGGAGAAATAAAGGCAACCCTCAATAAAATATAAATTGATAAAGAGAGGAGGTAGTAGCCAAAGGATGGAATAGTTGGTTGATATTGTGGAGTAGATGATATCAGGAGGTAAGATAGCAAAGAAGACTATAAATCTATGGGGTGATGGTGAAGGAGTTAGAGAGGATATTCTTATCGAGGAAGATACTGAGGTTGAAATTTGAGTAGAAACAAGTGAGCATTTCAGGGTTGAAGTGTCAAATATCAAACATCCATCAAACTTGGGAGAGCATGTGGAGGAACAAATTGATGTACTCTTTGACAAGATGATGAAGATTCTAGATCAAACAAGATTGGAATTTAGGATGGATTGTATGGGACAGTTGAAGAATTGACAACTGATGGTGTATGAAGAGATGGATAAAAGTGATATAGTGGGTTCAAGATGAAGAAAGAATGAACTCATGGAAATCCATTAGAAGGAGCCATGGGAATTATAGGTTGATAACATCCAAAGGATGGTTGAAATAAAGGAATTACCAGTAGGAACCATGAGGATATACAGACAACCAACCCAAATATATATTGATGAAGCCAATCTAGTGCCTTATTCATAAGATGCAATAGGTGTGGAGTATAGGAGAATTGCACATGAACATGTAAATACGTATGCAAGAATCAATTTCTTGGCATATTGGATACAATGGTTAGCTACTAGATTGCAAAATATCAACTAGTTAAAAGACACATATGCTTAACTAAGGCAAAACTAGTTACCTTGAAACAAGTAGTTGAAGCAGAATTAAATGCTTTAAAGTAAGAGGTTGAGGAGAATAATAAGATTCAAGAAGAATAGAGCTAATTGGGAAACTAAAATCTGAGTGCTCAATCAGAGAGCAAATGTTTGAAGGAAAGACCAAGTAATCAGAATGTAAAGATCAACTAATTACATAAAGAGATAAGCAACTTGTAGGAGCAACACAAAAAGCTAAGAAAGAAGTCAAAGATACCTTTATGAAGAGGGTTAAATATCTCTTAACAAAGTTGGTTGAGATGGAGCAGATGGTCAATCATTATAGAATAGAAGGAGCTTGATACCATAATTATACCAAAAGACTAAAGGACGAGAATGAGGCATTAAAGTTGCAAATCATAGAAATGCAAGGAGCACCTACTCTAGCACCTCAACACCAGTAGCCAAGTTCCCAAGAATCAAAGTAGATGTTGACAAGGATGTCGACCAAAGTAGAGGGAAGGGAAGGGAAGATATAGACACAGGTTCTAGACCTCAAAAGAAAAAATAGTGCAAAATGCACTAAGTGTAAATAATTATAAATGTAATGTATTATAAATAAAAGTCAAATGCATATGTAATGAAATGAAATGTAGATAAAATAAAAATGTAATGCAATTTGATCATTTATTTGATGAATAGAAAATAGACTATAGTGCATTAAGGGTAATGTGAGAACGTCGAATATGGAGATAGTTGGGTAGTATGTTGTCCTCAAAAGTTGTTGTTGGTAATGACCAGGACAAAGCTTTAATAGACCCCCTTCTTCATTCGATATGATGGTGAGACTATTCATCTCTATGTATTGAGGATATCTAGTGTGTCTAGGGAGAGACTAGAGCCATATATTGGCAACCCATAAGTGTAGACATTGTAGTATGAATGTAGATTGTATATGCATTGTGCAGTATTCTATAATGCTATACCATAAGTAATGTAATTAACTTGTATTCTACCTATGTTGAGTGTAATTTGTATTCAATGTGTTTACCATTAGTAGTTGTAGTGTATATTGGATTCTTTGTGTGTAGAGATCATAGTTGTAGAGTGAATGTGGAACGTGGGAGTTGTAGTCCAAAACACAGTACAAGTGGAGTTTCCAAGAGTGTTATCATCCTATTCCTCTATTTATGGAATGGTTACCACTCATGCTACAATGCTCTGTCTTCCATGCCATCCTTTGATATGTTGACCCTTGACATATTAATATTTTTAGTGTCATCACGTGCCACATCACCTGACATATCATTAAATACCACATCATCATTGGTTATCACATCATCATTGATTGGCATGTCATCATTCGATACCATATCATGATATGGTGCCACATCATCATTAGATGCCATGTCATCACTAAGTTGCATGTTATCATAGGGATCCATGTCAATATGCATAAGCAAGAAGGGATGAAATCATCATATAGTACCACGTATTAAGATGTGCCACATCCTCAGTCAGAGAGATGATGTCATAGTCTTCAACAAAAAAGTTGAGCAAATGGGATTTGAACCATAGACCTCAAGGGCTCTAAGCCTTAAGAGAGGATCCCCTAGCCCTCCTTGGCTAGGGCACTCGTTAGAAATAAAAACCAACCACACAATATAAAGGGAAGGTTCCCCCTTCATGAATCACCCACCTTCTTCTATGTGACCATACACTATATTGATGTAGTCACGTGTCACTCTTGCACCATGTGCCCAACACGTGCACCCTTTTCTTCTCCCTTAGAATATTATTTGATTTTAAATTTAAAATGGAGGGAAGAGAACAAACTCTCAATGCAAAAAAATAGTTACGTAGAGATGAAATGGAAAAAGTGATCAATTGGGGCCCCAAAAGATTTTTTTTGGCAATGAATACAAAAATACTATTTGTAGAATTTGTCATGGTTTACCCTATACAATGCTTTTGTTGAACATAATCAATCAAGTCATCATCTCTACCATCCACTAGATGACCTTGACCAATATTTAAACAACTTTGTCATCGAATAACCTCTCACACAAAATTAGTGACTTCTATTGAATGGTCAACCTCCACCATAACTTGGACAACCCACTCTTTGCTCTAGATGGCCAACTACCATCAGACATATTGGTTCTAGATGGCCATGACCAAGCCTCATATGGCTTTATTTTTACTTTAGATAGCCATCCCTTGGCCTTGGATGACCCAAACCTCACAAATGACTAATATTTCTCCCAACATGATGATTTATAGCTTTTGGGCAACTTGCAAGCTCTTCTAAACAACTACCATTCCTTCTCGGATTGGCTGAGTGCCTTTCCACTTAGATAATATTAGTTTAGATGACCCTTAGATTGACTTGTGTTGTTCGGTCCTCATTTATTTTTTCATATGGCCGAAAGGACCTTCTCTTTTGTTTGAATGGGCACCACCATCCACCTAACAACTCCTTTCAAGGCCAAAACAATATTTTCTTATCTTAGAATGACTTCCTTAGGCATTTCTCACTTCCAACCAAAAATTTCTCTAGAAAATCCAGCCCCAAAAGTGTTGGTTAGGGTTTATTTTCTCTGACTAACTATGGATTCTTTTTCCTATGCTTCTCCTAGGGCAAGTCCCCAATCTTCAAATTCTTACATGACTTCAATTTTTTATCTAGAATTTACATGCATTTTCTTCAAAACACTCTCTCCCACCATGGGTATGTGCCCCAAATCCTCTTCTACAATGAAATTCACTGTCATTGGGTTGCTACTAATTTTTCCTCCACATAAATTGGTTTTGCTCTGATAAAACCCTAGTTTAAGCTCTAATGCGTTCCCTCTAACACTTGGTTCTGCATCTTCAAATTTTTATTTTACTTCACACTCCCCTATTAGTTTTGGCCCTTTGTCTTCATATTCTTCTTTAATAATCTTAGGCTCTATCACTGGTGAAGGGAGAATGATTATCGATGCTTAGGTGGGGAATCTCCTACAAGAATTATCGATCCATCTCAGTGGTTATTGTACATGGCAACACTTTGGAAAAATATGTAATTTCTACCCATCAAGAATGGATCGGGTATCACATGTACTTTCATTGTGTCATCCTAAGGTACAAAGACTTGACTCATCATTGGTTGGTTCATTATGGGATGATAAGTCATTGGTTGACTAAATACGATGGATTGATTCACCATATAGTTCTATACCTGATCAATCATCTAAAAATTTTCCTTTTGGGGTAAAAACTAGTTCCTTTGATCTGTCATCTAAAAATTTCTCTATTGAGGAAATAACATGTTCCCTCCATCAAGTTCATACTCTTTTGTATAGAGTGATCGAAGAGTTGAAACCATATGTTTCAGTTCGTTTAGCTACACTTGCAATTCTTGTTCTTCCTGAGGGGCTGGTTGACATTGGGGATTTAAGGAAACAATGGATATTGGGGCAATTGTTGTGGGGAAGGGTGTTGGATGTGCAAGTTGGAAATTTGGATTGTATGGGTATGGTTCCCTTGTTGAGAAAATGTTGCAAGGTTTTGTTGGTGAACAAATGGGTATGGTTGAGGTATGTGCTTTTTTTGTACAAGTTTGTCATACTCTCCCTGTTCATGTGACACTAGGTATATAGGTGGTCCTATAGGGAAATAAGTGGGTTGTTAAAGGAATTGATTCAGTAACAAGGACATCTCTAACATTATTAGAACATTTTGACATCCATGAATGAAAGGAAAGAAACATCTATAATCACACCAAAGAATGAGAATGAAAAATGAGGTTCACTAGTCAAAGCAAGAAACAAATAGAAAAATGGTGGATATGAGAGCAAGACACTCCAATAAGTAGGGAACTTGGGGATCATGTCACTCTAGAGAGCATAGAACTCAAGGAGTGAGGTTGCTCGTAGGTAACTTTGGAGAGCATGGCGCTTGAAGGTAAACACTTAGCATTTTTTTAATTTAACACAGTCTCATTCCCACTCACTCATATCTTTGTTTATTGTGGCTTTAGTTATTTTTTGAAAAAACAAGATTCACAAATTGCAAGTTAGGAAAGATTCTAGATTAAAAACAAAGTCACCATTTGCATGAAAAACTATGTAGAAAATCTAAAACGAAAATGAACTCATAAATTTTAATGCAAAAATATTTATGGGTTTTGTGCATGTTAATGTAACTAAAATCTTTGTGAAGATCTAGAAGGATGTGAAGTTCACTTGTG